>OZ005599.1:7930000-8392089 GCA_963930655.1 Myrica gale
ATCTGAAACAGAAATGAAAGACGGAATTGCAGGATGTAAAGAGTGCCCATTGTTTAAGGATACCCTGGAAACGGGATTTATAAGCGTATCACCAGATTGGGATCCTACGAAAAATGCATTCAAATGAATGTCTTAACGGTAAGTTAGATGTACCCAGCCAATGGAAGATTGTAATCCAACTACAAATAAATGACAACAGAAAAAAATAATAAACATAATGCAATTTTATTACAGTTTCAAGTGAAGCCCACGCCAAAAGATCTTAAACATATATTAAATGAAGACAACATTTAGCAAGATAAAGCCCAGTAAATGACACTGCCCAAGAGGCACAGTAGCTGAGGGAAAAAAGCTTTAAAGATTTGACGTTAACAGCATATTCCCCCATGACCTTATTGTTATAAATCCCACCGAGAAAAACAAAGGCTAAGAGATTGCTTTATGATCTACAACTGCCATGGAACACTTCATTCAGAGACTACGAAAAGAGACAACTTAAGGAGACCACTTGATCAAATGCAAACAGAAACAGACCCCAGATAACACATCTCACACTAAAAACATTCTGATGGAAATCTTGTTAAACTTTCACAGAATAATACACAAGAATTTTGAGCACATATTCCATATCGCTTGTGCGTGCATAAAGGTTGTCCTTAGCGGAGTTTCCCTTGATAAATTTCTACGCAATGCTTTATACATCCATAAAACTGCAAAAACTAAATGCAAGTGCAGAGAGCCAAAGTCTGACACCAGCATGAAAGCCAAAATGATTTGGAAAGATGTACGAGTACTGAATTACTTTGAACTACAAACAGATTCCACCTACCGTAAACCATAAATGATTAGTGCAACATAATTTATGAAATTCACTCACAAGGAATGATATGCAAGATAGAGAGATAACCTGATGCAATAATATTTGCTTCTGTATATCCCTTCTATATGCTTTGTCCTGTGAATCTCCACTAGTGTTTGTGGTTCAGTTCAGTGAAACAGAGTTTTAATCAGCAATTTTACATGTGTTTGGGTCACTCTGATTTTCCAATAATCCAATCCAACAGAAACCATGTGGGGAAAGAAAATTAGGGTCGAATCAGATTTTAAGTAGGAAATGCTTGATCTACTCAGGGTCTATATGTCGCATCCTATAGCACTTGGCCCCTCTTCCAAAAAGTGGGGAAAAAGTTGTCTAACGGAGGAAAAAACTTTTAAAAACTCCAACAAAAATCTACCAAATCACCAATACCACAACTACAAGATCATCTTAAAACCTACTATGCAGCATTCAATTCTTTTAAAAAAAGCTACAGAGTAGTTTTTTTTTTTTGGCAAAAATGAAGAACGAAAGCTGTCAAAATATTTACAAGCAAAGCCTTCAAATAACTCCTACCTAAGACACAAAAATTATATAGAACTTACCGTTAATAATACTATAGCAACTCAAAATCCCCAAATTATTGGCTAGAAGATCTGTACCTAACAGAAAACAAAATCAAACAAAAAATGTTAGTAAATCGAAACCTAATCGGCTAATGCTGCTAAAAAATAATCTATAGCAGCGTTTTTGTACAAATGTTGCTAAATATCGCCCTTTGTAGTAGTGTTTTCTATTAAAACGCAGCTAGAGGGCGTGAGCTTTAGTGGCGTTTTCGCTATAGGTTGTAAGCTTTAGCAGCGTTTTCGCCAAAACGCCGCTAGAAGTCACGTATTTTTAGCGTTGTTTTATAAAACGCCACTAAAACTCATAAACTTGGCAACGTTTTATACAAAACACTGCTAAATTCAGACTTTTAGCGGCGGTCTTGAACAAACGCCGGCGAACCCAAAACTTGTGGCGGCGTTTGTTAGAAAACACCACTATAGTTATATTTGTTGCTAGTGTTTGTGAATCAAACACCGCTAAAGGTTGATCTATAGCAGCTTTTGTCCACAAACGCTGCAATAGATACTTTTTAGCGGCGATTTTTACTATCGCCGCTAGAAGTTGGTTTTTCTGTAGTGTGTAGAAAATTTTGGATGCATCCAAATAAGGGTAACGTAATTTTCCACCATACCAATAATTATGATAAGAATGGAATGCAACATTTATTCAAACCTTTCAACACTTTCTTGTCACCAGCTTTTTCAATTTCAACACATTGATCTTCTAATGTTGTAACAAAAACTATTAATTGATAAGTGAATTTACCTTTTCCTACTGTACATGCTCCATTGTTTAAGGAAGCGGAGTTGAAATAATGCCCGCACCATTCGGGTCACCGGCAAGGGAGATTCCTAAGAGAGGGAGACCCACTCGTATTATACATTAGTATTGCTTCACGCTTAAAAAAAAAAGAACGGAATGATCTAAAAGTCAGGCTCGACTCGGACACTACAATGGAAGTGTGTTGAATCAAGAGTAGATACTAAGCGTCTATATTATGGACGCTTTATTCTGTCTCCACTTATGAAAGGTCAAGCAGATACAATAGGCATTGCAATTGGAAGAGCTTTGTTTGGAGAAATAGAAAGAACATGTATCACGCGCAAAATTTGAGAAAATGCCACATGAATATTCGACCATATTCAAGAATCAGTACATGAAATTTTAATGAATTTAAAAGAAATTGTATTGAGAAGTAATATGTATGGAATTCCTGGCGCGTCTATTTGTGTCAAGGGTCCCCGATCTGTAACTGCTCAAGACATCATCTTACCAACTTTTGTGGAAATTGTTGATAATACGCAGCATATAGCTAACCTAACGGAACCAATTCATTTGTGTATTGACTTACAAATCGAGAGAAATCGCGGGTATCATATAAAAACACCAAATAATTCTATAGCCAGTTCGGATGCCAAACTGTTCGGATGTCTATAGGCATGAGATTGGACACAAAATTTAAGGTATTGTTTGGGATCAGATTCGAGATTGAGATTGAGTTTTAGAATTCAAATTTCCAATTTTTAGCTTTTGGCTCCAAACTTTGTTTAGCAGTTAGTTTTAGATTCATTTAAATTAATTCTACTCAACAATATTATTATTATTATTATTATTATTATTATTATTATTATTATTTAGTTATCATGATATTTAAAAAATGACAATAAACTAAAATAAACTAATTTATAAAAAAAGTATAGAAATATTTAGAAAATTATAAAACGTATAGAAAAGCATTTACGAAATAAAAAACGGTAGTTTTAGAAATTAAATTAAATATTAATTTAGAAAAATATTAATTAATTTTTCTTTTATAAAAATAAAAAATAACTTACATACATTAAAAAATACAAAATATTAAAACTAAAATTTAGGCCACTCTCCTGCATAGCCACAGTACTGCCCTGGCACAACCGCTAAAGGTTGAGCTTAGATCTAGGCTCCCTTGATGGAGCATAGCTCACATGGGGTGACTATATTTTTATTTTTAAAATATTTTCCAGATATTTAATATTTTCCTAAATATTTTGGTAGGTTTATATATTTTTCTCTAGATTTTAAAGTTATTTTCAGTATTCATTTAAATACTTTTAAGTTTTTTTTTTGAGTTTTTTATACTTTTTTTCTGATTCTGAGCTGAGCTATTGTCTTAGGACTAATAGCCATGGCCATATCTGCATATGCGATGCTTCTTAATTTGGATGTATTCGCATATGGGCGATGAAGAATTATGGCGCAGGTGAATCCTGGACTGAAGTTTCTATCAATACCGAGTGACTGAATTATGGCGCAGGTGAATCCTTAGGACTCACATTTACTAGTGAAAATGTTAAGCGCGAAGCAATACTAATGTATAATGCTGGCACAATTGCTTGCTGTTAAGTTGAATGCTTTAGAACCGAAACGTCTAGCACATAATTATCTTTAAATTTCTAGCAGCAATTCTAAACAATGTCTCTCATTAATCTTGCCAAAGAACAGTTTTCTGATAATTTTATTTTCTCAGAGGTCATGTTGTTTATATATTCTGACATTTACTATACTGTCAGAGAAGTAATGCATTAATTCTTGCTGGTTATTGGCAACATGGTCTATGCCGGTTGTTGATTTCGCAGGTTGCTTCTATTGCTTTTCTTATGCATCAATGGAGTTCCAACATTTTACTGGGTTGATTTGCGCGCTCGATTTCTCGGTGTTAAGCATGGATTGAAAAAACAAAGAGGGGGCAGCTTTGAATACATGCTGTAATCCAGTTAGTAGCCTCTGGAAATTATTCTGAGGAACGCAAGCAATGTCAACCAAAATTCACAAAGCATATACCCTTGTCAACAGAGGAGTATTGTACACTGAGATTACAGTAGAGAGTATTTCCTTCAACATGAGATCATCCCTTTCCGATCATAGTCATATGTAAACTTTGACTTGGGTCTTATCCATTAGCCAGTAAGGACCATAAAATACAAACAATCACAAAGAACAAAAAGAACAAAATTATATGAAGACATTAATATAACAAGGACACCTCATCATATTGGATACATGCCTATTTATGCAGCTTTCTCCTGTCAAACCAGCCAAGTATCCTTTTGCCATAAGGATTGCTTCCCATCTTTCGAGAGTTTTTTTGAATAAATAGTAGCAGAAGTTTACGCACGGTACCCTGCAATTGCAATTGAGTCCATTATTTATAATATTAGACTAATAAAGAATGACAACCTGGAAAGGTCTTTTTGTCAGGTGGGTAGAAATGAGAATAGATTAGCTCATAATTTAGTCCAATGGGCGTCGGCTGAAGGTCTGGAGGGCAATCTCCCCTCTGAATGTATTCCTGTTGTAATAATTTCCAGTGATAATCCAAGGTTTCCACCATGACCATCACATTTTCAATGAATACAAGGTTACTTAGAAAAAAAAAAACTTGTCACACAGTTCAACAATCATAGGCCAATAAAAGCTAGGGTATTCCTGTTGTAATCCTTTCCAGTGATAATCCAAGATTTTCACCTGGACCATCACAATTTTAATGAATACAAGGTTACTTAGAAAAGAAAAAGAAAAAAAAAACGAACTTATCACAGTTCAACAATCAGAGGCCAATATAAGCTGTGGTTTTCTCCATACCAAACAGATCAAAGACAAATTCAACACCACAGGGGTAATAGAACTGCAAATGGGTTTTAAGGTACATAAAAGAAAAAGAAAAAAAGACTTTTTTTTGTGAATGAGCTCTAAGTCAGTACCTTCTCCTCTCGTAAGAAAGGGTGGAGGCTGAGGACTAGCTTGCAACCCATTGTCTACTAGGATGTTCAAGCCATTTGAATCAGGGCAGTCCAAATTTCCAAAGCCGGGTCGAACTCACTTTACTATTTCTAGAAAAAGGCATATTGCAATACAATGACATTTATTTTAAAGCAGTGATAAGTTGTTTTAGCCATGGTCGTACAGGAAAATCAGGATAAAAAGACGCCCAATTTCATTCAGCCCAGGCAGCTTAACACTTGCTTAACCTTCCAGTGCATGTGCATCAAACAAACAGGTGGACTAATAAAGTGGAAGTGTTAAGATCATCTTACCTTAGAAACCGATAATGCTGACTGGATGACAAAGTTTCCAAACGGATCAAAAAGAAGTGTTGAGCTGTTTGGACTTCCAAGCAACTCCATAATTATATCTGCAGATTGCTTTTCTCCTGATACAAGCAAGCACTTCTCCACAACATTGCTACCATACTTATTGCAGGAAAGAGAAAGGTAACTCCCTTTAAACTTCCTCAGAACATTTGACGTGATGTGTGGTATCCTCAATTCAAGCAAATGTTGCATCACATAGTTGCTGGAGAGTAACAAAAGATGATACAGAGGTATACTGAGCACAGATTTGAGCTGTTAAGAAAAGCATGAATACGTCCTTAAGAACATACCCAAACTGATCTTCAGCTAGGAGTAATGCATCGGCGATTATCCCTGCCACCAGACGCTCTGTAGCTTCTTCTTGAGAGTATTTGACACATTGCTGAAACACGCAACACCCGATTCTATCTGTGGCAAGTTCATAACAATTATCTGCCACCTCATTCAGAATATACTGCAATGATAATCAAGTGTCAGAGCTCTCATGAAGCAAGAATCTTCATATGTATAGAGGCATGCCTAGAAGAGAGGTGTTATTGCAGCACAAGAAGATTGGTTCTTTTTCACTACACTTTCCAAGATTCTGGAAAATAAGCAAAGCTTTGTCCTTTATCTCCGCTTACATGTATGACTGCTTTTGAGTTTAAATGTACATCTAGGAAAATGAATGTAGTACTGCCAATTGTTGGGATACTCTTACAAGCTTTTGAAAATTATACATGTATATTTGTTTGAAGTGTTCTTTAGTACATTCTTTTTCTTTTTATCTGCGGGTGTTCTTTAGTACATTCACCACTGCTAATATATGTATCTATCAATGCATGCATGCCTTCACGCATAACTGAAATCCCTTCCTAAAATAGGTGGTCACCGAATAAAAGAAAGATGGAACTACGTATTTGTAAGCAAAAAAAAAAAGGTGCTTTGTATTACCTGTGATTCTTATTCCTCCGACGAATTATTTTCTTGGGAGTGGGGGTGTGTTGGGGGATCATCGTTCCTTTGTTCTTTGTGTGAACTGAAGTTTTTCTGGACTACATACCTCCCTAGTAGGTGGGGAACACTAAATTCCAATCATCCAACTTACAAAATGCTAACAATTAAGCAAAATAACACTAACAGTTACGCAAAATAATTACTGGGGAGACGTCTGTGCCGAATCCAATACATGTGCAAGTATAACTACATTCAATGAACACAACTAGCATTTCATAGAAAAATCACGAAGAGACAAGGACCAGAAAACCAGGGCATATGTAAGCTAAGAGTATTCACTAGATATTTTACTGACAGGTGGTTACTAAGTCAACAACTACCAGTACAGATTTTCTTGCAGTCAATATTTAGTAGAAAAGGAAACCTGGGAAGACTTGTACCATCGGACTTGAGAAAATTTTTTCTGGGTAAGATTTGAGTGACTACGCTACTCCCTAAAAAAAGCACACAAACACAACCAAGTAGACACAAAGAAGGAAGATAAAGTAGTTCTGACCCGATGGATCACAATCAAATCGAGAAAGCTGAAATTGCAGCATGACATGCACACACAACTATACTATGAAATTAGAAGAGGAAAACAGATTCATGCACGCTAGTTAAACAAAATGGATAATTTACCTTATTGTATTCGTGAGAGAAATTTGTCAAGCAATATTTGATGACACGATGACCGTTCGTGTCCTTAGTCAGTCGAACAATAGCAGGTCTTAGAGCAGACACAAAGATAGAGAACTGTTGCCAAGTGGTTAGATGCTCCAATCATTTCTGTATGGCGCGAATTCTTCAACACGCAAAAAACAAAAAAGAAAGAAACAAATCAAAGCCACTGGTTTATCAGCAAAAAAAACAAACAGCCGCTGTCGAATCCCTAAATCTTTTGAAAGAAATTTAGACAAACAGTAACCAACTATACCCGTGCGTGTCAAGGCATATATCAACAAGCTTGAAATCAGTATTGGTGACCGTTAGAAGAATCTGAGTCCTTTGTTCTTCGCTACAAACCACCACAAGCTTCTGGACAACATAATTCCCAAATTCGTTCGTCATCAACTCGTCCACATGGTCGATAATCTCCATAAAGACGGTATCTATCTCCTCAGGAGTTCCACACTCCAATTTCTTCTGCAAGAAACGACACCCGTGTCGATCCTTAGCCAAATACTCGATCTTCCCTCGGAAATCTTTGATAGAAGAGCAATGCAGAGTCTCCTGCAACCAATGGGGACGCCTATCACTCGATTTCTTGCACGCCAAGCAATCGACCACACCACGAGAATCGCAAGATAAACCAGCAAACGGCTGATTTCCATCGAAAGGACGAATTGGGAACACCCCAGCAAGTTCTCCTCCCTATAACAAATTAGGGCTCAAAGCTTGGTGGCTCTGAGGCAGACAGGTGCTCCAGCCCTCCCCATCCAACCCCGACCAATTTTGCAGTCCTAGGTATCGAAAGTCACCATTATCACCATTGTTAAAACCCAGTCTCCGCAACTCAACACCGGGTCGCTCTACTCCTCGTAAAGAACGTACCGGAAATCCCTCCCCAGCCACCGCAAGATCGTTGTTCAAGGGCCTCTCCAGCCCGGACCCATTGCTCAACCCAAGGCCAAAGCCCCAACGAGAACACGGGTTATCGTAGGACCAGATGCTGAGGCCTGCGAAGTCAAACTCTAGACCTCGATCAGAACGGGTCCCAAGAAAAGGGTTTTGCGAGGAAGTCTCCGGCGTCGAAGCGTCTGTTTCAGAAGCATACCCGTAGAAGCCCAGGAAAGGTTCCCGTGATAATCGAGACGTTGAGGCCCCAGACGCCGCAACGCCTCCAAAAGGCAGACCACGGGAGTCCTCCATTCTTGAAAGGCGAAAGAGATACGAAAAGGAACGCGAGGCAAAGAGGAAAAAGTTAGTACGAAAGGGTTTTGGCAGGGCTCCGGCTCTATAGAGTGGACTGTGGAGATTCGGAGAGATTAGATATACTTTTAAATTTGAATTTCGGGCGGATTTTGATATCCGGAAGACCGGAAAACAAGAGGACTGGAGAGTAAGAGTCGTAGTTGAGAAAGGAGACTGCAGAGTTTTTACCGGAATAGGAGAGTTCTGCATGCAGTTTATAGAAAGCCTCGCACGAGAACGGGAATCGGGCGGATTTTGAAATCCGGAAGACCGGAAAACAAGAGGACTGGAGAGTAAGAGTCGTAGTTGAGAAAGGAGACTGCAGAGTTTTTACTGGAATAGGAGAGTTCTGCATGCAGTTTATAGAAAGCCTCGCACGAGAACGGGAAGGGATTGCCTCCAAAGCCAATCCCATCCGAAGAGTAAAAGGTACGGTCGTCTAACTGTTGGGATTGCCCAACCAAGAGAGTTGTGTGGGTCCCGCACCTGACCTGGACAGGATTGGTTGGGCAATCCCGACCCTTGGATGGGACGGTCAGGCAATCCCGACCGTCCCTTTGACTCTTTGAATGGGATTGCCTTTGGAGGCAATCCTTTCCCAGAACGGGAAGGCCAGAGAACACGCCGAGAGGTGAGCGTGTGCGTCTACACGCCGCCTACGAAAATGGGTCCCGCGGGTGACCAATTGTGAAACTATACGGCTATGTTTGTTTCATGTTTCAAAACATTTTTCACTCACTTTTTCATCAATTACAATATTTTTTCACTAATTCTAATAATTTTTTATAAATTCCAATAACTTTTAACATATTTTTCACCAATTCTAAGAGAATCTACACTACTTTAAAAAAAATACAAACACAAAACATATCTCAAAACATAAACCAAACATACTCGACATTTGGCAAAAACATTTTGGAGTTCAATTCCTTGCTCCTGAAGCGTCTAAAGAAACCACACATAAATATACAAAATTGTGATCAATTTGGTTACAAAATTCGTCTTATTGAGATATCGAAGTAGAGAATTTCATGGGATATACTCAGTAATTTGACTCTTATGCCGTGTTAATCTATCACCTGGACGAAAAAAAATAAAGTTAATAAAAAATAATAAATTTTATTATTTAATTTTAATTTTCTAATAATTTAGACTCGAACCGGTAAGATGACTAATAGTAAAAAATAGAGGAAAAATCATAGTTTGCCACATAAGTTTACTTCAATTGCATTTCATTCTCCTAAGTATAAAAACTGTTATTTACATCGTATAAGTATGAAACATTTGCAATTATTGTCCTCTGTCAAATTTTTCGTTATATTTTCTAATAATTTAGACTCGAACTGGTAAGATAACTGATAGTAAAAAATAGAGGAAAATCATAGTTCGCCCCATAGGTTTGCGTCAATTGCATTTCAGTCCCCTAAGTTTAAAACTGTGATTTACGTCCTATAAGTATGAAACATTTGCAATTATTGTCCACTCTCAAATTTTCCGTTATAATTGACGGAACCCGGCCTCACGTGCGTCAATAACTTCATTCAACACCCAAAATTTAGGTGATGTTTCGACAATAGGAAGTTTTCATCCTTTTAAGGAAATATTTTGAAAGTAAAAATTTTCATGACCGAACATACAAAATCTCAAAACATTTAACACAAATTCCAACATATTAAACACAAATTTCAATTCTTGTTAAACTAAAAATTCTATCAAATCATCTATCTTCACGAAACTCTAATATTTTTTTCATAAAAATAAAAATTCTATCATGTCTCGATTCTTTAAAATAGGGATAGCATCCAAAATCCCAACATCCTAATACAACGTATTGCTAGTTAGCATTCTGTTCTTGTGTTGTATATCGTTGCTTTTGGGCTAAGTATTTAGTCATATATAAAAAACTTAAGGGTGAAGTATTAAGTTATATATTGGTAATAGCGACCAAATCTTTTATATAAGTGTTAGAAATACAGACAATGGAACAAAAAGAATGTGACCGACGAGTTAAAAAAGAGATTTCTATTGAGAAAACCAACTGCCCCTAAGATGGTTTGTTCCGGCAGTAGTATTTATAACAAGTATTTTGGCATGTAATTTAAGAACCCCTAATAAAGAAAAGTCAGAAGATTGGGGAGTTGTTAGAAAATTCTATTGTTTATTATATGCTTAGAAAATAGAGAAATACATCAATTTACTACTTTTGGCAAGTTTTAGCATTGTTTTTAGATAAACATCATACCATAGTGGTAGGAATTAAGAGGAGATTTGTGTACCTAGTGGCGGATTCAGGATCCAATTTGAAGGGAGTTGAACACATTAGGCGAAATGACAAAAAAAAATTTCAACTTAATGTAAAAAGTATCTTAGATTTAAAATATCGAAAATTAAGGATTAAAAACATTAAAAATTTTAAAATACACTTACATACTATTTGCTAAGACTGAAAGTAGCAATTAGATCCTACTAATTTGCATCTTATATATATATATATATATATATATATAAGAAAATGATAGTTTGAGCAGCAGAAATTCAAGGGCATGAAAAACTCTAAACAAATAAAAATCAGTTAAATAATTAATTCGGGACTCAAAAATATGAGTGAGTTTCTATTTATTTTCGAAAAAAATTAAAAAATTAGAAATTTCTAGGTAGAAACCTCTATAGCCCTAAGATATTATTCATGGTGAATCCCTAATTTCACAAAATGTCAAAATCTCTAGGTAGAAATCTCTTTAGACCGTCTCTATAAAAGTCGTACCTTCATCAGTCGAGATAATGATGAAAGTACATTAATTGGTGGATATATATGTTCACAGAAAAAAGAAAGATGAAAATAAATAACAGACTGAATTTACCCTCCTAAATATTTAGCTAGCATTTCTTTGCTCACGACGCAACCATTATATTATAGAGAAATTATCCATTTATGTTTGACAAAATCAAAAGTGACATGCTGTCAGATTTGCAAGTCTTCTAGACGATATGACGGACGGGTGATAATTATAGACAGCAAGCAATGCAAATGGGCCGACACTCTGATCCGAGCCTAGGTCCAGTAGACATAACTTCGCCCGAAAGTTTCCTATTTCTTGTTTTGGTGTAGGAGGCCCATGCTTGTCCGCTTTGTAGCCTTGGGGGCTTGTCTACGTCCAGCTTAAAGAATCTTTAATTTTGTTTCCGTCTTGTCCTTTTAACTTTCATGGGCAGTTGATAGGAATAACTTTTAACCCCATGGGCTTGTAGGTGGGCTTAGGCAAGATTTAATTTAACAGTGGATGGTTGGCCTAAGCCAATGGGGTCGGGCCAATATATGAATTAAAAAAAAACAAACCAAAATTTTTTTTGGGATGCAATGGGTGGCGGCCGCCCAGGGCCGCACCCCCCCGCATCCGCCTTTGTGTGTAGCGGTAGTTTATGGGTGTAATGTAATAAAAATAATAAATGAGAGTGTGAGGTGTCAAAATTCCGGATGGAGATTAGAATTCTTTACAATTTCTTATACAAATTATATCTTATAATTTGAAGAGAGATAAACACAAATATATGGACTTCATACTATTTAAGATTGTTTATGTAAAGTATCGCATGAACCCTACAATAGATTATGTCTATATCTTTCTAATTGCACGTTACAATTTGAGTAGGAAATTGAGAGAATTCTGATGCCCGAAAGACGCAAAGTGTATTTATCACTTCAATTTATTGTTCAACTTGAATAACCTACCACATATGTTCGTAAAGCATTCAATACTCAATAGTCTATTTGTAAAGTATAAGTCAATGCGGTGTGTCTAAAATGAGCCAATACTCTCCGATTAAATTATTGGATAATGTGGAGTTAAATCATACTTTGCCTTTTCTGTCGTGAAATTAGACCGTATAATTAGACACCAACTTAAAGAGGCCGGTTAGATTTTTTCACACTATTTTTTTTTAGTTTTGTACTAGCTCAAACTAGGATTTTTTAAAATTCATTTTTTTTTGTGGCGTGGCATTTAAAACAATAAAAGAGAATAATAAAAAATATTAAACTAAAAAATTAACAAAAGAAATAAAAGGAAACATTATCGCTCCATATTTACGAGCAAAAATTAATAAATTCCATCAAGTTCTAAAATATTTTATTATGTCCCACGTGTTGCAAAAACAATTTAATCATCTTTGATTTGACTGTTAAATCACATGCAAAATGATTGAAATACCTTACCAAGACAAAAATAATAATAAATAAAAATTAAATTTTTAATAAAAAAATATTAAAACTATTGCATTAATCTATTTATTTTTAATTTATTTCTTGATTTTTTAAAAACATATATTGGAATAACATTTTAGCTATTTTACATGTAGTTTAATTTTGTCCAAAGATATAGTGCGTAATATAATATTTTCCAAATAAATAAATAAATAAACAACGTGAGATGCATCGGGCCAGGGAGATCACCTTCCCTTCTCAGCATGATCAATTCCACCAGGGTCAAATGTTGGGCACCCTGCTAACCTTGATGGGCTAATCAAATTTGGTGGCTAGATCGACCGAAACCGATTAAAGGCATTGAGAGTCGGCTTTAGTCGGCCTTTGAGAGTCTCGGCTTGCTTGGGGATTGGATTCAGTCCAGACCATACGGGTCTAAACGCATCTAGACCCACGGTCTGGATTAAATCCCACGAAAGAAGCGACAGATAAGCCTTCGTGTCATTTAATGAGGTCTCTTTAGCGTCGATTCGGCTCAGATCACGTTCAGGACCTCCTTTTTTGTCTTTACATCTGTACCGGTCGAACCACTATAATTTACGTACGACCACACCTTAGACCGGTACAGCTGCTGCTTCAAAATCATTTCACATTTTAAAACTCATTTCAAAATCCTTCAACGTTTCAAAACCCATTTCACCCACCTCCTTCCCAAATCCCTACATTTCTTCCCAATTCCCTACATTGCTTCCCAATTCCCACTCATTTCTTCCAAAATCCCTACATTTTAGTTTCCCACTGATTTGGAAATCCCTTAAATCCTTCTCATTTCCCATTCATTTCTTCCAAAATCCCTACATTTTAGTTTCCCACTGATTTGGAAATCCCTTAAATCCTTCTCATTTCCCACTCATTTCTTCCAAAATTCCTACATTTTAGTTTCCCACTGATTTGGAAATCCCTTAAATCCTTCCCATTTCAAAATCCCTCAAATCTCACCCTTTTTTTAGTTCGTTTGAAGAGCGGAAGAAACCGCACATAGTGGGTCAAGGTGTGGTAGCTGGTTTTGTCTCTGTCTCACTTTCAATGGCCTCTCACTCGATTTACTAACATTTTTTGTTTGATTTTTTTCTGTTAGGTTCTGATCTTTTAGTCAAGAATGTGGGGATTTTAAGTTGTTGTAGTGGCCCCATTAACGATAAGCCCTATATAATTTTTGTTTTCTTCGTTGTAATGTTTGAATTGGTGTTTTGTCGGGGCCTTACCTAAACGAGGATGCAATTTCCTAGTTTGCTTTTGGCTAGATTGTAGGATTCACAACTGTAACTCTCTCTTCATATAGATTTTTCCGGCATTGATGAGATGTTTCTGGTGATTGTGAAACATTTTCAATAACACATTTATCTTATTTTACTTGGTTTTTTTTGGGTAATTGATATGTGTAAAGTGTAGATGGTAATCTTTTAGAACTTGTCAGAAGAAAAATTAAGATGCGACAAGTTATTTAGAGCTGTGTCTCAAGTAAAATGACAAGATAAGAGGCTGGTTTTGGTGCTAGTATGTTCCAACTTGTCACAAGAAAAATTAAGATGTCATGAGTTAGTTATAGCAGTCTCTCGATTAAAATCAAATTGAGATGTGATTGCCAATACCTGGAGAATGTCCTCTGTTAGCTAAATATATAGATGGACTACTTCATTTTGCTTGTACAAAAAAGGTTTCGGTTAACTTGGTCAATAAGTTCACTTATGTTTCCTATGAGTTCAATTTGATGATTGCACTTGTTAAGCTATGTTATCCTTTAACGTAGAGGTGGAAGATCTTGCATTTGGAATGAATGTGTCCATGCATATGCATGTCCTTTATTCTTGTTTTCAGTTTTCATTCCAAATTCTAATGGTAGCTTTTTATATGACTGCTTGGCAAAATTTTATTTTTGTCACAAGAGATGAGGATTCTCCAATGTAGGGTGCAACGTTGATTTGTCTTATTTCACCTGCTTGTAAAACATTTGTTGTTTCACCCATCACTGATCAAGACATTGTCTTATTGTGAGTACTGATTCATGTCTAAGAGTAAGGTGCTAATATGTCTTAGTAAGTGGTCTTCATTATGAGAACTGATAAATCTGCAAAAAAAAAATGTGTGAACACAAAAAATTGGAGACCATGCCTAGGCTCAAGTGTTGTGCCGTGAAGAGTAAGAATAAGGCAACATCTTCGAGGAAGAGGAGAGAGGTGCCGGAAAGTGCAAACTCCGCTGATTTTCGACTGTTCTTTACCCCTACCTAAGCCGCCATCAAATCATGTGCTAGCTTCGATCGAATCTCAGCTCTCTCTGCATCATCTACGTTGGGGTTACAATTCATTGATACTTCTATGTAAGCGGAACATGTGGGCTTTCGATGGCATAGCTAGTTCATGGTTATGTTGTGCACACCAATCAAACGTGCAATATTTCTCACTTCTCTGCCGCTGGACAGTGAAACAAGCAAGACACCCAGTCCTTGTATTTTGTCGTTCCTTCTGTATCGGCCCTTGTCGAGAAATCAAAGAAAAAATATGACTCACCATATGGGGTGGTTGTGCTACTAGACCCTCGCCTATTAATATTTGGGAGAATGTTGCAATGCATCTCCGCCATCTATAAACATGTTTAATTTAATAGCTGCATATCAGTAAAAATCATACATTGTTTCCTATAAAAATCATCGACACAAGGAATCGGTAACAACTCATGCAACTACTTCCCCATTTTTGAAGGAGGCCTCACAGAAACTTTATTCAAATAGAATCACCAATAAATTATAGATACAAACTAGGAAAAAATACTGAAAGTGATATGTTTTCTTGGTATTGAAGACGTGGAAAGGAGTGGGGTTGTTCCTCATCAGAGACCCAGAACTGGTTAATGGGGTTGTAGTGGCTTTTCAAATTAATCGATTTTGTAGCTCATTGATCTCCAGGGTTATCAAAATAGCACTGATTCAACAGCTTTTCAGTGTTTTACTGGTGTACATAATTTCACTTGGCAGGTTAGACCACTAGTGTCGGACCACAAACTCATTCACAATAAACCATTTTAAAGTTAGACCACTAGCGTGAGACCACATATTCTTTAAACAATCTCACTTTCGAGTGTCACAACATACAGAAAAAATGCATCAAAATATATTTCTCACTTTACTCTCCCTTTTTGGTTTTGTCAAGTCTAGGAATTTGGAGGTTGGAGATTTCGAAACGAGATTTGAAATTCGGGATTTGAGAATAAAATGGATGAAAACATGTGTTCGCGCCACAATAGTCAGAGGTGTGGTTGCACGTAAATTATAGTGGTTCGATCGGTACAGATGTGAAGACAAAAAATGAGGTCCTGATCGCGCGCTAGCTCGCTTAGCAAAGTGTAGAGCCGACGACAGAGAGACCTCATTAAATGATATGGATGCATATTTGCCGTCAATTTTGTGGGATTTAATCCAGACCACAAATCTGAATGCATCTGACCTGTATGGTCTAGATCCCTTCGGCTTGATGGTCGGTTTCTAATTTCAAGAAATCTATCTCTTCCGTTCGGTTGTCAACTTGGGATCCAAACCAAAAGAAATGGTCGGTTTTCACCCCTACCGGTTAATCAGGATTTACCCGTGCGACCGAGTTCATTTTAAGGGATAGAGACCAGCCCATCAATGCAGTCCACATGGGTGAAGTGCAGAAAGAAACGAAAGCTATGGAGCTAATTTGTTATTCATGTAAGGCTATGTTTGTTTCATGTCTCAAAACGTTTTCTACTCACTTTTTTATCAATTCCAATACCTTTTCACCAATCCAAATAACGTTTTACAAATTCCAACAACTTTTAACACACTTTTCACCAATTCTAAGAGAATTTACACTACTTTCAAAAAAACAAAAAACACAAAAACATATCTCAAGACCTAAACCAAACATAGCCTTGTAAAAAACACAAACAAATTTTTCAAAAACTTCTCACTTTTTCATCAATTTCAATAAATTTTCACCGATCCCAATAATTTTTCATCAATTCCAATACCTTTTCACCAATCTCAATAACTTTTTACAAATTTTAACAAATTTTAACTAACTTTTCACCAATTCCAAGAGAATCTACACTACTTCTAAAAAAACACAAACACAAAAATTGTTTTGAAAACTAAACCAAACATAGCCTAAATCTCTAGACTGAAAGGGAGCGGTCTCCTTTGCCCGCTATTGTCGTCCCTAATGGCAGTCACCCCAGAAGTCCTCGTGGGGTGGTCTTGATTGATCTCTAGGACTGATAGGAGAATGGTTGTCTCTTTTTCCCTTTGATCAAGAAGCAAACAAACTGTTGTAGCTGAACGGTCAAAGTTCCTAACCCGAGTGAAAAAGACACTGGGAAATTTTCGTCAGAAGAATACTGGAACCTCAACTCACCATAGCTCAACTTCGTTTATTTGGTGCCAAATTAGTGATAGTTGCGTGAGGAAGTTATGTCAGGGACAAGGTTCCAAATAGCCATGCTTTGAACACTCAAGACTGTAATTTGACTGAGACAGAAACGATAGTCAGACTGTCTATTTGACCCAGTCCACAAAAATGGCATCGCTGTGTTTGGTGGAATAAAGAGAAGTTCCAAAGTTGGTCATTTTTGGAAAAGTTTCTTGGTTTCCAGTTTTTGTTGCCCAAACATGTTAGCCAAATCATTTTTGCACCAGAATGTCGATACAGCCATAAAGGGCTTCTCTACTGCTTCTGGGTTGTCCTCCCACCCTGGCTTTCTTCATAATAAGTGGGCATTTTCACCGCATGCCGTAATAATTTACGGTCGCCAGCTATTTCCTCAATAAAGCCGGTACTGTTCCCAAGCCAAGCAGCCAAATCGGTTAAATTTGTCAAGGTGGCCTTGCACTCAGCAGTAGCTCAATAAGTTAAACAAATCTCATCCAACCGTTTAGTGCTTAATTATGACTTATGGATATCAGGAAAATGAGTTAAGAAAGAACTATTTGTTGAGAGAGAGAGAGAATAGGCTTCCTCTCATCCTGTTGAGTTGTATTGATCCCTTCATGGAGACCAACCGTAGCGCGTTTGACTATGGTACTGCATACACGCTAGCAGTTTATTCTATTTCCACTCGGGAAATAAATAGGGACACAAAATGTTGTACAATAAGGGTAACTCTTCCGGCAGGTTGTAACAATGCCATGTCTCCACTGTCTGAAATGCATATGAGACTTTCCGAGAGATCAACCGGAATCATTACTCCACGCAGCTCCTCCACCATGCCAAAAAGTATGATTAAAGGCATGTGCTTTTACATGTTTGTACTGTATGCTTGCATTTGAAATGCACTGCTAAGGCTAGAGATGGATATGTAGAAGGTATGCGTCACCTTTGAGGAGCATATCAATGACCAACTTTTTAGAATGGAAAATGTGAAAAATGTTCAAGTATCTTATTCAATAGTGAAGTCGGTGATTTATACACAGCTGAGTCAATAACAGCTTCTCTAACAAATAACAGGATATAACAAACTGAGCTAACTTATAACTAATCTATAGTTATTGTAAAAGCCCCCCTCAAGTTGGACTGTGTATATTGAGCAGTCCAAGCTTGGCTACCAAAATAGAAAACTTATCGACAGACAAAGGTTTGGTAAGTAGATCTGCCAGCTGATGATCAGTAGAAATATGAAAGGTCTTAATGAGCTTGTGCTGCACCATGTCTCGTACCAAGTGACAATCAATGTCAATATGCTTAGTTCTCTCATGAAAGACCGGGTTAGATGCTATATGAAGGGCAGCTTTACTGTCACAATATAAAGAAGCCGATTGAGAATGATCAATTAAAAAATCATGTAACAGATGAAGCAACCATTTAAGCTCACAACAAACAGCAGCCATAGACCTATCTATATTCAGCCTCAGCAGAAGATCAACTAATGGTCACTTGTTTCTTGGACTTCCAAGAAATCAATGAATCACCGAAGAACACAGCAAAACCTGTCACAGATCGTCTTGTATCAGGGCATGCAGCCCAATCAGAATCACAAAAAGCCTTAAGCTGGAGAGAAGAAGAACTGGACATGAAAATTTCTTGACCAAGACTGTCTTTAACATATTTTAAAACCCGAATGGCAGCTTCATGATTAGAGGTACGAGGCTGAGATAAAAATTGACTCAAACGATTGACAGCAAAACAGATATCTGGATGTGTGATTGTTAAATATAACAATCTGCCCACTAATCTGCGATAAAAGCTAGAATCAGCAAGAACTTCTCCATCAGAACTATTTAAGCGCAAATTACAGTCCATGGGTGAGGTAGCTGGTTTGGCAGCCAATAAACCAGCATCAGAAATTAACTCCATAGCATACTTCCGTTGGCAAAGAGAGATTCCAGAAGCAGACCTAGCAACTTCTAAACCAAGGAAGAACTTCAGATCACCTAAATCCTTAAGTTTGAAACATGAATCCAGCCATGACTTCAACTCAGCAACAGAGGAATTAGAAGTACTTGCAATAATGATATCATCCACATACACTAAAAGAGCAAGAAAATCAGAACTATCAACCTTGGTAAATAATGAATAATCAGCTTTAGACTGTTGAAAACCATATTGAATCAAGGTGGAAGAGAACTTGTGGAACCATTGCCGGCTGGCTTGTTTAAGGCCATAGAGAGATTTTTGTAATTTGCAAACCCGAGTGTCATTAGGAGTGGAGAAGCCAAGAGGAAGCTGCATGTAGACCTCTTCTTCTAACTCACCATGGAGAAAAGCATTATTTACATTTAACTGATGTAAATTCCAGCAATTGATAGCAGCCAAAGCAAGTAAACACCGTACAGTTGTTAGCTTAGCTACCGGGGAAAAAGTATCAAAAAAATCCACACCCTCTTGCTGAGTATATCCCTTAGCCACAAGTCTAGCCTTATGCCTTTCAAGACTACCATCAGCCCGAAATTTACACTTGAAAACCCACTTACAACCAATAGCTGTTTTGTTGGGAGGTAATGTAGTCAAAACCCAAGTTTTATTAGTTTCAAGGGCAGAAATCTCAGCCTTCATGGCATCACGCCACTCACGCCACTCAGGAAATTTGACAGCTTCATGGTAATATTTAGGTTCAATGTGACTGGAAATAGCAAGGGAAAATGCACGGTGTGAAGATGACAAATTGGAGTAAGACAAATAAAAGGAAAGAGGATACAAAACAGAACCATTATTCAAAGTAGGAGAGGTGTTGCAGTTAAAATTGTTAGCCAAATTACAATGATAATCCTGCAGGTAGGCATGCTTTCTCTTGATTCTAGAAGACCTGCGAGCAGAAATAGATTCAGGCAATACATTTGAAATGGATAAAGGCAAGGAATCATGAGACACTGAGGAAGGTACAGGAGGTGATGTTGAAGATGGAGAAGATATGGGATCTGTAGAAGAGATGGGATTAGGTGAAAGTGCAGTAGATAAAAGAGGAGATGAAGAATGAATAGCAGAGGATGAATTCATGGGATTTGGAGAAGAAGTATCAGGAAGAGAATGAGAATATGCAGGTAAAACAAGATCTGTGATATGAAGAGATGAGGAGTCGAAATTTGGCAAGTCAGAAGATGGTTTTAAAAAAGGAAATTCTGTTTCATGAAAAAGAACATGCCGAAAGATGATGATTTTATTAGTAGAAGGATCCAATAGTTTGTAGCCTTTAATGCCAGTGGGATATCCTAGAAAAACACAAGGAATTGACCTAGGTGAGAACTTATGTCGTGTATGAAGGTGAGTTGAAACATAAGCCAAACAACCAAAAACTTTCATATGTTTATAATCTGGTGGTTTCTTGAATAACATCTCAAAAGGAGAGAGATTGTGAAGTAAAGGAGTAGGTGTTCTGTTTATAATGTGTATAGCAGTAATAACACAATCACTCCAAAAATGGAGAGGCAAATGAGCTTGGAACCTAAGGGATCTAGCAACATTCAAAATGTGTTGATGCTTCCTCTCAACAATGGAATTTTGTTGAGGAGTATAAGCACAACTCTTTTGGTGTAAAATGTCATGTAATTGATAAAATTCAATCATGTCAAACTCCATACCATTATCTGATCTAAGAGTTTTAACAGTGATATTAAAATGATTTCTAACAAAAAAACAGAATGCTTGAAGATACCTACGAGTTTCAGATTTGGCTTTTAGCAAGTAAATCCATGTGCACTTTGTGTAATCATCTACTATGGTTAAGAAATATTTAAAACCATCATATGAATTAACAGAAAACGGTCCCCATATATCACAGTGGATAAGATGAAATGGATGATCAGATTGAGTTGCACTATGTGAAAAAGGTAGACGTTTTTGTTTGCTTAGATGACAAATGGAACATGGGAAATGAGATATATCAGAAGAAAAGTCAGAACTAGGTAACAAATGTTTTATTAACTGCAGCCGAGAATCAGATAGATGCCCCATTCTACAATGCTAAAGAAAATTGGAATGTGATAAAGTAAAATTGCAAACAACAGGAGAGGGAGAATCAAGAGAAGCATCTGTCTTCTTCAGTAAGTGATATAGGCCATTGAGGAGCTTAGCAACTCCAATCGTCCTCCATGATATAAGGTCCTGAATGTAGCAACATTGATTGAGAAAAAGAAGACAACAAGAACATTCAGAAGTTAGTTTACTTGCAGAAATTAAATTGACTGAAAAATTTGGAATGAACAAAACATGTTTGAGAATAAGATCAGCACTAAAATGGACTGTGCCGAGATGAGTGGCTATAACAGATTGATGATTAGGTAAATTGATCTTAATATGAACTTTAGCAGTAATGGTTGTGAGAAGGCTTAGAGATCCAACCATATGGTCGGTAGCCCCTGTATCAAGAATCCATGAATGGAATGATTCTTGATGCAGAGATGAAAAAGAAGTACCTGAAAAATGAGGCATGAGAGGTGCATCTGTTTTTGAAGAAACAGAAGCATGATTGACTGAAGGAGATGAAGAATTTGAAGAAATCAAACTCTGATTTTGAAGAGATGTAATGAGGCTTTGACATTGCTCTTGTATAAGAGATAAACCAGGAGTTTGACTTAAGTCTTGAGTAACATCAACAGCATTGACAGAAGTGGATCGTCCTTTAGTAAACTTAAAGCCAGGGGGAAATCCATGAAATCGGTAACATTTATCCACAGTGTGACCAATCTTCTTGCAGTGAGTACATACATGTTTATGAATAGGTTTGTTACCACCTAGAGCTCGTAGATTCTCTGACTTGAGTATCATAGCAGCAGGTTCTGCTATTAGGCTAGGATTAACGCCAAGTTGTGCTTCTTCTTGAATAACCAGAGAGAAGACTTTGTTGACAGCAAGTAGCGGATCAGAGAGAAGAATCTGACCCCGAATGTGTGTAAACCTATCACTCAGCCCCATTAAAAATTGTAAAACAAACTCTTTTTCCTGTCCAGCGATGATCGATCTGGTTGCTCTACATTCAGAGCCGCAAGTACATGCATCAAGAGGAGATAAGGATTGTAACTCGTCCCAGAGTGATTTGAGCTTTGTGAAATAGGTGCTGACTGATGTAGATTCTTGAGAGAGAGTGGCAAAGCTCTTTCTGATATGAAAGATTCGTGGTCCATTGAACTGTGTGAATCTTTCATGAATCTCGTTCCAAATATGCTGTGCAGAATCGACATACATAATTGAGGATGCAATCTCTTTGGAAACAGAGTTAAGGAGCCAGGATGTGATCATCATATTGCATCTGGTCCAAGCATAGAACAATGAATGTTCTTGACTTGGTTTGCTGATGCTTCCATCAACAAAGCCAATCTTCTTTTTGATAGTAAGTGTCATGGTCATGGATCTGTTCCATGATGAAAAATTATGTGCACCAAGGAGTGGTTGAGAGACCAAAACAGCACCGGGGTTCTCTGCATGATGGAGATATAAAGGATTGGATGATGGTTCTTCCATGTGAATGAAAGAAAAATCAGTAGAATTTGTATGAACAGGTTTTGAAGTAAAGATCGGAGAATGAGGTTGAGAATTCAAAGGTGGAGGTGGAGGGTGATCATCGTCTGGACTTTGAGAAGAAGAAGTCATATTTTGTTATAAGCTCAAAGAAACAGAAAATGGAGTGCGGAAGCTTTTCGCATGCTCTGATACCATTTTAGAATGGAAAATGTGAAAAATGTTCAAGTATCTTATTCGATAGAGAAGTCGGTGATTTATACACAGCTGAGTCAATAACAGCTTCTCTAACAAATAACAGGATATAACAAACTGAGCTAACTTATAACTAATCTATAGTTATTGTAAAACAACTTGTGCAAAAATGTAGCTACCCTGAAGAACAGCATGATTCAGAATTATGTAGTTTCTCCATAGACAAATGAATTTGTTGACATCAGTTCCTAGTGTACAGGGAACCTCTTGGACAGTATCGTAATCCAGTCAGGAGGAAGGGCGCTGCTGCGCAAGACGAGATATATAATAAACGCTATATATGCAGCTGTACCAGTGCAGACCACAACACCAAAGAGCAATCCCCTGACTTCAGATACAAAAAAATCTAGCAGCAGGTACCCATTGATGACTATTACCAGTGCAGCCACGGTCCATGCCACCCTCTACAAAATTAATTTCCACAATATTAGAAAACAAAGAAGGTATCTTTTCTCATTCGGAAGAGAATGTAACACTACAATGACAATACCCTCTTCTCCAATAATTGAAAAGAACAGCTTCAAACGACCTAGAACCCAAGTTTACCATAAAAACTACGCAATCTGAGGGCAAACTCAATGGGATAAGAAACAACCCAAGCAGCTTCATCTACTTGATAAAGTTGAAACATATATTTTTGAATTCAGCAACGAAACGCTACTGAATATGACCAGAAAAAAAAAAAAAAAAGCAAACAACACAAATGAAGAGATTATTTCAAGGTTTATGAGTTAAGCCTTCCAGAGCATCACATGGATTACAGTCCCATCTATCTATAGCAACTGAAGCTTTAATCTCCAAGTTTTTTTATCTCCATCAAGAAAGAACAAATTGAGAGGAAAGCTGTTAATCACAAATAAATTACTAATGGAGCATGTAAACTGAGGTTAAACTTTGTCACAGTATATCTTGCGTATTTCACTATGTCTTGTAAAAGCTAAGAGATGAAATTTCCAGTCTCTGCTTATCGTTAGCTCCATCCTTGGAATTGTCTTTCTTGGTGAGCTTCTCACCGTGATATATGATTCATTGTATTTTTTCATTCGCCCACCGCACCAAGCAACACAGTGAACAGGCCTAGAGAAAAACAAATGGATGGAATAGATGCCTATATGCTTATGCCATTCCTTGGACCCATGACCCCACACTCATGAGACAATGAGGTACAAGCTAGAAAACAACATATAGCTTTCATCGGAAAAATGAAAAATAGTATAGCCAAATCAGCAGTAGTACCAAAGCCAATGAGGGACCGCATTCCCAAAATGGCCATTCTTCAGCTTAAATCAGCATTCCTCCACTTCCCTGTTAAAGTGGTCTATGGCGTAGGGCAATTTTTCTACCTATGCTTTCATTGACGTAATTGATTTGCTTAAATCTCCAGTTTGTAGTTCTTTACGGAAACCCTCTGTAGACATCCAGTATACTTGGGATTTCTCTTTTGAAATACAATATAGGTATTACACATGTGAAAAAGTTCAAGAATAAAAAATAAAAAAGCGGACTGTAGTGAAGGTCATAACTTACCTGCAGCACAGGCCCAATTCTGAAGACACCCATGACCTGCTCCTTGGCCACCAGTGTGAGAAGGGGAATAAGGGCAAAAGGAATCTGTATTGACTGAAGCACATTAAGCCATTCATTCAAGATATCCAATGAAGCCTCAGATGTCCTAAATACAAGAGCTACGATGACAGTTGGTACAATTGCAAAACTCCGCGTGATCAATGCCCTCAGCCATTTCTTAAGACGGAGGTTGAGAAAGCCTCCCATGATAAACTGTCCAGCATAAGTGCCAGTTATTGTGCTACTCTGTCCAGCCGCCAATAACCCAATTCCCCAGATATAAAGAATTGGGAAGAGTCCTCCTCCATACTTATCCTGAAGATACTGCCCTGCATTTACTAGTCCTATGCTATTGGCTTGTTTAGTACCGTAAAAACCCTTAGCAAAAATAGTTGTCACAAACAAGTTGATCATGAAGGAGATTGAAAGTGCAACTGATGACTCAATTGAGTAGTAGTTGAGTGCTTCTTGAACCTGGCCTTTCTTGTGGGGATCAATCTCCCTTGACTGGACCAAAGCAGAGTGCAAGAATACATTGTGAGGCATTATGACACAACCAACCACTCCCACAGCTTGCCTAATCGTTTTTGAGCCAAGTCTTGGAACTAAAATACCTACAAGGATCAAATTCAGTTAAACCTATGGCATAGGCCAATGATGATACCTGATAAAACAAACACACTGATCTAATACTCAAATCAAATAAAATCTCCGTACCAATTAAAAGTTCTTTTCCACTCGGTTTTGTGTCGCCAAACATCCAGGCGAATGATATTGCCATGGTCGCAATGAGAACTGCAAAAACAGCTTCTAACTTCCTCACTCCGTAGTTCTCGAGAAATAAAAAGATGAAACTGTCCAGAAGAGAGAAGGCAAAACACAAAAATCACTGTTAACACGTCATTTCCCGGAAGAATCTACTTAGCTATGAATTGGAAAAAGGGATGGGAGATCATTCCGAATTGCAACGCCCAGAAGCCAGGAAAAAAAAAGATCGTTCTTGTCAAGCCTATTCGAATAGCAACATGCGGCATTTGAACAGCAATTGAAGTTGGCGAAAGTAATCCTCAATTGTTATCACGAACGGAAATCAGATATCAAAATCTATAAATGGAGGGAAATCAATTACCAATCTGACGCCGTAATGATAACTCCAGCCCAGAGCGGCAATACACCATTGCTAAGAATCTGAATAGCGATGGCACTCCCGATAACCTCTTGAATATCGGCCCCAATCAGGGCCAGCTCGGCCATGACCCAGAGCACCAACCTGGCCCAATCGGGGTACTCGTCCCTGCAGAGCTCTGCGAGGTGGCGGCCCGTGGCGACTCCGACCCTGGCGGATAGTAGCTGGATGAGCAGGCCCATAGCCGTGGCCCACAGAAGCAGCCACAGCAGCGAGTAGCCGGCAATCGCCCCGGCCTGGAGATCCCCCTCCAGATTTCCCGGATCCAGGAACGCTATGCTCATGAGGAACCCGGGCCCCGTGAACAGCCACAGCTTCTTCCACGAGAACGGTGGTACAATCATCGAAGAATCCTCACCCTCAGGACCTTCCACGTCGACGACCAGGATCTTCTCCTTCGCTTCGAATGCGACCTCCTCGTCCTCCTCGTCCCGCAACAACCGGTTTGCCTCCTCGTCCTTAGACTCATCTTTCAGCGTTTGGGCACTCATGCTGTCGTAGTTGCAGAACTGACTCCCTCACAACTTTTCCATTTTATAATTTTTTGATCTTTTCAGGATAGCTGGGGGTTAAGGATGGAGTAGATTGAGCAAAGGTACGTCTGCCTGTGGCTTATAAGTTAGAGAAACGGTAGAAGAAGAGCCGAGTGCGTGGTGGGGAAGGGCTCGTGGCGAGCGCGAGCGTCTTTGTGGAGGGTTTTTATACGGGCTTTTTGGTGGCGGAAAAGGCACTCCCCCGTGGTCGAGAGTTGCTACAATCGTCGTGTTTCTGGCCATAGGGAGGTTGACACGTCATCATGGGGGACGCGGTGTCCGACTTTTCCGTCATTTCGATGAAACACAGGAAAGGTCGCTGACTCGCTGTGGTTATTGCGGATCCGAGATGGAGCCCATAAGTACTGAAGTAGTACTTGCAGAGCGCTCAAATGTGTGATTCGGATTCGGATTCCGATTCCGATTCGGCTTCGGCTTCGGCTTCACGTATATAATGCAAAAATGTTAGCCCGTCGCATTTTTTCACCCGAGTTGGATTTGCGATAATGGTAAAAAAGCGGGCTTCTTATCAAAGCCAAACCATAAATAATTAAAATTATCTCAGAAAAAATTAGTAATTATAATTTCGTGTCGCTTTTCCCTTATCCAATTTCACTGTCTTGATTCCTATTCTTGGTTCTAAGCAAATAGTTCGCACAATCCATAAATGTCGTGGTTTTTCGGTTTTGGTCAAACCAATGTCTCAAAAAAATCTGGTCTGTCGAAAGAGTTTTCACCAGATATTTATTTCTCATCGTCTGCACGACTAGTGACCGGTGGTGGGGTCTGGGTGTTAAATATTCAGTGATCTTAAAATGCTAATTGAATAAAATAATTTATCTCTATCAAATTATCTATTTTTATTATAATAAATATAAATAATTCACTCAAAACATATTTTTTCATATTTTCTCACATTTTCAAAAAATTAAAATTTTTAAACTCACCCATTTCGAACCTATCCCAGTTGTTAGAGCAAATTTGTACTCGTGTGAGTTAAGCACATAGGTCACGGGTTCGATTTTTTATTAGGTGAATATGAAAACCTACTTAGACGAGAATCATAGTGACGTGGATAAATCCGCATTAGCTCTCTAGGATTTACCCATGCATCTATTAGATAGTATACACAAGGGTGGCTTGTCCTGTTGAGTTTGTCCTCGTTATCTAAAAATAAAAATAAAAAACTCATAAAATTTTAGAATGCAAATTGCAAACACTAACATCGGATTCTCATCATCCTCGGATTTTAATCTCTTTCTCCCTAGCTTTCCCTTTTTCTTTGTATTCCTTTTCTTTCACTGTATTAGTTTCCTTTCCGTCACCTATAGGATAAGAAAATAGTGGTAAGGGAAGTGAAACGTGGATCAGCCTACTCCTTGTTGCTTTGCTTGTCAAATAACTCTACGCTACACATAGTGATTTATTTATTTATTTTGTGTCACATTTTAGAGTATATGATAAAAATAATAACGATAGTTCGCAGATACACAATATAAGTTTCATATAGTAAGGGTGTGTTTGTGTTGTAAAATTTTAGTGTTGTTAAAATTTTAGGTATTGGATTTAGTGAAAAAGTGAAAAGAGAGATAATTTTTTATATTTTTTGTAGTGAATAGTAGTGATTTGATGGAGGAGAGAGAGATTATATTGTAATTTTTTATTGTGTTAAAATTTTAGAGTGTGTAAAATTTTAAAACGCAAACGCAGCCTAAGTTGAATAAGATTATACGAGGTTATTCTTGGTCCAGGTCATTTTTGGTTACAATTATAACCTTCACCAGTACTAATCCCTTTTTCCGGACATTAATATCATTCTACACGAATCCTTAATCAGCATCTTACATAAGAGTCTCTTAGGATATAAGAGCATCTTAGACGTATAAAAAAAAAAAAAGCAACGGTAATCTCTTTTTGATATTTTCCTTCCCAATCAAAGATGGTCAGCCAATCCGGCCAATCAACTTTCACTGCCTTTCTATTGACAAAACGACCAACTTTCACCACCTCCACTTTATAACTCCCTGCAAGTAAAGAATCGTCAAGAGAATTTGAGAGAACAGCGTTCAGCGAAGCTCGCGGCTTTTCGTCTGAAAGATGCTCTCCTGACTCATGATCAAAAGCAGATTGTGGCGGTGGGATATTAGGCGGATTCGCCATTTTCAGTGAAGGGTACTTGGCATAGCTAGCCAGGACTTCCATTATCTCTTTGGAGCTTTTTTGGCTTTGAGCACTTGAAATAAGTATCGTGCCATAGTGACCCATACGTATCTTTTTCTTCTTCCTGACCCAACAACAAAATTTGCAAGTTAAATGATGGGTTTGGTAAAGAATCACTGTAAATGTCCGAGGTTTGTCATACCATTAAGCCGTTCAGTGCTATCAAACTAAGCTTCATGAGCTATTAAGCTGTTCAGTGCGAACAAACTAAGCTTACTGAGTTATGGCCTTCTTTTCCACGCAATTGATTTAGAGGTCAAAAGTAGCAGCATGTTGCACCACGATCACTGGATTAAAAAGTAATATGGGTTGGTGGAATATTATCAATATTGGCTGTCCTTTTTCTATCCTCTTGCACCTTTACGGCTCCTAAGTTCTAATCGTTGTGTAAGGGATATTCTATAATCCCTTACACAAGTTGCCATCTATCATGCTTATTCCTATTCCATTGGTCTACAATTTTTATACAGATACAGAGTACACAACTGAGGAAAATAAAGACTTATTAGGTTGAAGTGGAGAATGAAAGCTCTGTTTCAATCAAAAGGAGAAGAGACCATTTAGATATAGAGTAATGATATACCCTCGACTATCCTCCGACTTCTACCCGATTTAAAATATACGTGGCAGTCATCAAACTTTTTTAAAAATAGAAACTTTCAAAACACGCAAACGCCACACGCAAACGACGTTTACTGTCAAATTTTTTAAAAACAAACATTGTGCACGACACAAAAATTCTCGTTCCCCCAAAATCCTTCCTTGCAAAAATCCTTTCCTCTAAAAAAATTTGCCGCTCCGTTCTTCTTTACCCCCTCTCTCTCTCTTCTCTTCTCTTCCGTTTGTTTCAGATTTGCAGGTAAGTCACTTTCTTCATTAGCTTCATATTAATGACATGGGTTCTTGGGCTGGTCATGGTATCCTACGTGGCTGGAATCGTCAAATAATGATTCCAAGGAATTTGTTTGTTCTTTCATATTTTACTTTTCGTTGAAGATTTTGTTATGTAGATATGTTTGATTATTATAGCATGTTAGGAAGTTTAACGAGTTGTTTATCGGCTTCATATTAAATTTGCTTCATTTTGGGATCTGAATTTGCAGGTATGTATATCTTCAGTTTTTCAGTTTCCACCATTGGTTGTATGAGGCTACTTTAGTTGGTTATAAGTGCACTTTTTAATTTTTTACAGTATAATTGAAGTTTCTTCGGAGGATGTTGTTTTCATTGAAGTCTGAAGTCTGAATTTGAAGGCTACATCTGTATCAAGTTCAAGGATGCAATGATGTTGAGGGTTGCATCTGTTTGTAGACCGGAAGTTGTAGATTTGAGTTGGAAGTTGTAGATTTGTGCATTTGAGTTACTGAATTTGGAAGTTGGAAGTTGTAGATTTCAAACAGACACTTGTTTCTCTTTCTTCCAAACACAGAATTATTTTAATTGAGTTCAAACTAGACCAAAAAATAAAACGGGATTTAAAGAACTGAGTTCAAACGAAAAGGCAGCTTAGATATATCTATACGTAACTTTCAGAGAAAATTTGAAAGAGATATACCTGGACTGTGTTGGCTTTCCTATGGTGGAGAGGGTAAGAAGAAGGCGCAACAGATTTTTTTGGAGGGAAGGATTTTTGCGGGGAAGAATTTTGGGGGAAGGGATTTTTGTGTTGTGTGCAGTATTTATTTTTTAAAAAATTTGACGGTAAACGATGTTTGCGTATGGCGTTTACGTATTTTGAAATTTTCTGTTTTTAAAAAAGTTTGATGACGGCCACGTATGTTTTTAAGTCGGATGATAGTAGAGGATATATCATTACTCTTTGATATATTATCTCACTGACAACCTTTTTGCATGACCAATATCCTTTTTCCGGTTGATACATGGACGTACACCCATCTTCCATTCGACCCAGGAAGATAAAAAGTTGAACCAAACATTAATAGAGACTAGAATGACGCAGAACCGAGTCTATAATTCAGTGAGGCTCCTTTCCTAATCTAATAGCTCAATGGTGGAATAACAGACTTCTATACCTAAACTAATTGTATTTTGTGGATAGACGTGAGTTTGAATCTGAAAGTGTTTGTAAGGTTGGCATAATTTTTCATGGTCAAAACAATCCTTTGTTAAATGTAATTTTCCATTTGTAGATGTGTAAATGCAACTTGATTAAGTCTGGAAGGATGTGGAGCTAAGGAGAAAGTTTCTGGAAGGTGCTGGGTGCATCTAGAATGGTTGGAAGTCAGTTACGGAGCTGTTAGACGGATTTTCAGTTGGCTGGGTTAGCCTTGGGTTAGCTTAGCGAGAATTCTGCAGATAACGTAATAACCTTCTAGAAAATTGCCTAGTCATCATAACTTTTTCGTTTTGACTTATCTACCCTTACTCATTGTCTATTCTCTCAAAACTTCAAGAACTCTCTCTGTACTCGATTTCCCCCATTTCTCTCTTGTGCAAAATTTATGTTCTAACCAGATCTGATTGTGAGAGTGAGTAATCTTCCCTCTGGTGGAAGATCAGTGAGCCTTGTCGTCGACTGAAGGCTGAAAGTTCTTAGTTCGTTGCTATTGAAGATTCACATCACCAAGTGTTGAGTTTCTTGAGTGGGTTCTCAAGAAAAGTTGTTGCTGAAAGTTTCAGAGGAGCTTCAAGCCCACGAGTTCGTGGGATCTGCTGTAGAACGAGCACCAGAGTTGCTGGTCTTCGAGTGGGTGCTGGGCACCAACCCAATTCGGTGGATTTGGGTGATTTTACATAGGAAAAGGGGTCTTGAGGCCAAAAGGTTTTTGGTTAGATCACCATTGTAAAATTCGGACGTTCTAGTGGAAAGACTTGGTGGAAACACCCGGAGTGTTTTTTATTTCTCAAAAGACGTTCTTCTTGAGAAATTTTTCACTTCGTTACCAAAAATTTCTGTGTTGATTCTATTCTCTTCTTTCTTGATATTTTTGCAACTAACTATTTCTTGTTGATTATTTTGCAGATCTGAAAGATTTGGTAACTTGAAATTGTCAACTTAGTGACTGTTGAATTCTGTCCGAATCATTGTTAGTTATTAGTCTTAGAAGTGTTGAATATTGTTGCTTAAGAGTTTGAATTTGTATTGTTGGGTCTGAGAATATTTCTTGTGTGAAATAGGTTCAAGAAATCCTTTATACATTAAGTGTTGCTTGCTGAAATTTGTATAGGCTGTTGTTGTGATATTATTTCTTGAAGTGCAGATTTTACATTGCTGAAAAATCATAATTAAGTCGATTATATTGTTGCTGACTATATCTCATTATTGTTAATTGATAGTTGTCAAAGTTACATGTTAATCTTGATTTTTCTGTTTTGAGTATTTGATATACTGAGTAGTGATTGCTGCTGTAATTGTTACTCTAACAGTTATTTGGTCAAGATTGAATCATTCTTAATTTGATTGTTTGAGGTTGCTGTTAAGTGCTTAAATCATATTGTTTGAATAGGTTTTAATAGTGCAAGTGTATTAGTTGTTGAACTTGGTTTTCTGTGGTCTCTTAAAGAGAGGTGTATTAGTTTTTAAATACCTATTCACCCCCCCTCTAGGTATATTCTAGGGTCTAAACGTAGTTTCAGAATCTTATTGCATTTGTGTCTTTGACTTAACTGATACTCAATTGTTTACGGGGGCGTTTGTTTCCCAATTTTTCTAACCCTCAACATTTCCAAACAATCATAAAATAATAATTCTCTCCTCATTAAATTATAAAATAATATTATACTATTAAATTAAATCTTCTCTCTCCTCACTTTTCTATAAAATACTATACTTTTTCACAAACCTCAATACCCAAAATTTCCAAAATCTCAATATTTCCACAAACAAGCCAAAAAGTTAAAAGTTTCGTATAAAAGATTTATATGATTTCTCGATATCCTAAAAGTTTAAAAGTATTTATTTCAATAACAACAAAATATTCATAAAACACTAAAATGCAAAAAATATAACTTCTTAAACCCTTAATTAGATTCCATAAAAATAACATTAACATATCCAGTATTTATCATCATGGACGAACGTCTTGCAAAAGAATTAAAATAACGACTTCCCAGAAATTGATCTTCAAGATTACTCTCGCAAATCATGCTTTCGAAACACAAATCTACCTTAAGCCCCTCAAAAATATGAGAGTAAGTGTTAAGCTACTAATAGCTCAATAAGTAACATGTTAATGGGATAAGAGAATTAGCAATTTTACCACAATAAATAAAATCAAGAAAATAACGTGAGCCATATCAAAACGAAAAAATACAATTGTAAAAATATATCCAAAGTCACGCCATATAGAAAAATCATCAACTGTCAAACGTATACCAACGGTCACAAAGACATCTAAATACCACGAGTGATATCAAAATAGTTACACAACACGAGGATACATAATCGTCACAAAGACTCGCATTTCAGAAAGACAATGTTACCACAAGCACTCACAGATTAAAGTTTTAAAACTTCTCAAATAATTGCTGAATGGTCACTCAAAAACTAAATCAATATTTAACATACATCAATATGAAGTTTGAGCCATTCTATATGATTTGAAAAAATAATAAAACCCTTCAACCAGATAAAAACATCTCTTATACAACACTCTTAGCCCTGAAAACCATCAAATAGTCATAATTTTAGCATCCGATAAACCTAATGTTCTAATGTACACTATTTATTATCTATTAAGTAACTTCTCTTCTTCAACTTTTAAATTCAAATAGAGGATAGTATTCATTTATTTTTAAATTTAAATATAGAATATTATATCTCTATCCATCAATTTTAAATTAAAAAATACATCTCTATCCTTTAGCTTTTAAAGTAAAAAAATTTAATTATGCTTTTATCTCTTCTTTTAAATTCAAAATACTCATTTAACACATCTTTTAAGTAACAAAAGTCCAGGGATTTCAAAAATTAAATGCTTAAAAAAAAGAGATATAAATACCTATGTTATTTGGGTTGGGTGTCAAGTGGGGTCTATTCAAGTTCCTGTTCGCCATTGGGCACTCCTAACTCTCTGTTGTCCAATTTAGAAGGAAAAATACACCATGATCATTGCATGTTATAGGATTTACATTAACTAATTCTTTACACATACAACATTCAATATAACATGATTGCACGCTAAGTCTTTCTCTTTCCAAATTAGACTATCTTATTCAAAATAACATATTAAAAATAATATTAATACAAAACTAGCATGTGCTACTAACGATGGATAGTTTATTTTCTAATTCAATTGTCCTCAATACATAGTTTTTGATAACTGTTGTTGAAGCTGGAAAACTGAGTATTCTTTTTTCTTTTCTTTTTTTGCTGAATGGAAAACTGAGTATTCGAATATAAGGGAGAAAAAGAAAATGATTTTAGTCTGACACTGCTTGTGCTTTCACCTTTTTAGATTTTTATGACCTGTAAGGCTGTGACCTGTGCTAGTAATTTCCATTTGCACAATTATTTTTAGGGATTTTTATAATTTAGTCACTGTATTTTAGTACTGGTGATAAAATAGGCACTGAACTTTTTTTTTTTTTTTTTTTTACGTTTTGGTCATTGAGAATACATAGTGGTAACTTTTCACTCCATCCCTCAAACTTCTGTTAATTTTTAATGGAATATGAAACGGTAAAAATTAAAAGGTGGTTTGACGGATGGAGTGAAAAGTCACCACTACGTATTCTCAGTGACCAAAAAGTAAAAAAAAAAAAATTCAGTAACCATTTTGTCACCGATACTAAAATCCAGTGACTAAATTTTTAATTTTCCTTATTTTTAATACATTTTGAGATGTACCCACTTATTTCATCCATTTCCTTGATACTAAAATGGAAATTACTATCAAACCCTTCCATCTTAAAACGACAGCGAATTGGTCCCTCCACCTAAATAGAATTGGCTCTTATTTTTAATACATTTTCAGATGTACCCACTTATTTCATCCATTTCCTTAGTACTAAAATGGAAATTGCTATCAAACCCTTCCATCTTAAAACGACAGCGAATTGATCCCTCCACCTAAATAGAATTGGCTCTTATTCTGGTCCATTTAGGGATGTCAGGGTTTGGGAGCTGGGCCGGAACAATTTACAAAGTTTTGGACCAAATGGCCGAATTTTGGCAATTGATTGTCAAAATTTTAAGAAATATTATGAATATTAAAATTTATTAGAATTTGTAAAAAAAGTTGTGAAAATTTTGGAGTGAGTTTTGGTAGATATTGGAAAATTTTGAGATGTTATTAATTGAAAATTATTGTGTTTGGTTAGATATAAGAGTTTAAATTTTTTTATTTTACTAATATCACAATAAATTGCCGAGGCGCTGACCAAGTTTTTGTTTCTTTTGTATATTTTTTTTTCATTCTCACGAATATGTCAAACAACTTTGCTATCGTTGCACGAGAAATTCGGTCAAAGCAGAGATGGGGCTATGTGTTTCTAATTTTCATCTCTACCCTTGGATGTAAAGACTTGGTAGGTCATTCAAGGGTATAAATCAAAATTTTGAGTTGTTTCATGCTTGCTCAAAATGTTGATACCCCGAATTTTTGGGTGTTATAAACCCCACCTAAAAACAAAATTCAAAGCAGGATTTGACGTGAGTAGATCAAAATGTCCCTCTATTCTAAGATAATTTAAATAATAATAATAAATTAATTAAAATTTAAGAAATAAATTAAAATTTTCATTAATAAAATAAAGTTTCAATTTTTAATTTAAAAGATTACTTTTTTATTTTTAAATATATTTAATAATTTTAATTTGCAAGGAATATTACCCAAAAAAAAAAACATAGATCGGATGGAACTAGCTTTGCAAGCCTCTGGTAATTTTTTAATTTAATTTTTATTGTGCAACACTATCGGCTATTTTCGATTTAATATCAAACTCGCTTGGAAAATCTCAATTGCCAACGTTTTGGTATCACATTATTCTTAATGGGTTCATCATCTATAAAAAAAATGACAGGTGTTACTAGACGTGTACCACCTTCCCCACCACCCCAGGAAAAAAAAAACGAAATTAATATATATAGAATTTAGAAATAAGTAATACAGATGAGCACACATAACAGTATGATTATTGCTTTGCAATGAGAAGTCTTCCAAATTCCAATACAATAATAGAAGAGAGAAGGATGAATCCACCGCTCAAAACAAAGGCCCATATTTTTCTAGCCAAAGATTCTTCCTTACTTGAGATTCTTCTGGGAATTAATTTTACTGCTCAAAATTTTTGAGTGTATACGACCTACTGCTTAAATAATCCTGAAACACGAGAAGAACCCATCACTTCCCATGAAAGAAATAGAAATTAGTAAAAGAAACCATTCATCAAGGAGACGATAGAAGTGTTCGACATAGACTTCAAATCTCTTACAACGCATATCCAAAAGTAAACCAAAGTCCTACTAACCAAACAGTTCAAACCTAGTAGGCTATTAGACTACATGGTAGAAGTCCCTAGTAAACAAACATATCCTGGAAATGCTGCCTAAGCCCTCTCGCCCCGGATTCTCCTGGCAAGTTGAATGTCCTTGGGCATGATGGTGACGCGCTTGGCGTGGATGGCACACAGGTTAGTGTCTTCAAACAATCCAACGAGGTACGCCTCTGCCGCCTCCTGCAATGCCAGCACCGCATGGCTCTGGAAACGCAGGTCAGTCTTGAAATCCTGCGCAATCTCACGGACCAGCCTTTGGAATGGGAGCTTCCTGATCAGGAGCTCAGTACTCTTCTGGTACTTGCGGATTTCTCTGTTATCAGAAACACGGGTACACACGACAATTATCACACGAAGCATAAAATCCATCACCTCACAAGAAAACATCAATCTATACACATAAGGAAATGAATTTGAAAGGGCGTACTCAATTACTTACCGAAGGGCAACAGTTCCGGGTCGGTATCTGTGAGGCTTCTTCACCCCTCCAGTAGTTGGGGCTGATTTGCGAGCAGCCTGAAAACATTCACAACACCAATTTCGTTTTTTAAAAACCAGCTTGCAAACTAAAGCGGAAAAAAACATTGTCATTCTATACATAGATATATCAAATAAACGTACCTTGGTAGCAAGCTGTTTCCTAGGAGCCTTGCCACCGGTGGACTTGCGGGCAGTCTGCTTAGTACGGGCCATCTGTAAAATTTCAGAACGCAAAATCACAATCTTTACATATAATTTTGTTTCGCGATCAGTCCCTTCGTGAAATAGCTGTGTATAGTACATGTCATCATTACGAAACCCTAATTTGGGAAGTTTTAGGTAAAAGTTGAAAGGTAAACAAACAAGTAGGGAAAAACACAAAAGAAACGAGAAACTGAAAATCTGAACTTGAACAACAAACTACAACTATCACAAAAAAAAACTCATAAAATCCAGCCAAATTCTCAAGAACGTAAACCCTAGGTAATAATCAAGGAAGCAATTCTCGGAAAATTTTCAAGACAAATAACAGAGAGAAAAGAAGAAGAGACAGAGGGAAAGAAAGAGAGAAAGAGAGACGCTTGCTCACCTCGAATTTCTTTTCTCTTCTCTGGACGAATAACGCTGCTGCAAAAGAATGGGTTGGGACAGGAAGAAGAAAGGGAAACCAGAAACCTGAACGTGGGGATATATGCTCGGAGAAATAAGAGGCCGTACCCCATTATAAAGGACCAAATTCATCCGTCCACTGATCAGACGGTTAGAAGTTAGTGCCGTTGTGCTTTTGTAGTCTGTAATGAACGGTCAAGATCAGCATAATGAAAGTGGTTCGGATTATGAGATAATAATTCCCGACTCCTATTGGCTCGCTAATTCCTTCCCGCCTGTACTGGTTTAATTGAAACACCAAGAAGTCAACACGTGGCTCAAAAGGATTGGAGGTTCATGAAATTGCTATATTTCATGAAGCAGTATATTATTCACTTTTTTTTTTTCCCTTCTCGGACAAAAGTTGAGGACAATCGGCCTTAGGACATAGCCATCTTATTACTCACTCCCTCTCTCTTAATCCATAGCGCAGAAAGCACTGTGCCACTGTGATACTGAAACTGAGCCAATGGGTTTACAATGCTGTATGGGCGGGACGACCTTGCAAACCCTGAAGCTCGCTGCAATTCCCACATTGTCTTATTCGTGCTTCGTTTGCAGACCAGTTCCGAAAACCACAACCCTAGACTTGTTCTTCCTTTACCGCCTTGGACGTTCACGGAGACCTTCATTTCCACCTCTCGCGAGAGCTCTATCGGCCCCGGCAATGGCCTTCCAAACTGCATCGGATCCAGATGAAAAGGGTGATGCACACTCCCACATTCTTGGCAATGAAACAGAGCTTGTGAACTGTTATAAATCTTACTGAGTTTTATTGTGATTAGAATATTGATAATTTCGATTACGAAATTGTTATCTGGCGGTGCAGTTGCGAAGCCTCAGTGGAAAGCAGCGATAGACTTCAAGTGGATAAGGGAAAACAAGGAAGCGATTGCTGCCAACATAAAGAACCGCAACTCCAATGCTAATTTGGAAGCTGTGCTTGAACTGTATGACAAAATGTCCAATCTTCAAAAGGTTATAGTTCTCATATTCCTCTTCAGAATTAGCTTTTTTGCGGTGTTTTTCGATTTTAGAATTAGGAAGAAATTTGTATGGTGTTGATAATTTGGTAGTTAATTAGAGTACCATCATGTTGCATGATTCCAATGTGTGTACATAACATTTGTGGATTGTGGTTTGTTCATCGATCCATGGATGAAGTCTATCTTATTCTTCACACTAGGAGCAATCGTCATGGATTGCTTCCAGGTATTGCAGTTGTCTCCATTCAATGTCTGTGACACTAGAACACTGGATGAGCTATCTCTATTGTGCAAGAAATAAGGATTTGTAGGATCATCGTTGACTCTGGCGTTAGCCATTTTTGAGAGTACGATTGAGATCGAGATCGAGAATTTATGCAGTGGAAGCTAGAGTTAGCTCTGATACCATATTAAGAAAACTGTTTGAATGAAAAGAGAGTTGAGAAACTGAATTATTCTTCGTGTATTGTATTGAGATCAAACTGCCTTTATATAGAGTACATAGCTGTATTGTGTCCAGCTCAGCTTTTACTCTAACAGAAGAAAAGAACGACTAACTAATCAACAGAAATAACAGAAAAACTAATTTGTATTCTACTGCTACTACACTACTGTATAACTCAACACTGTCTGTTAGTTACTTGTCGTGTAGAAAAAGTGTCTGCAACTGTGCTTGTGGCATAGCAAAAGCATTGAGAGGGTGAGAGCATTTTTATATCAAAGATTTTGTGGGGAGATTTAATTCAGAGTTTAAGTGGGTGGTGCTTTGCTCTATAATACAGTGGATTCTTTGTTCAGACTGCATCCAAAAAGCGATGAAAAATCAAAGGACTAAAACAGTTTTCTTCCCAGTTTTATAGCTAATTGTTGGTCACAGATAGCAGGAAGTTGAGCGGCTTCGTGGGGAAAGGAATGTGGTTGCGAACAAGATGAAAGGGAAACTGGAACCATCCGAACGTCAAAGACTGGTAGAGGAAGGTATGAATTGGAATATCGTATTATCCATAGACTGAGTAATTTGAATGTGTGTACTTTAGACCATTTTATCTTTGCATTTAGGGAAGAATTTGAAGGAAGGACTTGTTACCTTGGAAGAAGACTTGCTTAAACTCACAGATGAGCTTCAGCAGGAAGCACAATGCATACCAAATCTGACTCATCCAGATGTGCCAATTGGAGGAGAGGATTCTTCAGTGATAAGAAAAATGGTATATATTATCTTTTAACTCAGTCACTGTATGGGAAGGGATGGATATATGCTGTGGTCCAGGTTCAGGTAGCTTTCTCTTCTTATTTTATATTTGTCTTCGTAGGTTGGTAGCGCACCCCAGTTTAGCTTCCCCATCAAGGATCACCTTGAACTTGGGAAAGAACTTGATCTTTTTGATTTTGATGCTGCAGCAGAGGTACTCTTCTCTGTTTAATCTAAGGTATTAAAATGTCTCTCAGTTTGTCTCTACTGGGTCTTTGTTAGAATGTTGAGTCTCAATATGTAGGAGGTCCGTAAAGCTAGAGGTCTGGGTGGACTACCAGAATGAGTTCAATTTTTATCAAATCTGTTTTGGCATTTAGTTCAGAGGTAGGGCTGATAGTTTTGTTCTGGCCCTATCTATATCTAATTGTAGCAGCACTGGTTTTAACTTAAAATTCATGCATGAATCACCCCTAAGTTCTTGGCTAAATTGAAATATTTTGTTCAAATGTAGTAGCTTCTCATTACACCTCAATAAGACTTCAGAATCTCAAAATAGTGGATTGGGAGCTTGTGGATGACAATAATGGTTTTCTTTCTTATTGTCGTCTAATACATTGCATTTGTTCACAGGTCAGCGGATCAAAATTCTACTACCTGAAAAATGAAGCAGTTATGTTGGAGTTGGGCCTTATCAATTGGACTCTCTCAGAAGTCATGAAGAAGGGCTTCACACCTTTGACAACTCCAGAGATTGTAAGGTCATCTGTAGTTGAAAAGTGTGGTTTCCAGCCACGTGGAGCAAATACCCAGGTTTTACATATCTTTTTTGTCATTCTTCTCTTCCAGATATAAAAATGATGCTCAAGTGTATTGGCAACAATTTGTTTACGTTGGGTTTAATGTTGTTGCCCATTAGAGATGTTAAGTTCATGACAGATATGATCTTTTAATGGTTTTGATAATTAATCAAACAAGAACCACAGTCAGCTAAACCTATTTCTTTTCCCCTCTGAGCACTATGTCTTGGTCCTAAATTGGTTAGGACCACACTTCAGGACTTGGTGCTATACAATTTGTTCTATATAAATGCTGACTTTTCATTTTTCTACTGCTTCTTTTGTAGGAAGGGCAATTGATTTTCTGCGCTTAGGGAGATTCCAGTTTCATTGTTAATTGGTATACAGATTTGCTAATGATCTTGCCAAACATGTCTCTAGGTATATTCTATTGAGGGTAGTGATCAGTGCCTCATTGGCACCGCAGAGATTCCTGTGGGGGGGATTCATATGGATTCTATACTTGCTGAATCATTCTTGCCATTGAAGTATGTAGCATTTTCACATTGCTTCCGCACTGAAGCAGGTGCGGCTGGCTCAGCAACAAGGTAAAATACTTACATATTAGTTATTTCTTGTCTGATTAGCTACCTTGGAATTTCCTGTCGGCATTTCCCAGTCTCACAATATTCAGTTCACTTAAATATTGGTCCTGGCAATTATTAAATCTTAAATTCTAGATATAACTGTCCTGAAAATGGCACAGTAGCCCAATTATATCACCAACTTTTGAGTGCACATCAGTCGGATTCTTCAAATAATCACCTGACACTACTTAGTTCATCATGCTGCAGACATTCTATGCACATGAGCATCCAAATATGTTGGCATTACAAGTGATCATGTTTCTAGCTTTTCTAATGCCTGACTATGCCGATGTTAACATGAACCAAACTGAACCTGTAAACTAATTTTTCTACTTGATATATAGAGCAACAACATTATTGTCCAAATGACAGGATGGAAACCATCAAATAAAGTGAATACCACGTGTTGAACTTATTTCCAAACGTGCAAAGAATCCCCAAATTCTAATCATAGCGTATAGTTGGGATATCCAAATCAACAACTCCAAAACAGACTCAATACAAGTTTACCGTGCCTTAGAAAAGGAAACAAAAGTACAACCTAGTTGGCTGCCTGGCTTTTACAACTGTAGCATTGGATGGTGTCTTTGAGTGGAAGCCACTGCCATTCTGTTTAACCTTATATTTTGTGGGTCTGAGCCTGTTTGCTGCATGGCTGAGAGAAAATGATGAAGGCTTCAGGGTTGGGTGACCACAATCATCTGTTGGAGGCATCAGCTTTTGCTTGTTTCCGAACAAAAGCTGATATTGGAAAACTAGAAAGGATTTTTTAAAAAAAACAAAAAGTGCATTCTACCATAGATACAGTTTAAGATTTTACAGGAAATGTTTTGGTGAGCCCTATATTACTTTCAAAACAAGATCTCCAGCTTCATTTATTTGTCTTGATTTGTGCTTAAAATGCTCTACTTAAATTGGCTCCAATAAGGTGGAAGATCATGTAGCACTAAACACATCTCATGTCTACTGGTGCTTTGGAAATACTCTGGGTGGTTTTGGACATGGACAAGTCAGTCTCTTTATGATTGCCTATTGTCTTATGGTATGCTAATGGAAATACTGAGCAGGGGTCTCTATCGAGTCCACCAGTTCAGCAAGGTGGAGATGTTTATCTTGTGCCGACCAGAGGAGAGTGACTTCTTCCATGAGGAGCTCATCAAAATCGAAGAAGACCTCTTCTCGTCACTTGGATTGCATTACAAGTTAGGGTTTTCGACAGCTTTTACTGATTTGTATTCAAGATTCTGGTACCAGTCATGCTAATTTCAAGTTTCTTGGCAGAACTGTGGATATGGCGTCAGGGGATTTAGGCGCGCCTGCTTATCGAAAATTTGATGTGGAGGCCTGGATGCCTGGTTTAGAACGTTTTGGCGAGGTATTGCAATGGAACTCCTCTCTCTCTAAGACACGCACACCCAAAAACATATCCCATTGGACCTCTGTTGATTATCAAGGCTACAAGTTTCGGTTTTAAAATGCTTTTCTTTGTTGGATATGCAAAAATGTGTTGTTCTCTGCAGATAAGGATACGAACAATTGGCTAAGTTTGAAACACTAATGCATTATGTTCTTGAACAGATATCGAGTGCATCAAATTGTACAGACTATCAAAGTCGCCGACTGGGTATCCGATACCGCCCTTTAGAGCCATCATCATCGAGTCCTAAAAAAGGTAAAGGAAATCTTGCTCCACCAAAGTTTGTTCACACATTAAATGCAACTGCCTGTGCAGTGCCACGGATGATTGTTTGTCTTCTTGAGAATTACCAGCAAGAAGATGGCTCTGTTACTATCCCTGAGCCATTGAGGCCCTTTATGGATGGGCTCGAGATTATAGCTCCTAAAGCTTGATAGGATGGAATGGTTATACTTGTTTTTGATAATGGAATTTTACGAGTTAACAAATGTAGCCACAGGAAAAGGGAAGAATACTTGAGTGGTAAAGAAATGCTTGTTTGAGATGCCGAGCTTTTTCAGTGGGCCGTGGTTTGTACTTCAGGGTTGGGCCAAATGGGTCTGGCTTTGGAGGATTTCCACGTTATAAAAAAAAAAAGATTCCGAGCTTTCCAGCAACTAAAAGAATATACAATCCATCAATCTCTGTTTGGAATGTTTGCTTCAAACAAGAAGCCGGTGTTGTATTATGGATGAGTTCACGCGGAATAGTTGCCATTAATAACTGGAATAACTGCATTGTAGATTTGATCATGACCAATTCTGGGCGTACAGATATTTATATTTTTCAAGGTGTTGGAGTTTGATGAAAATTTGTTAGGAGAGGTAGTGTAGATTCTATGATTTCTATTCTGATTTGTGAAAAAGTTGCTGCCGTTTGTAATTAGAAAGTTAAAGTTTATAAAAAAAAGTGGTTATCGGGAAAAGTTTTTCAAAATATTTTTTGTCCATGTTTGTGCTGAATTTTTTGAATGTCAACTTGATCCCAAAATAACAACAGAACCGAGATGCTAGCAGGGGCATGTTTTACAATATCTATAATGGATGAGTTCAATTATATTTTTTATTTTTTGGTGTTTGATTCGTATTAAAAATTTAAAAAATATTCTTTATGTTAGTTTTATTATCGCATTTTGAATAAAATAATAAAGAGACTGGAAAAAAACTGTACTTATGTCTTGCAATTTATCAATGACATAAATATTTTGCATGCAATTTATCAATGACATTAATATGTCACCAATGACACAAGAAGAATGGAGAAACAAACCTGCCCAGTTGATCCATATGCAGAATATACTAAGTTTCCTTTCTCTTCATTCCCACCATATTTACGAATGCCAGAAGCTAGAAAAGTAGCCTTAATGGCACTTTGTGCTACAGAAAATGAAGGTATCTGAGTCAGGGGCATAAGCATGCATACACACACATACAGACATGCATGCACATTCTGTTGATATTATGAACCTATTAGACAACACCCAAAAGGTTTTAAGAACCTATTATGTTGGCCATTGTACGGGACCACTCTACATTAAGTAGTATATTGATGCTCATGGCATAGCTTAAACTTGATATTTAAAATATACAACCTGCTAACTGGATGAGATCTGCATACGAAATGGATCCTCCCTTGGAATATGAATCTATCTCTTTCTTTGCTCTGTCTACCAAATTTAAAGCAGCAGAAACCCCCTTGTTCTCAGGCCTGTTTAACTCTGAACTTCAGGAAAGAAAGAAAAAATTGGAGAGGAAAATTGGGTTAGTTTCAAGAAGCTAAGTTAAGAGCTCTCTGAAGTGAAGAAACCAAAAGTCATAGATAAAGCAACCTAATATAGCAACATATTAAGATAATCCAAGTAATCCCAATAAGTCATAAACAGCTCAGAATTGTCTGAACATTTTTCTTGCCATCCCCCTCTAACCTCAATTGCTAAAACCCTTGATGCGTCAGTCACTGGGTAAATTAGAAGATTGGGACTTGAGAGCAGAAACCAGCAGGACTGAACCATTCTTAACATCATGTAGTTTGCAGCTGACAGTTAGGTTCAGAAACAAGATATATTTGTGCCACCCGATTTTGTAGCCTACAAAGTTAATCAAAGGTACATCAGTACTGCCCTTGCCTCTCTCGCACTTAACAAAGCAGAGGACTTAAGTAGCATCCAAGTAAACTTCAACAAGTAGGAATTTTTTAGGACCTCATCATAAGTCATCGCATCATTTAGAGCCAACGTTAATATGGATGAGATGACGTCTGGATTTTCCTTAAACAACAACAGACGGAATAAGTGACAACATCCTCAAAGAAAATACAAGAGTGCCATCTCCAATCGATAAATATGGTCTACTTGGAAGTGTTCCGTGATTATTTTAAGTAAACAGGATCTACCTTTATCGCCGAATAAAGGGTCGTCTTGATATTTGCTGTAAAGAAGCAGAAGTGAATATTGATCGATAGCCCATATCGACATGAAAAAGCAGTGTCTGAAGAACTCACAAAGAAAGTCGGAACGCTGTCTCCGTTGAATCAAATCAGAAGCAGCACTAGCTTCTTGAACAAATGATCCTGAGCTTGCCATTAATTCCTAGAAGGAGATCACAAGAGGCAGAAACTCATCAAAATATCATTCGCGTGTAAGCATCGATTTTACATTAAGCATGTCTACGTGTACCAAGACATTCAGACCATTGAAAGCTATTAGAGTTACCATTATTTTGGGCAATCTTATTCTTCTAAAGTGCTCAATGTGGGATAAATATCGTAGTAGGTAGTCATATCAGCCTCGTTACGCAGACTAGGCAAAGTGAGTATTTGTTGGAGATGTCCCTTTGGGGCACGTCCAAACAAATTGAAGCGATACAGAGTATCTGTAAGCAGGGGCGGAACGAGGGGGGAGCGAAGGGTGTCGGCCGACACCCCTGGCTCCCCCAAAAAAAAATTATATGTATTAGACCCATACTCGATCTGTCGGACAAATGACATGAGAGAAAATGCGAGAGGTGGTGAAGCGTAGAGCGACGGAGCCGAGAGATTTTTTGGGCACTGTATTATAATCATAATTTATTTTATTTTTGACAGAGGGAAATAAAGTGGTAATAGGATCGAACACGTCGTCGCGTGTTTACTTGGTGGCTTTAAGAAGCTGGAGATTTTTGGCATTTAGCGAAGAGAGGAGGATGATTTTCTCGGTTCAAACATAAGTTCAGCCTGTTAAGGTGAAAAATAATCTTGAAAAATTGGGGGAAAATAACTAATATCAAATGCCCATATCTCATTTCAATTTAGTTGCAGTTCTATTTTGTATATGCCGCGTCATGCATTAAATAGCTGCATTTCTATTTTGTTTAGTTAATTATTAATGGATATTTTATTATTTGGAATTCTTCCTTATATGGTTAATTACGAAGTTATTTTATAATTTTTTCAGAATATGCAGTCTCGTAGAATTTAATGGTCACCTCTCAAACAAATAGTACGGTAAATGTATTTTAATATTTTTAGTGTTTTTAATTCTTAATTTTTGATATTTTAACTTTCAAGATATTTTTTTGCATTACGTAATAAATTTTTTTTTGTCATTTTTTCTTAAAAGTTCGACCCCCTTCGATTGGATTCCTGGTTCCGCCACTGTCTGTAAGAGCTTAAAAAGTAGATGTGCAGGTGAAGTGGTCAGAAGCGCAGGTTTACGAGCTAACTTACACCCTCTTTCTTGTTAATGGTATAGCAAAACAAGTTCCTGAAGTTCAAGATAACAAAAATGATTAAACACGTGAAAATAGTCAAGTTAACAATTTTGGCAGGCATATTCTCGCAGTCCCCAATCCCCGTACATCTAACTTCAACAATTCTAATTTTTCTGGAGATCCGTTTTGTTTTGCTTCTTTTGGAAGAAGCATGAAAGATTTCACTCAAGGTTACCACGATACCACCCACCTTTGGTTTTCGATTGCATGCGGAGATTAAATTTTCAATTGTATACCCGAACTTGACAATCAAATACTGTTCAGTTCGATCCATTCATATTTAAGGAATCGTTGCCAATTAAGGTAACTCGAGAGAATCAATGTCCACCCTTGAAGGAGGACACCCCTTCTCTCTTCTTTGAAACAAGTGAATTGATAAAGCAGGAATCATGAACCACTCAAGTAGACGAAGGTATGCTCTCACCATGCCAATGGTAACGCCAGACCATTTAAGAATGTCCCTTCGGTGGAACCGATCCTCATCAGCAGTAACATCTGTTTCCATTTTACTGCATCGAATTGCAACCTAACATTTTGTTAAGCAGGCAAACGATAGTGTCAAACAAACCGATTCAGACCGAGCTACATCAACAATCATGTTATGTGATTTAACGTTACCCTTTTTCTGAGAAGAATGGAATGATGCATTTTTACGTACATGTTTCAGAAAAAGCGGGTAGATGTTTTTCCTTTCTCATTTTAAAAAACTCTTTTAACTTTCAAAAAGATATGCATGAGAGGGGTATCTGGGGGCAGCAGCGGTGGTGGACCTGCTGCGAGATGGGGCAGGAACTGGAAGCAAAGGAGGGAAAGATGAGAGAAAGGAGACCCCATTGTCTCTAATCTAATCACAACATTTTGGGACATAAAAATTTCTAGCAAAATAAATACACTCCAACATTTTTAACTTTTACGCATATACACTTTATCTTTCACAAACCCCAATAAATCTCAATAAAGTAAAGATTCTCATCATTTCAAAAATATTCCTCAACATTTTGACAAACAAACATAAGAGAGAATTCTCGCGCTGTTTTTATGGTTTTTGTTTTTTCCCTTCTGAGAGAATTCTCGCGCTGTTTTTATCGTTTATGATACGTTGACTGGCTTAGGGTTGTGTGGAGTGGAGTTCACGATATGCACAAGTAAGCTGTCATATCAAGTCGGATCCGCATACTTCTACACTCGGCTCCGCAACCCTGATTCGGACTGACCCCTTTAACCGACCCCTTTGTTGCCCGGTTCCTGGACACACCTCCTCAACGAATAACCGACAAAAGTTATCTCCTATTTTGTTTTCACGTATCGTTCAGGCTCTCTGTATAGGGATTCCGCCTACTCTAATCCGCCTTTTTTTTTCTCTCACCACTTCAGAAGAATGGAAAGAAGAAAAGAAAAAACAATCGATTTCTTTTACTATTATTGCATTCAATGACTATCAATGAGGTAAAACATAGATCAAATTGTACGTTATTCGTAGCGAAGGAGAAATACAGTATGGTATCCCCGATATATTCCCCATGCAGCTCTTCCAAACAAGGCCAACTTCTCCAAGCAAAAAAAATGTGCATAGAAGCCTCGGGTCTTCGGTGGTTCACTCTTACCCTCGCACCAAGTTGATTGTCCTCTTCATCTGTACTTCCCTACAATGGCGCTGATTTTTCTCAGGTTCAGAATATACACACCACGTCCCTATGGCAGTACACACCCAGTTTGTATTCCTTCAACAACTTGTCGGGAACCTGATGTGCCACCACCGCACTAGGCACAGGAATTCTTTTTCAAGGGAAATTTATCTGCACCATCTGATCTACCTGATTATCACAGATGTACTCATATTTTGTGATTCTGTCCGACATAAACAATCTGGTAAAGGGTTTACGTAAAAGGCTTCTTCAGAGCGAAACCTATCCATGCCCTTTGTTCCAGAAATGGGGCCTTTTCTCTTCCTAGGAGACCCTTGCCTGTGCAACCAACGGAATGAACAAAAACCAATCAGGTAAATCCAGCTGCTATTCTGATACTTCTGTGTATAAGATATTAAGAACATGGACAAATACACTCCACACAAATTTACATCATTAGAATAAATAAGAAGTATGGGGGTGGTGGATACGAATTTCCTACTTAACCAAAACCATGCATGCTGACAGCCATGACATTTGGGCCCAGCGGGAGACAACCTCAAGGATTGCCCCTGAACTGGTGGTCTGTCCTACCACTGGTGATTGGCCTTGCAGCCCAATGACCGGCTTCCCAACAACCCCCCCCCCCCCTCCCCCCCTCTCTTTTTTTTCTCCTCTTGTCCTCAGTTGGGAATTTCAGGCGACATAGTGTAATTGTTCTGGGAGCTTAAGTAGAAGTGGTCTCTGATGATTGCTCACCAAATATCTATACATGGGGCGAAAAAACTAACCCGGTTCTCCATATAAACCAACTAAATGTCCAAAGCTATCTTGACCCTCGCAACGACCAGTGTTAAGGGGTGAAAAAAAAAACAGGGAAAGAACGAAAAATAAAAAACAGAATGGGAAGAGCATGCATATGAGAGCCAATCCTCCGGGCCTCTGCTTTTAAGCACTTGAACGACCCCTTTGAATAAGGCCTAGAAAATTGCTGATAAGATGCATGTCAAATGTACCAGAGGGGTGCTCAAAACAATCTTAGAGGGAGAAACATATGATTGACAGTCCATATAATATCCTACTGTCCAATATGTAGCACCTATGAGTTATAAACGCTACAAACTCATCACTGTCACGTACCGTTTTTTATGGAGTTCAATAATTCGATTTAACAAATTTCTGCCTTCTTTCAGAGTTCCCTGCTCAATTTTGTCAAATAGATGAACAAGAGCTTTTCTGGTAAACAACACAAGCATAAGAACTACATTAATAGGTAGTGATGCATTAAAGTATGATTGGAAAGAAAGTTTTTAGTCCTACAATAACTCCCAAAAGAAAACTGTCTTGCCTGTCTGGAGATATCGTCTTCCTATGGCCAAGAAAACGGCGATGACCTTCAACCGCCCTTGCCATGTTTCCAGAGTAGGATGGAATAAATACGTCACTTTCAACAGATACAATGTAATCCAGAGCAGCAAGTTGAGAGGCGTGATGCAGAAATGGCCCAAGCTCCTCCACAGATGCCAATTTTTCCTGCAAAGCAATCAGAACAAGTGAATCGTTTTTTTTTTCTCTTTGGGTTCTTAGCAGTGTTTCCGTTCCCCAAATAAGGATGCATGAGTAAAATAAGTAACATATATTTCTATAAATTTAACTAGACGTGTGTGTGTGTCTGAGTGAGAGTGAGAAGAGCAACAGTGTTAGCAACTAAGAAAAGAGTTCAAAGTCACATTGTTACTATTAAGAAAAGAGTGCATGACTTTGAACTTCAACTTTCCCACAAGTTGAGTTCGTTCATTAGTGATGCAAGTAAGCCACATGAGGTCTGTCCATAATGATCCATAGCAGCTAATATAGGTATCCTCTGATATTTGAAAATTTGAGCTGGTTTTCTCTTGCATTATCTTTTACGTATTTAAGTAATCGTCAGCCAACATGCTTCTATGTCATGAGAAAATTCATCCAATTATCCCTCTCTTGCTTCTCTCTTTGATGACAATAGATATAAGCATCCATGTCGTTCTCACCATAAGTGCAAGAGCTCTAAAACCTTCAGAAACTTCATGGAGCACTTAGGTTTCAAAACGTAGTCTAATTGCTAACACGCAAACTTTAGATATAGGTAGATCTAATAATTTACTCAACTTAAACATCCAACTCTAGTTATGCACAAAGAGTCTCTCTGAAGTTTCTCCAATCTACAAGTCACAGAAGAAGGGAGAGGGAGAAGAGACAAAAAGTAAGTCGGAAGATTAACAAGAGTGGACTTGATCAAGGTAACTCAACCTCCTTTCGAGAGATAACACCGCTTCCACCCTGCTAACCTCCTCTTCGTTCGTTCAATAATGTCATCTCAAATGTGAATGCTTTTAAAACGGACTCCCAAGGAAGACCGAGATAAGTGATAGGGAGAGAGGACACTACCTCCCAAAATTTCAGCCAAGTCTCGAACATTTCCCACCGCACCAATAGGAATATTTCAGATTTCGCAAGATTGATTTTAAGCCTGGACACCGCCTCAGAGCATAGAAGGAGACAACGAAGATTGCGAAACTGGTTCTCCTCATCCCCACACAAGATAAGTTGAGGGGAAGACAGATTTTGGATGTTGTTCTTATTGCTAGTGAATGCATAGATTTCAGGTTGCATTCTAATTTACCTGGAATGCTTTGCAAACTAGATGTGCATAAGACCTATGATCACGTAAACTGGAGTTTCCTTCTTTACATGCTGAGAAGATGTGGTTTTGGGGTCAAGTGGTATAGATGGATCGAGTTTTGCATCTCTATGTGAAATACTCTGTTATTGTGAATGGCACTCCTGAAGGCTCTTTTGGTGGCACTCGAGGTTTGCGCCAAGGTGATCCTCTCTCACCATTTATGTTCCTCATTATTATGGAGGCCCTCAGTAGGATGCTGAATAAGTTAGTAGAGATTGGAGCCATTAAGGGTTTCAATGTCGATACAGGAGGGCATGTTGGAGTGTGTATTTCTCATTTGCTTTTTGCAGGTGATACACTTATCTTGTGTGGGGATGATGAGAACCAGTTTCACAATCTTCGTTGGCTCCTTCTATGCTTTGAGGCGGTGTCCGGGCTTAAAATCAATCTTGCGAAATCTGAAATTATTCCTATTGGTGCGGTGGGAAATGCTCGAGGTTTCGCTGGAATTTTGGGATGTAGAGTGTCCTCTCTCCCTAACACTTATCTCGGTCTTCCTTTGGGAGCCCGTTTTAAAAGTATTTACATTTGGGATGGCATTGTTGAACGAACGGAGAGGAGGTTGGCTGGGTGGAAGCGGTATTATCACTCGAAAGGAAGTAGAGTTACCTTGATCAAGTCCACTTTTGTTAATCTCCCAACTTACTTTTTGTCTCTTCTCCCTCTCCCTTCTTTCGTGGCTTGTGGAACTTTTTACGGGGAAGCAATGAAAATGTACATAAGTTCCATCTTCTCAAGTGGGATAAGGTGTGCAGCCCTATTAAGAACGGTGGATTGGGTATTAGGCGATTGCCCACTTTCAACAAGGCTTTGCTTGGAAAGTGGTTGTGACGCTTTGCGTTTAAGCATAACAGTTTGTGGAGTGTTATTTTGGAAAAATATGGGAGTGTGGCTGTAGGACCCTCCAGGTTTTTATGGAGTTAGTCTCTGGAGATACATTAGCAGAAGGTGGTCCCTTCAGCGAAAACATTCGTTTTGTGGTGGATTGTGGTAGTAAAGTTCGTTTTGGAGTGATCTTGGTGCAGGGAGAGACCTTTGATATTTGTGTTCCCGCTTCTTTTTGACATAGCTAGAAATAAAGATGTTACAGTGGCGGACAATTTGGATGAGAATTCTGGAGGGGGGCATGAAATATTCAGTTTGTTAGGGCGGCTAATGATTGGGAGTTGGAGATTTTTTCGTCCTTCTTTCGTTACTCTACCCCAGGGCCCCTAGTAGTGGGGTTGAAGATAGGATGTGGTGGGCGGGGTCCAAATCTGGAAAATTCTCCGTGAAGTCGATGTATGGGATACTTTCTTGCAATCCTAGCGCCACTTTTCTGTGGAGGCAGATTTGGAGGTCCTCCGTCCCTATGAGAGTTTCTTTTTTTTGTGTTTGAGGCAGCCCATGGGAGTCTTGATTGTCGACAATCTTAGAAGGAGGGGTTTTTGTGTTCTTGATCGGTACTTCCTTTGTCGAAATTGTGGGGAATCTGTGGATCATATCCTCCTTCATTGTGCGGTCGCTAGGGATCTTTGGTGTCATGTGTTTAGCATTATGAGCTATTGTTGGGTTATGTCATCCAGGGTGATTGATGTTTTGTGCGGTTGGAGGAGGAAGTTTATTGACCCCCTTGCTTCAGTTGTGTGGAAGATGATCCCTTTGTGAATTTGGTGGGAGCGGAATCATAGATGTTTCAATGACACTTTTTCATCTCTTGAAAGGTTGAAGGGCAAGTTGATGACTTCTCTGTTTTTGTGGACTAAAGTTGTTCTAGCTATCCTTTCTTGGATTTTTCCGATTTCATTAGTTTGTAGCTTGTATGGCTTAGGTGCTTCAGTATAGCTCTTGTGTACTGTCTCCTTTTTTTGTTTTTAATAAAGTTTTCTTAGGTGATGTTCGTGTTGAAGAAATTTGTAGGATTTGAAGTATTTTGAGAATTTTTAGTTGGAGTTGTATTGGTGTTTGTGTAGAAGTTTTTAAGGTGTAAAAAAAGTAATGATGATTTTTAAGGTTGTTTGTAGATTATTTTTATTGGGATGAGTGAAAAATATAAAATGTAAAAATATATTATTTATTTATGATATTTATTATAATTTAGAAATTGCAAAAATATAATTTCGAAAAAAAAACAAAACAAAAAAAAATCAAAAAACAGAAGAAGACAAGACGGAAAACAAAAACAAAAAGAAAGCCAAAACAAACAAACAAAAAAATTTCATGTTGTCACTTGTCAACAAGAAGAAGAAGACGGGGACGAAAAAGCAAAAAAAACAAAAACAAAACAAAATGCCAACAAAAAAAAGAAGACAGGGATAGAAAAGCAAAAAAACAAAAAACAAAAAAAAAAGAAGAAAACGGACGAAAAGGCAAAGCTGTTGCCACTTGTCAGATGTGGGAACGAAGTCGTGCCTTGGGGGAATAAGTCATGCCTTGGGGGAGTAAAAAAGCAGAAGAAGTCTACCTAAAATCAAGCTATGTTCACCGAACAAGAGATATTAAGAATTCAAATCCTAACATTTTTAAGGACACGAACATGACCCTAACTTATCAAAAAAAAGTTATGCACAATATGTTAGGATTTGAATCCATAATTATCTCATGTTCGGCGAACATAGCTTGATTTTAGGATTCCAAGGTAAACTTCTTCTGCTCTCCGAACGGTGTATTCTCTGTTAAATCGTTGTATGCTCTGCTTTTGGAGGGATCCTATGCGGATTTTCCTTGGCGTCTATGTTGGAAGAATAGAGTTCCCCCTAGAGTTGCCTTCTTCGTTTGGGAGGCCACTCATGGGAAAATTTTAACCATTGACAACTTAAGAAGAAAGGGTGTCTATGTGACTGAGTGGTGTTACTTATGTAAGAGTGCCGGTGAAACGGTTGATCATATCCTTCTTCATTGCTCAATGGCCAGAGGAGTGTGGGGAAATGTGCTGAGTATCCTTAACTATGATTGGGTTATGCCTCGGAGGGTGGTGGATGTGTTGGGATGCTGGAGGAGGAAGTTTGAAGATCCAAATGCGTTGGTCATTTGGAAGATGATCTCAACTTGCATCTGGTGGTGTTTATGGAGGGAGAGAAATGAGAGATGTTTCGAAGATAGGGCGGAGTCTTTGGTTAGGCTGGGGGGTTTTGTACTGCACTCTCTTTTTCTTTGGGCTAATTCGGTTTTATGCTGTTCTTTCGGGGATTTTCCGGATTTTATTAGTTTCCTAGCATGTATGCTTTAGTTGCTGTCAGTATAGCCCCTTGTACTGTCATCTTTCTTTTTCTCTAATAAGATTGGCTTACTTATCAAAAAAAAACTTCTTCTGCTTTTTTACTCCCCCAAGGCACGACTTCGTTTCCCACATCTGACAAGTGACAACAGCTTTGCCTTTTCGTCCATTTTCTTCTTCTTTTTTGTTTTTTTTTTTTTTGCTTTTTCGTCACTGTCCCTGTCTTCTTCTTTTTGTTGACAAGTGACAACATGAAATTTTTTTGTTTATTTGTTTTTTTCTGTTTTGTTTTTGTTTTTGTTTTCCGTCATGTCTTCTTCTTCTTTCTGTTTTTGATTTTTTTTGTTTTGTTTTTTTTTCGAAAATATATTTTTGCAATTTCGAAATTATAATAAATAATATATTTTTACATTATATTTTTCACTCATCCCAATAAAAATAATCTACAAACAAAAACCTTAAAAATCACCATTACTTTTTTTAAACCTCAACAACTTCTACACAAACACCAATACAACTCCAACATCACCTAAAAATTCTCAAAATACTTCAAATCCTACAAATTTCTTCAGCACGAACATCACCCTAGAATTCAGATACGTCCAGATTTTGGTTTACAAAGCATATACCTAGATTAAATCATCTCAACAGCATAGGTTTACATATGAACTCAACATAGTACACAAACAATTTGGCATCCCAAGCCAGAATCCAATGGATTCCCCAACTTGAATCCCAACTTAAAAGGTATAGACAGCATACAAATGCATAAGTTAATGGTTTCCAATTGCATCATCTACCACTGTAAATGATACAGATCTTTCCACATTTTCCATTTGTGAAACAGTAACGTGAGAAACCATTGGGCATGTTTGCAAACCAAGATTTTCTGGGAATTTTGGGAATGTTGTGAAAATTGAGGTAGATTAGAATTTTATTGGATTTTGTGAGAAAGTAATGCAAATGGAGTTTTATGTGAGTTGGTGCAAAAGTGAAGAGAATTTTATTTGAGTGAATTTTTTATGTTTATTGTAATGAAAAAAGATGATTTGATGGTGGAAGAGATTAGGGCTGAATAAAACCGGACTGGATCACAAAACCGGACCATACCTTTTTAAATCCGATCTGGTCCATACCTTTTTAATACAAATTACAAACTTGAAAGTTTAGTTTTAACCTAAACTAAAACTCTACATTTTTATATGTCCTTCCCCTTTCGAAATTAACCTAAAAATTTTTTTAAACAAATGAAACCGGTCTGGACTGCATTAGACGGGACCGGACCAGACCGCTTATAAGGGGTCCGGGCCAGCCCTCCATATAAGCGCAACCGGAAATCCGGTCCGAAAACCGGACCGGATTTCCGGTTGTGCAGCCCTAGAAGAGATGGTTTTGAAGTTTTTTATTATTATTTTCTTGACCAAAATTTTGAGTAAGTTATGTTTGCAAGCCAAAATTCTCATTTGTAAACATGCCCAATACTAGTCAAAATCCGTGGTTGTGATGATAATGAGGACTATTTCAGTCGCTCTATGACTAGTGTGACAAATCATTCGCATACGAAAACGAACCACAAGTCCAGCTAAAAATGTTGGATAAAACCGATTTGCTCTGCTTCTCTAATAACACCCTTCTCCCAACTATGGAAATTAAAAATTGTTCTTCTAAATTATGGCCCATACCACGTGTATAATTTGATTTCTTTAATATGGGAACATAAAGCACAAGAATGCAGGTTCATACCTTGCTCATTAATATGGGGTAGCGGGATTGTAGATTGGCCATATGAGAATCACCCCCATATATCTCTCCAGCAGCAATGTATATAGGAGTATTTGTTGGGTACCCAAGAGCAGCGAGGAAAATCCCAACTTCCTTAGGAGTTAAGGGGCAGTAACCTTTGGATCTCTGTTCATCAGAATCAATGTCCTTTATTTTCCAGTACGCAGTGGTCTCCCTTCAAGTTCAGAATCAACCATTTTTATGAACATAATAACATAAAAAGGTTGGCATCACAGATAAAGGACTACTCTAGATGTGAATCCAGGATAACAACAATAAGCATCCCATACCTTATCATCCTTAGTTCATCAGCTTCAATTGGGGACAGATCATGTGTGCAGCCACTAAAGGCAAGCATGTCCTTCTCATACCGTAAATGCAGAGCAATATAAGGGCCATAGGACCTCATCCGATCGACCAACAACTACAACATTTGTGAAAAAATTAATATCAGTCATTGCATAGGGCACAGGGAAGATAAAGCCACTCCAGAAATCAGATGAACATTTAGCTAAGATTTACTTTTCCCATTGCTTCAATTTGAGGCGCAAAATGAAGGGCTTCATAACATGCACGGCAGCGCAATTTCTGAATGTCTGGGGTTAGATTGTTATTTGCCAAGCGGGAATCAGATTTGGCAGCACGAATAACCTGAGAACAAATGTTACGAAAAGTTGCATTAAAAGAGAAGAGAAACCCGACAATTTAGGTGGATAATAACCTGACTGGCTTTCGTGAAAAGAAAAAATGCATGGATCAGAACCCCTTGAAGACATACCTGAAAATCTTCCCACATTGTAGCTATCTCCTCGTAGTATTCAATGCCTGACCAGCTTCTAAAATGCTTGACTGCTCTAGAAGCCGTAGCCAAATCCTTAGGAAGCTTTCTTACAACTTTTACATCATTAGCCAGAGAATTAATAAAATGATCTTCGTCAAAAACATCTGAGAAGTTACTGCAGATTGAACAAAATATTATTATTGCATGAGTTGCGGGAAAACAGGACACAGACAGGAGGTCTTCTTTTCTTCTTTTTTTTGGGGGGGGGGGAGAGAGAGAGAGAGAAGATTTCTACCTAGAGTCCTGCCAAAATGATCGCTTATCAAGTTCTGGAATTACGAGGGTGGCATTTATGATACGGGCTACAGCTACCATGTCACATATCTGCAATTAAAGAATGACTAACCCTATTGAGCTCTAAAAAGCCTCCATAAAAGTTATTCACCATTTTATAAATAACCCAGAATGTCGAAGGCGATTTGGCATATGCATGCAACACAGTCAACAACACCACCAAACTAGCCCATCAATTTTAACATGTTTTAATGTTAGTGCAAATAGTAGACGGTGAGACAGCAAAACTGAACTGAAAAAAATCTACCCATTACCACCAAAAACTCTAGAAAAAGTTAAGTCATACTGTGATTCATGCAGGGACATGTCTGGTCAGCCCTGCACAAGCTTCCTTGACATTCAAGAAGGGTATAACAAGCTTTAATAAATTAAAGAACTCAAGGCTTATTTCATTGATAAACGTCAGCAAGGAAGTTCCAAACACCACAATACAGCATATGCCTGACAGCCTTTCCCCCTTAATGTTATTGAAGAATCGTATGATGTGTGCCCTGCAGTATCATATATTAGAGCAACTAACTGAAGTATTTATTTCGGATCTGAGCGACTCAGATCAACCAGTAGCGTGAGTCAGACCACATAAAAACCAGGGTAGAAGGCTCTTAGCCAAGAAGAGCATACAAACGTGTCTCCTAATTGAATTTGGTGATGAATAGGCTTCAGTAGGATTAGGAACACAAGCAAGCAATGTTGAAAGTGCCATAGCAACATGGTTAAAAAAAGTAACCTAAACCTGTTCAAAAAGTTGAAATTTGATTGACAAGTGGCAGAAAAATGATCACTAGACAGAACCAATATAAAATACCGTACAAACTGAAACAAGAATAAAGACGGGACAGGACCAGACCAAGCTTTTGAATCACAAGATTCCATACATTTGTTGATCTAGAGGATAAACAGGAGCTTTTCAAACGGCAGCAAGCAAATCATGTCAGTACAGCACAACTCTCCACATAAGGATTGAGAAAGAGAGCAGCCAGAGTGCACCTCAACACATTCTAAGGAGCTCTCCAAATCAGCATGGAAAAAGTTGGGGGTTCAATAGTCAGATAAATTAGAAGATTAACAATCGAGATTGTCTAAAAAGTTGGGAGGAGACCTCCACAATTAATAGGACGTCAAAGCACATATCTTTCCGATTTTTCAATGTACTGTTTCATCAATCTTAAAATCAGAATAAAAATGCATTTAATCAAAATAGCAAAAAAGGATTTGAAAATTATTATAATCTATACAATTAATACTACAATATATCTAACTACTATGATTGAAACGAGTTGATTTTCACTGAAATAAAATTTGACGATACTTATGGTACAATTGGCATAAATATCAATTAAGCTTATCAAACAAGTCAGTGAGAGTAATGGAGAGACAGAGAGTATAATACAGACCCCAGCACGCATCTGATTGAGCCCACCATTTGCATGGACTAGAAGGTAACCTCGTGACTCTACAGGAGGAGCTGGATGAACAATAGTATAAACAAAAAGTAAGTACACAAGAATTTGATATCTGCCAAAAAAATATTGTGATGTGCTACTTCCTTACCTGAATAATTATGGCTAGGCTTTACACATTGCACAACATCCCGGTTTGAAGGAGGCTTCCACAGCTTGTACACATCCGAACTCCCTCTGGCACCACCAAACTGTCAAATCTAAAGGAGTGAAAACACGAAAGAAGCATGACTACTTTGTATCAAATGTACACCTAAATCTAAGAGACTCAACCACCAGTAACCATGAAAATTGAGCAACTCAAACAACAAATCAAATCCAAATATTAGAAAGGACTCCTGGAACTTCTTTTCCTTTTTCAAGAGCATCTGTAAAATTATTTGTATTTGGTTACTCAGAAAACATTTTTTTTAGATGTTTTGACTGTTATGCTTTACATTCAAATCCTTTCCTCAATAAGATTTCATTCAACTAAACCCCATTACTTTAACAGTTTCAGACTTCCTAAGTAGGCATCATAGATCACATAAACTTCAAACTTCGGAATGTTGAAAATTCCTCTATACATATCCCCTCAGCAGCCATACACGGTGCATAAATAAATGAACCATAGGATTAATGATAGAAACAGAAAACCTGGCGAAAAGAGAGAGGCGCTTTGGACAGATGAGGCGGAGTGAGCTCGCGCGTCCAGCTTTGCTCCGTGCCCCATATCTGAGGTTCGAAGTCATGTTGCTACAAATTGCAAATTGCAAAAATGGTATCTTGGATCAGTAAAATACTTAAACTATAAACCAACCATATATTCGAAAAGATAGTATCTTGAATCCCAGAGAAGAACTTTCCACAATGCTGCCAGTATAGTGACATTTAAAACTCAATGAATATGCATAACTAATCTCAAGAAACAAGAAAATTAAACTTAAGTATTATATTCCAAATATGAGATATCTTTTTTTTTGGGTGAGCAGGCGAGCCCAAACAAGAGATATCTGCATCCTAACCAATTCATTGTTTGTCTGAAATTACCCAAACTATAAACCAACCATATATTCGAAAAGATAGTATCTTGAATCCCAGAGAAGAACTTTCCACAATGCTGCCAGTACAGTGACATTTAAAACTCAATGAATATGCATAACTAATCTCAAGAAACAAGAAAATTAAACTTGAGTATTATATTCCAAATAAGAGATATCCTTTTTTTTGGGTGAGCAGGCGAGCCCAAACAAGAGATATCTGCATCCTAACCAATTCATTGTTTGTCTGAAATTACGTGGAGAAAGAGAAAGAGAAATAATGATTTGGAAAATATCCGAATCACACCTCCAACGAAAACAAGAACTAAATCCAGCAAAAAAAAACTAAATTTCGATCAAGGCAGTTCCTAGAAGAAAACTGACAACACCCAGATCACAAAATAGAAAACCCTAGAATATTTGGCAGAAAGAGTGGTTAAAGGTGGCCAAGAAAATGGAGCAGTTACCGTCGGAAGCTTGTAGGGGACAGAGAAGTGTGGGACTTTGGAGGAAGGGAAAACGTGGACGTGGACAGAGAGCAGAGCCACTAGCGCTATGGCACAAATGGCGCACGTTAGCATCTTCCGCAGCAGAACCAGCGGTTTCCACCTGCGCCTCTGCATCGCGCTCTCTCTCTCTCTCTATCTAACTTTTCTTTCTGTAACTCTATCCAAGACTCTTTCTATCCTTCCCAACTGCTCTCAGTGACTAAGCAATGGCGCAGAGCCATTTCCGCGTGAGATTGGTCCGTCACTCGTTCGGTGGCTCTCCTCGCTCGCTCTGTGGTGATAAGAGTGCTTAAGAAAAGCGGCCGACTCCAGCTGTTCCTTTTTTTCTGGGGGGTTTCTTCTTGAGTTCTTGTTCTTCTTCTCGTGCACTTTCCCCCACTTCGCTTTGGACGGCATCTACTTATCACAGTCGACGCATAATAAATAAAATAAGCACGAGGAAGGAAATGACCAAAAATATGAAAATGGAGGACCCGAGATTTTGAAACAAAACTTCGAGGGGACGTTGGTTTGGAATAAATTTGTAGGATTCTAAAAAATTGTGAATATTGAAATGAGGTTAAATTTAAGATAAAATATATTTTTCATCCACAAACTATTAAGAGAGTGACACATTACATTTTAAACTACCATTTTTAAGACATTGCACCATCAAACTATTAATGTTAGACATTTTACACCCTAAACTACCCGTTTTGACACATTACACCCCCAAACTATTAATATTAAACACTTTGCACCCTCTATTTGACAATAATACCCTTAATAAATTAATGAATTGACAACAATATCTTTAATATATACAAAATGAGTCAAGGATATTATCATCATTTTAGTCTACAAATTTGACATAGGGTGCAAAGTGTCAAAAGTTGGTAGTTAGAGGGTGCAATGTATCAAAATTGGTAGTTTATGGTGCAAAGTATAAAATCTATGGTAGTTTGTGGGTGAAAAATGTATTTCCCCCTTAAAATTATATTGGCATGCCTACAGAAGTTGTTAAAAAAATTGATGTTTATAAAAAAAAGTAATAAAATGTTGTATTGAAATAAGTGTGTTTTGTGATATTTAAATGTAAATATAAAAGTATGATGCAAATCTTAAAAAAAACACTGCTTATTATGCTCCCAACTGTTTTTACATTCTAATTTAGGATCAGTTATTTCTCTTTATTTTTTTATAAATAAATTTAAAAATATGGAGATCAAAATTTATTTTTAACCCTAATTGAACAAGAACCCTGTTATAAAAAAATAAAAATCAAAGATTAATATTTATTAATCAATTTTAAATACAAATCTTCACTTCTAGTCTTTAAACTATTTCCTAAATATCATTAATTTCATCACATTTAACTTCAAAATTATTAAAATTGTTCACTTTTTAAGAAGATTTTTAGTGTTAGATGTATAAAAATAGGTTACATGACAAAATAAGACATTTAGATATTTTGACAAAACAAATATTAAGAATTTTGATAATTTAAAATTATAATGTGATAAAATTGATAATTTAAGGAACCGAATAAATTATGTTTTCCGAAACTTGAATCTCATTCAATCCAAAGAGGCAAAGAGGTGATGTGTTGAAATTCAAAGGTCATGAATCACTATTTGCTGTATGAGTACTTTGGGAATGAACCGACGCATCTAGATCTCTAATCCTATAACCTATTTCTTATCAAATATAATGCATAGCTGAAAGTGCCTATATCTCTCATCCTCTTACCTATTTATTATCAAACTATGAAACATAGCTCAAAGTGGGTAGATCTCTCAACCCAGGCTCTTAAAGCACCAAATGTACCCAAGCGATGACATTTAGGTTATCACACCCAATGAAAGCAGTAAGTACTAGGTGGCTTTTTAACGTTACGACGATTGTGTTACTCCAACAAAAGACCATAACTCAACTGTCAGGGCCGGCTCGAGCCTAATGTAGGCCTAAGGCCATATAAATCAGTGGGGCTTTTTCTATAAATTTTAATATAAAATATTTAAAATTATCTGAAAAATAATATTTAATATAAAATATTCAAAGACCCCGTTCATTATTTTTTATAAGACTCTCATACATTATATCAAGACCTCATAACTTGCACATTTAAAAAATTTATAAGATATTTTTTCTCTCCGAACAAATTTCATAAATCTGAAAAAAACAAAGGGAGGCCTAAAAGAAACATATCATTCAATGAGTAAAAAGAGACGGTTCACTCACATAAAAAATATGAAAATATTGCATCTTGTCATTCTTTTTTTCCTTAGCTCATTTTCTTTTTATTTTTTGGGTAATCTACAACACAAAAATATTTTTTTTAATTCTGTATGGGGCCATGCTCAGGGTGTGGCTTTAAGCTGTCGCCTAAGTCGCCTTAATCTTGAGCCGACCCTCTCAACTGTACATCTCTTCCAAACCTCAACAATGACGAGTTCTCAACGAATTGAAAGACATTAGACAAGACAATAAAAAAAGCCTTATTTTTAACTAAAAAACCCACTGCTATACACCCAATTCATATGATAATAGTTCTAGAGACTTCTCCAACTTCACTTAAAGCTGAAACCTTTCACTTAGATATGGATCGCCCCACATTTCTCGCTCGTCTGATCTGTTACGCAGCCTCTTTTGGATTTTTATTTCTGTTTTTGTTGTCTGTTTTTTTTATTCTGTTGGTTCTGGTACGATACATGTGTGCCTTCTACCAGCATTTCGTTGTGCCGGTTAGGACGTTATCTTTGTTGAGGGTCCGGTTCACCCGTTAGAGTAATTTTCTCTGTATTCATTATAATAAAAAAGAAGATAAGATATGTGTTTAAGGAAAATGTATAAACATGTCTGGCACGGATCTTTCGTCCCCAAAGTAAAACTCAGAAATCTCATGCCCGCGATAGAAAAATCCTATTGGGGTTTAATTCCATGGTCGACATCTCACCTACCGTCGCTACCGAGAAACCCGGTAAGAGGTGTGGACTGGATAGTGTGGATCTCAAGAAGAAGAGTCAAGGCCACCATGTGCACGAGACTTCTCTCAGGAGGCACCCTAAATGCTTTGAATCTGATGATTCTATTTCTTAAAGAACCATATTCCGCCTTCCATTTCTGCAAGCTTCGCATCTAATTTGCTGTACGTGCACAAACATATATTTAACCATTGACCGGAAGATTTGCTTGCGCATAATACCTTGTAAATTTATATTATAAACTCAATCAATTGATAATACAATGACGTATTATATTTTATTAATGCACAAAAATAAATCATAAATAATAGTTTAAAATGAAAAATGTTGAAGAAGATGATGAAAATACGAGGCTAACATTATTTTGGATCCTCACGTGAACACGAGCTTGGACCGTCAGTCAGGTGTACTAAAACTTCAGTAAACTGTCACAAGGAGAGGAGATATTGACGGGGTGGAATTGGGTGGCGATAAAATTAGGTTGCGTTATTTTTTAAATTTTTTCAGGATTTAAATACATTTATCAAGTTACCAAATATATTCAGAATTTAAATATAAATATTAATATATTTTACACAATCTCTAATTTTTTTATTTTTTTATTCAACATAAATTTTCTCTCTATAATTTTTTATATAATTTTAATATTTTTTTATTAAACAATTATATTAAATTATTTTTTCACTCTACTCTAAAGAGGATACTAATAAAACCGAACATGTCCTCGCTAGATATATACGACAAAAGTTCTGAAATGGCTGATGAATCCGCATCCCTCGCTTTCCAGAGGCCCTCTTTCAATCTCGTGACCACCCACCACATCCCTATTTTGCCCTTTTGTAGAAATTCTATTCCCTACTTGCTCAAAACTGCACCCAATCTCCCGATTCCGGTGGATAGACGAATAGAGGCAAAACTCTTTCAGAATGGATGGTTGGACCTCTAAGCTGCTGCCACGAATCTATTCTCGTGAGATAAGGCTCTGATGCCTTATATAAATGAAATAAGCACAGAAAAATCTAAAATCCTCGTAATAAAAATTTACGACATAATTAGAACTTGGTAACCGATCTACACACCTTGATTTATCTGGTGAATCCATTGGTACACCCAAGAAAACACTCTTTAGTATCAGAGGCAAACCCTGGTAGGAGAGTACATCTACCCCTCTCCTTTGTTTTCGAATTTCTAGCCATTTGGTCTCTCTACTACATAATTCGTAGTAAATTTCCAGTAATCTCATCTAAGTTAAACCTCAGTCTTAGCAGTTTAGAAACATACATGAACAGTAAGTCCAGCGTCCAAACAGTAAGACCAGAGTGGCCTGAGAAGGTGTGTCCTTTTAAGTTTGTTGAGTCGAAAGGTTAAAGCTTAGGTAAGATCTATTGTTGATTCATTAAGTCTTTTGTTTTAGTCTGATTTAAGTGTCTAGAAGTTTAAACATGAATAGGATGTTTAGATCTTCTTCTTCCATCAGTTCTCGTTCTTCTGGTTCAATTCCACCCATTCCAGGAATAGTAAATGAGGAAGAATTTGAACTCAATGAAATCAACACCAACCTTCAGGATTGGAATATTCCTAAGGTTCTCAGTAGCGAAATCTACTCTAAGTCAAATTTTAATCTTTTATCCTTCAAAGGTAATTATCATGTCAAAACCGTAGAGCAGGTTTACGCTCTAAGTAAAACCCATGAAAAATGTCAACTTCTGTCTCCTTCTGTTGTCAAAAAATATAGGGAACAAGGCTTCAACTATATCCACATCGGATTAGTTCAAGTTGCAGTAAAACCATTAACTCGAAGAGAAGTTGATGCTTCTGTCCTTCTGTGTCTACGTGATGCTAGGTTCACAGACTACAGCACCAGTATCTTAGGAATTATCGAGTCAAGCCTTCACAATAGTCTCATCCATTTTGATTGTTTTCCTGATTTTACCTTAAGCTTAAGTGACAAACATCTTCTAAAAGCCTTAACCTTGAACATTAAAACCTCAGGATATGAAATGTTAGAAGGAAATCAACATTTAGCTTTGATCTATAGGATTTACTATAAGTGTATTAGGACCAACCTCAACGTCCATGCTTTAGTAAAAAGTCTCAAAGATCAAACCTTGTTAATCCAAAGTCATACAAGTGATGCTAACATTAGGGTCCCCAAGTCAATCCGTTGGAATGAAGTAACCTTACCAAGTGACTGGATGTTGGAAAATGAAAACTCAACCGCTAATGTTTCCCAAAATATTAACAAGTTAGACATGATTCAACAGTATCTAGATGGTACCGTTAGGATTAATTTTGATGCTCCCCGAGGTGGTTTTGCACCCCTTAGGATCCATGAACCAGGTAACCAATCTGCCCATAGATCTACCTCTAACCTTCCTGACACCATTAACCGACAACTTAAGTGTATCCATATTAACTCTCAGGATAGTACACCCTTGTATTCGGTTAATTCTCATTTACCAAATCAAACCTCTACATCAGGACAAATAGTCGAAGATGTAGAAGATGAAGGTCAAGAGTCACCAACCCAAACAGATTTCGAATCTGTTAACCCTCAGTTGATGACCATATGTAAAACCTTCAAGCCTGACATGAAAAAGCTAGAAGCTGATTTGATGTCAAAAGAAAATGATATTAAAAGAAATCAGCATCGTGAAAGACACACGAAAGCTGAAAAACAAGTCATCTATGACTCATGGCAAGCCTTTATGCGTCAGCTAGGTCAAGACATTCCCTTTTTTATTTATTTTGAAAACTATCATTCCATGAATGTCCAAGTCCTCACAAAGTCCAAATGGATTACTTCGGATAAGAAGTTCATTACCTCTAGTCATCCACCTCCAGAAGAAATTGTCATAACCCATAAAGGAACAAAGATTACAGCCTCCCCCTTTAAGGTTGCTACTGACAATGATAGTAACAAGAAATTGGTTGAACAAAACAATTATACCAACCAATGCCTTAGGATTATAGGTAAGCAGTTAGACAAGATTGAATCCAAGTTAGATGGTCAATCTCTTGTCTCCGAGAAACCTTTACTACAGCTGGCTAGTAAACCTTTAGGTTTAAAAATCTCAGAACAGTCAGCTCTTAGTAAGGTCACTCAGTTGCTAAGTGAATTAAAACCAAGTAAAACAGATGGTAAGAAACCCGAATCTTCCCATCAAGTTAGTGCTCTCAATCAAGTCTCCACAGGATCTGATACGGACTCAGAATCTGATCATCAGATTAGTGAAATCGAAAACCAGTTCAAACAGTTAGAAGTCAACAAGATTAGGTCTAGTTGTCCTAACCCTATGTCTTTAACCAAGAATTGGTATAGTAAACCCACTCCTCCTGATCTTCAATTCGAAGAAAGGAATTTCTAAAGTCAATTCTCTGTCTCTAGTGACAAGTTATATGAATGGAATATTGGTGGTTTCTCTGAACAAGAAATCCTAAATAAACTCCAACATATGACTATGGTAGCAAACATCTACTTAGTAAATCATTCCCTTAGTCATCCTGAAGTCGTTGATTTAATTGTCTCTGGCTTCACAGGTTCTTTACGCCAATGGTGGGAAAAGTACCTCACAGAAACTGATTGAGATCTCATTCGTTGTGCTGTTCAGCATGATGAAAAAGGATTTCCAATTTTTTATGAAAGATTAGGTCAAGGTGTTAGTGATGGTATTAATACTCTTATTTATACCATTGTTAAACATTTTATTAGTACTCATAGTAACATTTCAGCTAGGATTCATGACCAATTAAGTAATCTTAAGTGTCCAACCTTAAGTGATTTTCGCTGGTATAACGATGTCTTCATTTCCCGTGTCATGCTTAGGGATGATTGTAAGAATCCTTTTTGGAAAGAAAAGTTCATCAATGGCCTCCCTAATCTCTTTGCTCATAAGATTAAAGAAGTCTTAAGTCAGCCCTCAGGAATCATAGAGTATGATACCCTGACCTACGGTGATCTTGTTAGTACCATCAACAAAGAAGGTATGAAGATGTGTATTAACATGAAAATCAATAATCAACTTAGCAAAGATAAAAAAGCATCTAAGTATGAAAATGAGTAATTTCTGCGAGCAGTATAGTCTACCTCTCATAGCACCATCCCGTAGAAAACACCACAAAGAAAAGTCTTCTTTTAGAAAGTCACACAAATACCACAAGAAGTCAATTAGGAATTACATACCTCCTGAAGAAAGTAAACCTAGTAAACCAAAATTTCACAAAAAATCATTTAGGAAGAAATCCATACCTAAAGACAAAAGTAAAATTAGATGTTACAAATGTAAAAAAACTAGGTCATTATAGTTCTGAATGTCGAGTTAAAGAAAACATTAATTCTTTAGACATTCCAGCAAGTGAAAAAGTAAAATTGTTTGTCATCTTAGAATTAAGAGATTCTAGTGGTAGTGACCTAGAAATAGACGACATCTCATCCTCTAATTCTAGTTCCAATCCTAGTACAGACACAGAATCTGACACCCCTAACCAGAAATTAGGATGTCAAGATAGTTGTTGTCACTCAAGTAAAACTTTAAATGTTTTGAGTCAACAAGAAAAACTTTTGTTCGATTTAATCGACAAAGTTGAGGATCCTGAGCTCAAGGCTCAATATCTCTCCAAATTTAAAAATGTGTCAAATAAAAAAAGAAAGTAAATTAAAAATCCCTGAAACCCAGGTCAGTCTTAATAAAATCTTAGACAAGTTTACAAGATTTACAAACTAAAGTTCAACAGGTAAAACAAGAAATTCGTGAGCTAAAAGCCCAGAATAAAACTCTTGAACAAGAAGTCATCCTTCTTAAAATCAACCAAAGTTTTAAGAAACAAAGTCAACAAGAGTTTGAACAGTCAGATCAGGAACCCGAACCTGAACCTTTTCAGCCTCAAATCACTCTACCGCAGGATACTCTGGAATGTAGTCAATTCCTTAGTATCATGAACTGTATGTATTTCCAGAAATGACATGCAAAAGTAAACATCATAGTAAATTCTGAATTTGCATTTGAGGTTATTGCCCTTATTGATTCTGGTGCAGATCTCAATTGTATTCAAGAAAGTCTTATACCCACCAAGTACTATGAGAAGACTAGAGAACGTCTTTATTCAGCCAATGATACTTCCATGGATATTCAGTATAAGTTATCCAAAGCACATATCTGTAAAGATAATGTTTGCTTTAAGTCATTGTTTGTTTTAGTAAAAAATCTGTCTGATCAGAAAGTGATCTTAGGCACTCCTTTCATGTCTGTTGTATCCTTTCACCACAACAAGTGAAGGACTCACAACTTCCATCTTAGGTCAAAAAGTAACTTTCGAGTTTGTTCATCCTCCTCAGCCCAGAGAACTCTCCTTGTTGCAGGAAGCCTCCATAAGTAAAAATCTTAATTTCCTTGTCCAGAAAACTCAACATCTTGATTTTCTAAAGGAAGAAATCAAGTTCAAAAGAGTTGAGGACCAACTCTTAAGTCAATCTCTTCAAAGTCAAATTAAGTCATTTCAAGTAAAATTAGAACAACAAATATGTTCCGATGTTCCAAATGCTTTTTGGCATAGAAAGCAACACATAGTAAAACTCCCTTACGAACCAGATTTTAGTGAGAAAAATATTCTCACTAAAGCTCGACCCATTCAGATGAACCAAGAGATGATGAAAGTCTGCAAAAAGGAAATCCATTATCTTTTAAGTAAAGGCATCATTCGTCATAGTAAATCTCCATGGTCTTGTTCTGCCTTTTATGTTTACAAAAATGCAGAAATAGAACGAGGACTTCCTCGTATGGTAATCAATTACAAACCATTGAACAAGGTTCTTCAGTAGATTCGTTATCTCATTCTCGACAAACGAGATCTCATCGGTCGTCTGTCAGCAGCCACAGTTTTTAGTAAATTTGATAAGAAGAGTGACTTCTATCAAATCCAAGTTTATGAGCCCGACAGGTACAAAACAGCATTCACCACACCCTTTGGACATTACGAATGGAACGTAATGCCTTTCGGCCTGAAAAATACACCAAGTGAATTCCAGAATGTCATGAATGACATTTTTAACCCTTATAGTCATTTCACCATTGTCTACATTGATGATGTGTTAGTCTTCTCAAAGTCAATCGAAGAACATTGGAAGCATCTCTATAAGTTTCTTCAGATCATCAAGTCAAACGGTCTAGTGGTCTCTGCCCCTAAGGTCAGGTTATTCCAAACCAAAGTTAGATTTCTAGGTTACAACATTGATCAAGGTCAAATCCATCCCATAGATAGATCCCTTCAATTTGCTGATAAATTCCCTGATGTCATGCTTGAGAAAACTCAGCTTCAAAGGTTCTTAGGTTCTCTCAACTACATTGCTGAATTTTATCATAATTTAAGGCATCTATGTAAACCCTTGTTTCAACGTCTTCAGAAAATCTCCCTCCTTGGACTGAAGAGCACACTTCTATGGTAAAACAAATCAAGTCACATGTCAAGTCTCTTCCTTGCCTTGACATTCCTTTACCTTTGGCCTTCAAAATTGTTGAGACTGATGCCTCCGAAATTGGTTATGGTGGCATTCTCAAACAAAAAGTCAAAACTGATTCAGCTGAACAATTAGTCAGATATCATTCCGGCAATTGGAATTCAGCACAGCAGAACTATAGTACTATTAAAAAAGAAATTTTATCTATAGTACTATGCATAAGTAAATTTCAAAGTGATTTGATAAATCAAAAGTTTTTAGTACGAGTTAATTGCAAAAGCGCAAAATTTGTTTTAGAAAAAGATGTGAAAAACATTGCATCCAAACAGATTTTTGCACGATGACAAGCCATTCTCAGTGTTTTTGATTTTGACATTGAATACATTCAAGGAAGTCAAAACAGTATCCCTGACTTCCTTACCCGTGAATTTTTGCAGGATTCTCATGGCTCCTAAACCCCATGGTAAAGAACCTGCCAAGTCAACCAAGTCACAAGATACACCCAAGTTACTCCTCGACCATTTGTTAGTCTCATTTGGTTCTTCAGGTCAAACTTCAACAAGTAACTGTTTCCAGTTATTAGGTAATCCTTCTCAGTCAAGTCAAAGAGTTCGGTCTCCTTTTGTCCAACCTTCGTCTTCAGCCCTTGCTCTCACAACTCAGTATGGTAAACCTAAATATTCTGCCGTAGCCTCTTTACCACCAGGTCAACCTCCTAATCCTTATGAGATTATTGAGACTTTGTCTCCGGCCCAGTCTTCTTACTTGATAGTTCTTGCTTGCAAGTCAACTGTTCTTTGAAGTAAACCAAATGTCCAAGTATATCTCTGTGTTTTTTCTACAAGCATGCATACCGCCAGATTGAACGGTTTTACATTTCAAGTTACATACATCCATGCATCCGCCTTCATGGCTGGTTTAAGTAATTATTTTCTGTTTTCTCAAGTAAACTTATTTTAAGACCATTTGCAAGTTGATACTCATTAATTGGCCTATTATTTGCCGACCTTTGGGTTTAACGAAGTTTGTTCCCTCACAGGAGGTCTTTAAAAATTAATTTTATTTTATCTGCTGCTATCTTCTCTGTTTCTTTGCTTCCATGGCTTGTCTTCATCATAAACTCTCCAGTAACCGTTTTGGTCATTTCAAAGTAAGCTCCTTGGTAACCGATCTGCATACCTTGATTTATCTGGTGAACCCATTAGTACACCCAAGGTTATATATATATATTGTATATTGTTGAAAAGTAGTAAAATATTATTCTGCAAACTGTGACTTACACGAGTCATATGACAACGATTTTTTTTATCAATATTTGAGAGTGGAGAATTAAAACACCAATGCAGCAGATATACTTGATCAATATTATAAAGTAGGAAATTGCATTCCATTTTATAATTTTCTAACTCTCTCTTCGGATTGCAAACAAATTAGAGGACCAAACTAAATACAATAAGAAAAATGCCGCTCAAAATTTAGTACATACAATAAGGGAGAACTTCCATAGTCTACCCCCATATTTTTAAGCAAAAATTAAAGAATTTCTTGTAAGTTTTATTTCGTTTGATTGCCCCTCATTTTTTTTAAAATTTAAAATATCCATGCAAGCCGTTAGATAAATTTATTAACTTAGACGGAAGATGAATAAAAAAATTAAAAATATATAGGAGAATTAAAAAAACTAAAATTTAAATTCTAATGTAAAACATTTAGTAATTAGCAAAACTTAAAAGGCACGTGAATCTTTCGTTTTTCCTAACAAATTAAATTAATAAAAAGAGAAAGATTTTATTATTTAAATATTATATTCTTCGCACAAATGTAACCGTGACGGTGTGTAATCTTGGGAATATAATTTTAGCATAATCTGCTTATATGAAAAGCGATGGAGATGGAAGTATTGCTACAGTCACGATCGGTGAGCAAGAAAAGCGCCAGATGTCCGCATTCGCGAATCGCGAATTTGAAAGGTGTAGAGTTCACGGATTCGAGTCCCCACTTTTTTTTTTTTTTTAAGGGATTCGAGTCCCCACTGGGCACTTACAGATCGATGGCTCCGTTGGTGGCGGGGAGCATGCATACGATGCCTTCTGGAATTATGATCCCTGCAGAGCTGGAGAAAATTGTCTTTCTGCTGACGCTGCAACACGTGGAGGCTACATAATTAGTCGAAGGTAGAATAGGCACATCAGTATGAATTTTAGGCTATATTTGTTTCATGTTTCAAAACGTTTTCAAAACATTTTTCTCTTACTTTTTCATCGATTCTAATACTTTTTCACCAATCCCAATAACGTTTTATAAATTCTAAAAACTTTTAATACATTTTTCACCAATCCCAAAAGAATCTACGCTACTTTCAAAAAAATACAAACACAAAAACATATCTCAAAATATAAACCAAACATACTCTTAGTCTCCTATTTTTCAACGCTATTTTCCTTTACATTTGTCGTTGCGTTGGTGATTTTGACAGATCTTGAAATGGCAAACGTGGTGATCAGGAGAAATAATTTGGATCCCCCTTCTCTATTGGCCCAAATCCAATAATCTTTTTCTTCCGTAAAAGATAAAAGGCTGTAATTTGGAGGCCCGGACTATGGTCATAATAAATTCAAAATTAACATTTATCATCACTTAAGTTTACATTTTTTTTCCCTCCAAAGTTTAGTATACGATGACCCGATTGGTCAATTCTAGGAGTGGAGACTTTTTCACCGAAGAAAAATATATAGCACGAGAATTGAATTGTTTTCTTGATTTTATTTTTAATAGAAAATATACTACCACGAATTCTTATGTCAAATTAGATTAAAGTTAATTCTTTTAAAAAAAGAAATAAAAAATTAAAATTACATGAATAACAAATTATGGGTATAATCGTCATTTTTAAAAAAAAAAAGTCAATTACTGTCTCATTTGACAAAAGAATAGACGAACATACAATGTGTTAGAGACTGATAGTTTGTAAGTGACTTATCTCACACGAGGTAGTTTAGGGTATAAAGGGCATGTTTGAGACCCCAAATATTTGGGGTCTCAACAAATCGGACAAACCAAACAAACTCCAAAATTTTTAACTTTTACACCTACACACTTCACCTTTCACAAACCCCAATAAATCTCAATAAAGTAAAGATTCTCAAAATTTCGAGAATATTCTCCAAAATTTTGGCAAACAAACATCCCCAAAGTATATATATAATATTCTTTGCGTGAAAATTTTATATTTTCTTCTTATTTTTAAATGTTTAACTTTTTATATTTTTTTAATTGCAGCCTCCCAAAATACATTTTTATACTCTTGCCACCCAGAGGAAAATTCGTACATCCCAAATTAAAATATATTAAATCCTCTGTTTTAAACCCCTAAAAATCACGTCCAAAGTTACCAATACACCTAACCAGTGTGGAAAATCTAAAAGAAAACTTTAGCATAACTTTTTTAAAGACAACACGTTGTTTTTGCACTCGGCGTTAGAATCTGTTTCCCTTTTCCGTCGTTAATTTTTTTTAAGCATAAATGCACTACAGTCGTATAATATAAGAAAATTATAAATTAATTCTCAAGATAAAAAAATTACAAATTAATCTTTATAATAAATTTTTTATTATAAACACGTCTTTTCGTCTATTTTCATTTTTTTAATAATAATATATATTAATGAATTACGAAATTTACTCCCAAACATAATATATTATGATGAGTATTAATTAATATATAACCTTAACGGCAGAGACAGAAATGTACGGAATGAAATATTTTTAACTAAACAGTAGAGGACTAAATTGTAACTTTTGTTTTTTTTTTTATACCACTTTTCTTCACATTCTTTTGTCCGGTTCTTTTGAAGTGAAACCACTGCCTTTTGACGTGTTTCGCAAGTAACGCATGACAGCTCACATCAGCTGCGTGGCTTGCGATCTATCGAACAAGTCATGTTCAATGGAGATCAATGATTATGGGTGTTTTTTTTTTATAAGCATGATTATGGGTGTTTGTTTATGTCCGGCGTAATGTTTGGTATAGAAACCACGTGGCACTTGAATCGCCGCTGATTGTCAGTTCACACGTGGTTGCTGATCCCTTGCATGGAATGTCGATCATGTCGTGTGTGGACCAGCATGTAAGGGTGTACACCGGAATGGACCGAACCGGTTCCGGTTCAAGTATTCATAGGAACCAAGATTCTTATTTTGACTTTATTTCAAAATAAATCGAACCGGAATTTCGAAACCAAAACTGAAAATTTTGGTTTCTATCTGGACCTAAAAAGCCTTAATTTAGATTGAGTCCATTGACATAAAAATGAATTTTTAAAGTTGTGTTTTGTGGGCCAGAATTAAGATATTGTGAGAGGCAAAATTGCACTCAAAAGGTTCAAAATAGACTAGTATGTGCATCAATTTGAAGACCTAATTGCCAAAATAATACAGTGCATTGTCGTCCAATTCTAAAAGTTCAAAAGGTTGTCAAATTAATAAACAAAAAATAAAATAAACACGGTCAAATAACTTTAAATTAAAATTACAACTAAACAACTAATTCCAAAACAATATTTCAAGGATGCCAAAATAAACTTTAAATTAAAATTACAACTAAACAACTAAATTTCAAAACAAAATAAACACAGTCAAAATAAACTTTAAATTAAATTTGCAAAAAAACTACTAAACAAACAATTAACCATACAAATAAGTAAACAACTAAACATTCATCAAATAATCTAAATTGAAAGATTCAAACTCTAAATTAAAATTACAATATTTTTTGAATTTTAAAAAATTGTACCTGAACCGAAAATTCCGATATTTTCGCCGAAATTTTCTGTTTTGAAATTTTCTTAAAATGAGATCCGGTTCTGGTGCCAAAAATAGTCAGAACCAATACCGAAACCAAAAATTTCGATTTGAACCGGAATAAATATCCACCTTTACTAACATAATTAAATCTCAGATCCATAGGGACCATTGTCTTTTGGAATGGAGTGTTGTTGGAACTCGATAAATCTAAACAACTACCGTTACATTTGAGAGAGTGGAAGTAATCTAATAAATGATGCTTTTGGAAGTACTGTTTTGATTATCCTTTTAAAAGTATATTATTCTGATTTTATTTCAATTAATCTTCTCTTCGGCACAGTAGAATATTTGCCAAATAGCTATTAATTTTTTCCCTCAATGCAGAAAAGTGTGATATTATTTGTCTTATATATTACATGGTTTTAGGGGCGTTCTTTATAAAGATTTATTCGATTTTTTGGAGTAAAATAAAATTTATTCAATTCAAACTCTATACTTTTATAAATTTTGATCACTTTCACATGCATTGAAACAAGTGGTTCGTCATTCACATTTGTCATCTTTATTTCACTCACGCTATATAAAAGAAAGCACATATGCGCCCTTTCTATTTCTTTTCTAAAGGAGATTGTTCTGATCCGCTTTACTTTTTTTTTTTACTTTAGAATAAATACATCTATTACTTATTGAAAGGTCTGCCCGACAGCTCAGGCTCTAGGTTGTGGAGAATCTCCCCCGGATGGGCTGAAAACCTGCAAAAGGAAAGGATGAGCAGGGAGTTCGTATTTGATTGAGCAGGGAGTTCGTATTTGATTGAGCAAGGATGATTAAGTTAGAGATTTTTATTTTTATTTTCTAGGTTGGGGATCCCTTTGGTGAGGGGAGAGTGAGTCCCCTAAAAATTTAAGTCACAGCTTTAAAGTCTCAGCGTTTAGATGTGTTAGGATTGAAAGTGAGTTTCTACAAACATCATATACTTGTCAAGGTCTCATTCGCTTTGCGTGAATCCAATGCTGAATTAAAAAATCAAAAAGCATTCTTGTTTCTCTAACTAACACTACACTTCACCGTCTGATTGACACAACATGTGAAATCTCACACTTTTAAATGTTGTCAAATCAAAGTTGTTTTTGATAGCATGAGTCATAGAATGAGGTCCTCCTAGAGTTATTTTTTTTTTTTTATCTAGAATGAGGTCCAACTAGAGTTGTCTTTTAGAGAATGAAGTCCACCGTTTGATTTGACACATTTCTGCAAAAAAAAATCAAATAAAAGAAAGTAATTATTAAGGTCTTACACAACTCAATCTCAAGAATCACAAACACATACAAAAACCACAAGAGACCCTTTCTCAAAATCAATACCGATCCCAAACAAGGCCATGTTGTTTGGTACGAATACGCATCTTCTTTGTTGTATTGCCTATAGTTAGTCACCAGTTGTGGAGCCGATTCAAGTATCCAAGATTTTATCATTGCGTTCCTAGGTTAGTTTGTGTTTCAGTTGTGCTAGGTGCATCTGAGTCCAGTACATAAAAACTAGGTCCAAGGAATTTCTCCTGTTACTCAAACGAAAATAGACGAACTCTCACCCTCGCTAATCCTCCTTTTAGAAGAAACATCATAATACGCACCATATCTATGGACATAAATTAATAAAGCACCCATCCAGTTTTAATTTGTTTGATAATGCCCCTTATATTTTTTTAAAAAATAATATTCTCTCTTTGTTTGACTTGACCACTAAACTACATGAAAAATGGTTGAAATGCTCCTCCATGACAAAATTACTAAACACATTAAATTTTTTTCAAAAATAAAAATAAAAATAAAGAAATTATATTTTATTTTCATATTCATTTTTTTTTCTAATTTTATCTTATAGTGGCATTTCGATTAATCTATATCACTTTTCGTCCAATTTAACGCCTAAATTGAATCACGGAAGACAATTGAATTTTTTTTGGGGATTAATGACCAAAATAGTCCCTCGGTTTTATGCCCATTATCGATTTGGTCCTTGGGTTTTCAATTTGGTCATATAAGTCCTTAGGTTATTCTCATTTATCGATTTAGTCATTCCGTCCAATTCCGTCTCCTCTATGCACAGTCAGCTAACGGACTTATGCCCATTATCGATTTGGTCCTTGAATTATGATCTGGGCTCCCCCTTGCAGTGGCGGCCCACCGTTAGCTGACTGTGCATGAAGGAGACTGAATTGGACGGAATGACTAAATCGATAAAGGAGGATAACCTAAGGACTTATGTGACCAAATCGATAATGACATAAAACTCAGGGACTATTTGGTCATTAACCCTTTTTTTTTGCAAGTTATAGAATGTAAATGTAATTAGACAAATTGAAATTTGATTTTTGACCGTATACAAGAGCTGTCCTATACTGTTTGTTCCTCCTCTTAGAAACAAACGGGCAACCATGTGATAAACGTGCAAGAATCCTAAAACCTCCACAAGAAGTCATGGCTTAAAAAACTAGAGGCTGCCTAAACAAAGGTTCCCGTGATCTGTATGGCAGTATATACCGTTCATAGGTGCGACACTTCCGCTAGCTGTTTTCGACGCTTTCTCGGTGGGATTGTCGTTGGTGACAACGATTTTAAGGAATTAATAAGGGCAGGAGTCTCTGGGGTCCAAATCACCCACTGAAAAGTAATCACTAAAGAATTGGAAATTCAATTCTAACCGCTCACGTACGATAAGTTAAAAGAGGTCAATCAATTAGCTCTTCGTCCTAATTTCGTGACTGGTGGTGAGGTATGCTTTGGAAATTTCTGATGAAGAAAAAGTCCGGTGCGGGACTCGGGAGGACTGGTGAAGACCCAAACAACCCCTGTCCTTTTGTCTCTCTAGGGTGTGGAAATTTTATTTTATTTTATTTTATATGAAAGTGGAGTAACTCATAAATTTGCGACCAAGAAAGTCAGCTTTGGAGTTATGGAATGCAAGTTCGGGATATCAGCGTTGGGTTTTGGTAGTGGTTGGGCATTTTGTTCTTATTGGACATGATGATCTTTCAGCACATGGAATAATTACTATCTTCTTTGGAACCATCAGAGTGCGTTTTGACCTAAACGCAGCTCACCTAACCCAGATGACTCATTAATAAAAAGCAAACAAAATAAAATAATTTAATTTTTAAAATAAATATACTCTTGCGCCTCTAATTATGATAAGATACATTATTTACACTCTATATTATGATTAAAATTGTAGTTGGTGAGTAAAAAGCGCATGAAATAATAACTTTCCTCTCCAGTCGAAGTCGGACTCTGTCTTTCTACTCAATGTGGTTGATTCGGCCATTGATAACTTTCTTTCGTTACTGTTGAGGGACCAAAGCAAAGCTGTTAAAGACTACTTTCTGTGCTCCAAAATTTCTTTCGTTGGGCTACAAAATATTCTCCCAATCCTTACAGGCCCAGAGCCGATATTGCGCTGCCAATATTTACTTCGCAAAACCTACATTACAGAATAGGAAGATCGATTGAACGGCCCATAGCCGACGTTGTCCCTTTTGGTTGATAAAATGGCCCAACCCCAGAAGGCCCATAAGATTTTTTTTTATATAAGGAAGGCCCATTCCATTTAGTACATCGAAGTATCGAACGAAGCAATTATGAAATGGACGAGTTCTAAAAAATTTCAACACAAATTTCGATTTCAGCAATTGTTTTCTTTCTTTCTTTTTGAATAACTGTTATAGGAAATAAGCTTTCGTGAAAAATCTATTTTTTTTCCTCTTAAATTTTTTTTGGGTAAGCAAATTAAAATTTTGGTTTAAGTAACCATTACGTTCCTAGGTTTTGACCTATTTTAACAAATCGTCATTAGACTTTCAAATTGATTGTAAAGGTTCTTGAATTTATAATTTTTTTCAAATAAATCATTCTCTTAAAATTTCATTCTCAAAGTTAATGATTCACATGTCAGCTTCAATCATAAATTTGATACGTGTCTCCCAAAACTAAATTAATGTGAACTTATAATTTTTTTAAAGTTTTTTTTGTAATTTTATTAAAATAATCATTAAGATTAAAATCTTAAGTGATATTTCTTATTCCTTTAAATTAATTTAAAGAGTTATATATCTTTAATTATCGTTAATATTTTATTTTTTATATATGTATTTTATTAATTTTAAAAATAATATCATAATCAATTTATAAAATTTGTTATGATAATATTTTTATCAAGATTATCAGAAATTTAAATTTAAACATTAGATATCATTATCAACATATCATAGATTTAAGTTGAAATGTGAGATAGACTCCTAATACAAAATACTTAACTATATAGAGCTTTTATTGTAGAAGTAGGTTTTCTAGACCAAAATACTCAAATTACTGTCTCCTTTCTCCATTTTATGTTTCACTATATTTATCTTTTCTTTCGTTGTATCTGAGCCTGTATGTAACCATAAGTTGGGTTTAGCGGCTCTTAGCTTTCACGTCTTGTAAAAATCCGTCCCAAAATAGTTTTTAGAACGGATTTTGCCCGTCGCTCCAACAACTCCAACGACACTGTTACAAAAAGTTAATTAGGATGAAAAATTTGTTCCCTATCAAAAATTACCCTTTCGGGATAGACATATTTTTGTCCCAAAATAATGTTACCATTCAAACCCTTTCGAATGAACATCAAAAGTAAATGTTCGACCAACTTCCAACACTTATGTGAAACGTTCAATTATCATCCAACGGTAAATTTATCTCCGTTCGATAAGGAGAATAACCATTCAAACAGAAATAATAATGTGACATTTGATGCTTTGGATACTATTCCAACGCAATCAAAGAAAATGTCCTTAACCGTTCTTAACGCGTCACAACGAGTTGCATCATCAATGTTCGCACGTGTGCGGTTTCATACATTTGAAAGACACGTTTGAACACGTTCTGTCTACATTCCAACAGTCATCGTTACGTCCATTCGATATCCAAATCCGAGCGTTCGGACATGCAAGAAAATTAGTGTTCGAACAATCAAGTTGAATCATTCGAATTTGATTTAACGTCGAGTTGCACTAGCTTCCGAACGCTACATTTAACGTTGGAATAAATTTCTTTTCGTTTTTTTAATTAAAAAATTGTTACAAAATTATTAAAAAAGAAATTAAATAAAGAATTTATTAACAAAATGTAATGTTTAATAATTAATCACAATATTTGAAAAACGTCAAAAGAATTAAAATATAATGTGCAATAAAACAAATAATCTATCTTGGCAATTGTGGTGGGTTTAATTGCTTCAAGACTTTTTGTAACTCTTCCTGCATCCTCGTCTTCCTAAATCGAAAATTGTAATTAATAAAACCATTAGAAACCGTTTGGTGTTGCCACACATTGATCGTTTCATATTTCGAACATTCATAATTCGTTGGAACGACTGTCCCAAAACGTTCGAATGATATTAAAAAATAATAAAATTGATGACGATGGGACGCACATTTATTTTGGTAGGTGGGAATAGCATTTGAACGTTGTTAGGTTTTTCGAGATGCGAACTGGGTGTCCCATAAAGATTCTCACTCATTCGAACATAGATTTTTTAGAATGAATGCAAACAATTGCGCCCCGAGATATTCTTTTCTATTTGAACGGAGGGGTTGGATTTGAACGGGAGTCGAAATGGAGAGTTAGAACGTGTATTAATATGTTCGAACAGTGATAATCTTTTGGGACACGACTGCGTTTCATTTTGAACGATACCTTTTCGTTCGAACGGGTATGTTTGAGTTCAAACGTGACTTTCTTGATGGACGAATCTATCCCTAAAACTACTATTTTTTGGAACGGAACAGGTCCGTCCCAAATAATTAGCCTTTCTCTCTCTATCTTATGTTTTAATTCGATACTATGTTTATCTTTTCTTTCAAATAGATGTTTTAGTGATGAACTAATTATTTGGACGAGAATACAAGTAAAAGGTTATGAGTTACCATTTGCTCAGAAAAGGGAAAGGCAAAGAGATATTAGTGACAATTTAGGTATTATTATTTATTATCAAGTTCTTTTTTCCTTTTACTTTTTTTTATTATCAACTTAGGACAGATCATAGCCCACGTACCTAATTTACTTTATCCACGTTCTAGGGAAGAGATAATCGAGGTTACTTAAAATCATGAGGAGCACATTTGTCAAATGATGTCGCCGGGGCTTTTCCGATAATCTTTCCAGACACAAATGTGTTCTAAAGAAGGTAATCCGAATTTTTGTCACGTACGTCTCTCTTGTTAAACAAGCTGATCTGGGATTTTTTGGACTTCTCACGAAGTTGCCAAGAACTTTGATTCGGGGAACTTCTTTAGCTGTCAAAATAAATTTTGTATTCTCTACTGCCCGCTCATCCAGTTGAACTTTACATAACCCATAGGAAATTGCCACGAATTAATTTGAAATCTCCAGTTTTTCCCCGTCGACACGTAGGATTTCCATTTGAGATGTAATTAATAAGAATAAAAGGAACGACACACCAAAATTATTTCTTAAAGACTCGTGGACTACTGACCATGGAATTTGTAAACGTCAAGAAATTTCCTGGATCGAGATTAGGGCTAAGCATGAGGAAGCTCTAAGAGCCAAGTCATCCAAAGACCAAGTCTGACAACCGAAATTAGAAGTGAAGACAACGTACGTCTAGAGACCTATCAAGAACCAAACCAAACCCTGCTTAATTAACTCAATATTATAATTGGGATCTGGGAACAAGCAGGGAAAGGAACCGTAGATGATAGAGCTGATCATCATGCTTTTGCTACATATTCACAACGAGGAGTACACCAATGTTTACAAACAAATCCAATGAACTTTTCTTCTTCTTTCATGTACTTGTTTCTACTTATTGTCTTTCTTTCTGTAAAAACCTAGCTACTACATACATTTTTCATCTATCAAGCTGAGAAACAACAAAAGAAATGGAACATATGAATGAATAAGAAAACTTAATTAAGTGGTCACGATCTCTCTCACGGTCCTAGAGTGCATCAAACTCTCCTCCATCCGCTTAGTTCTTGGACGAAGCAACTTGGACAAAAACCCGCCTTTCTTGTTCTTATCAATATTGTCATCTCCATTTTTCATTCTTGGACCAAAAGCCAACGATCTACTCTTGGTGAGTGCATTCTTGCCGTTTAAGAAGAACGATATTGAGCTCTTTCCGGCCTCCTTGGAAAAATGAGAACGATGCACCGGAGACGAACAAGAAGAAGCAGAAGAGGAAGAATAATAAGACGACAAAGAAGAAGGGGAAGAAGAACGACCCATGGTGGCAGAGGTTCTTCGTGAGCTGGAGGTGGATAGTTGAGAGAGTCTTTCGGCAAGGCAAATCGAGCAGACGCCCGGTGACTGGCGGTGTTTTGGGTGCTTCTTGCACTTGACATCTGACTTGGACCGGCCCATCGCCTCCTTTGATCTCCTTAGGTTTAACATTTGCTCGTCGTCAAGCCTTGTGGGCGTTTGAGTCGGTCTATATAGAGGTACATGGCGGTGGATTTCCCTGATAGTTCATGTGAGCTTCTTAGTTTGTTCGTAAAATTGCTTTTTTGACGGGTTGTGAGTTTGAAAAAGTTGGCTGAAGGACTAAATGGACGGCCGCGATGGAAGGGGACTTCTTGTGGGCTCCACTGGTATTGAGTGGGAGGCGGTGATATTTATGTAGGTCGCCAAATGGGGCAAGGGCCAAGCTTTCTGTGGGGCCGGCGTAGAAAATCCGGGCAGTTGCCCTATAAAAGTGGGATGGGTGATATGCGCTACACTGTCAAACGATTAAACGTGCCGTTTCGTCTGGGGGAATATTTGAAAATGCACCCAAAGACCTATATTTATTAGGTTTATTCTCTGCCATAAGAAGAAGGGAAAGATACATCCTAATTCCTACCCCCACGTGGTTAGGACTTAGAGGTACTCTAACCAGAAAAATTCTTTAGAATTTAATTTATATACACAGCCAATATTCTGCAGTGCAAAATTTAAATTGGAAAAAACAACGTGGATAATTATAACCAATCATATTATTCCATGTCCAAGTTAAATTGTATATGTCCATTCATATGGTCTTCCCATAAAATCATATCAGTTTTTGTCACTTCTAATTTTTTATTAAGCAGAAAAATCTAATTAAGACATTTTTATATGCACTAAATTTGGACTAACTTAACTAAACTTGATCGCATTGGGTATACTTAACGTCACGTCAAATCTCGAAAAGACAAGACAATTTGAATCTCTCAATTTAGCCACTATTATAATTCTTAAGGAGAATTGAATATGACACCATTCTTTCACATGCCCAAGTGCAAATAAATAAACGTATCTAATTTTGTGTTTCCTCAAGGAATGTTAGAAGCTAATGTACCTTAAGATCTATATTTATTACGGTTATTATTTGCTTTAAGAACAAGGAAACATACACGTGGGTAGGTACTCTAAACACCAATTCGTTGAAATTCTATTTAATCAAGTCATCTTTCGTTACTGCATAAAGATTTTTTATTTGTATTTGAATTTTTATTAGGGAAATTGACAATTTAGTCGCTAGGTTTATAGTATGTTGACACTTTAGTTACTAGGTTTCATTTTTTGACAATATGGTCACTGAGAATATATAGTTGTGAAGATCTGGTCTTTCCATCAAACTTTCGTTAAATTTTTCACGGAATAGAATGCGGTCGACCACTGCAAGTTACTTTTACCGCATCGGTAAATAAACCGGTTGACCGTTATTCCGATTAAAAAATTAACTGAGATTTGACGGAAAGACCAGATCGTCACAACTATATATTCTCAGTGACCATATTGTCAAAAAATGAAACCTAGTGATTAAATCATCAGCGTGATATAAACCTAGTGACTAAATTGTCAATTTCTCTTTTTATTACTACCAAAAAATAAATGATGCAATGAAAAGGATACACAGAAATATGTGGTGATAATATCTTCCGTTGCACATAGCCTATACCTTAATCTTTGTACTTTGGACACGAATACTAAAAGTTAATTGAAAATTATAGAGTAAGATTTATGATTTGATTTTACGTAAATCATAGTCGCGTACATCATATCCTGTGCTAGCTACGAACAAGTGCAACATGTCAGAGCGGGAACCCAAAGTCGGTGGCCACGACAACTAGCGTTTTGGTCTACCAGACTGGGACACCTTAATTTAATAGGACGCGGAAAAGCATGTTCCTACACCACAAGTGGAACTCGATTCCTTCCAGTCAGGAAAGCCAATGTCTCATCCACCATTCTTTATCATTTCCGCAGGCATAAGAGATTGGAAGATGAAGAATGGTGTAATGGGACAGCGAAAGGAAAATTACAAGTGTTAGCTATTACGACCCAATTCCCTTAATTTCTTGTATCATTCAAAAAAACTTTCATTATTCTCACCTTGCTACAGTAATCTAGATAAAGGAAGCCAAACAAACCAGTGAAAAATAAGCTTATAGCAACAAAATTCCTTAATTTCTAGACACATGAAGGAAAATGTGAGGGAGAAAGACGTAGAGAAGATACCTAATGGCCATAGTAGTGTTGAGAGTGTGAAAGATATTGCAGTACACGATACGATGAGTGGCTCTTTTAACTTAGTGCTATACGAGAGAGAACGTTGCCTGCAATTTGTATATTCAATAATGTCTAAAGCAAGGATTAAAACGAATCTGGTTCATTCTCCAATCACTTAAAAACAAATTGTTAATAAGTCTTTTACTTTTCGGATGAAGGGAAAGAAGATAGAGAGGATGAGATCATGAGCGAACCATTGGGTCTTTTTGTTGGTCACCAACCTTTTTCGGGTTTTTGTTCACATTTCTTTTCTCGCAATACAATTGCTAGACCACCTTTTATTTCCTTTTTAAGTCAAGTTCAAGGATTGGATTTATCTTTGATAAGGTGGTGATTCTTGCCTCTTGGAATTCTTTCCGGTTAGTTAAAGAAGTAGCCCAGAGAGAAAAAAGAAGTTAAATATACCATTCACTCATGAATTATGGAGTCATTCACATTTTACACCATAACTAGCAACTTTGAGAAATAAGTAGGAAGCCTTGTTAGCTTCCATCATTAACCAAAATTTTTTAATCTTCTATGCCTCAGTTGAAATGAATATACAAACACATATGCTGAGATGTGCATAGCAAATAAATTGTCTAAGGGAAAAAAAAGAGTCCTTTATGGAATAGCCCCCAATGAAACAGCACATAAATGAGCTACAAAATTTGTGCTGGCACCAGTTTTTTCACTTGTAAGATTTCATGTAAGCTTCTTTGAAGTCAAAATCAGTATCTTCTATAACTCTTAATCTTGTGACCACGAGAACGGCGCGCAGCAGGAAGAGATATCAATGCCAGCAACCTCCATGGCATTGCATACCCATTCAGGGACATCGCCTTTAGGAAACTACAAGACAAACAAGACATGAAAAGGATTATTGCGTTGTGTCTAAATGTTCACAATGACCAATTCCGCAATTATGTATTTAATGTTACCATGATTATATAATAAGCAACATGTCAAAGACAAATACCAGAAAAGGATGCAGTTTAACAACCTAGAACAGCAATTTGTTTCATTTGCAAATACTAGAACGGAAGGTATCCCATATAATAAAAGAAACAAAGGAGAGAGATGATGCAGGGTAATGGAGAGAAACGCTAACTCAATGAGGAATTCTGACAAAGCTACTAATAACCCATTTTTATTGCGCCATATTATAAGTGGCGTGAAAAAGGAAGAGTCACTGTGATAACCGGTTGCGATCAGAAATTAGAGACAAGCCGCACATACATAGAGGATCTGGAAAACCACCAACCTCTTCAAACACAAAGAACTAAGATGTGTGTGTGTCACAGACTAGCCCATGCCAATTAACCTCTTGATGGTTCACACAAGAGATTCCAAACTCAGGATCATAACGATTACGAAAAGACATTATCAACCAGTAAGCAAGGATTACTATCTTTAGACAAACTAGACAAATGTAAATAAGAGTTCAATATCTATTGCGAAAGAAAAGGGTAAATCTAAACAAGAGATAGCAAAAAACGCCTCCATTTAAAATTACAACTAAATATAATAGGCATTACCAGCCAATCAACCCATCATGAGTATCGATGGAACAGTATGGGATACAGGCAAAAATAGGAGTATAATAGATATATATACCAAAAAGGTCCAACTTGAGCGCAAGAATTCAAGAAGTATACCATTCTCTGCAGAAACTCGCACACAAACCTACAATAAAATCAAGCAGAATAGTCAGGAATCTAACTGTATAGAATACCTATAGTTATCCACTGAATAAGCATGGTTAAGGTAGAATGGGAGCAAAATAAAGGGGAGGAGAAAAGGGATTACATACTCTGGAAACCTTTCCTGGATTATTGACACGTGAAGATCTCGGCTAAGCTGCAGTTTTTTTTTTAAGAATTAGCTTTCTATATTATAGCTAAGAAAACAAATATGAAAAAACAAATAGACGAAACTTTCAGATTTGTACCTTCATCATGTAGTACAAATTGTGATATGACAGAAGCTGAGATCCCATGGCATCCTTTGTAACAAGACAATGGATGTAGGCCCTAGTATAGTTCCTACAGACCTGCAGTGAAAGAAAGAGAATGAAGGAGACATGAATAATGACATGAATATATGCTCATAATACAAACCAACAAGTTTCAGTTATGAGCACACCATACAAGCACATGTAGGATCCATGGGGCGAGTATCATCAGCCATTGCTTTGTGTTTTAGCTTCAGCACTCCCTGCATCAAATAAATTACTAGCTATTTCGAGAAAGAAGTAGGCGAGGAATTAAGGTAAAATATCATACGCACCACCCACACTGAGAAAAGTAAGACAACTATATCTAATGAAGATCATATGCTGTTCTATATCTCCGTGAATCTATGGACTTTTTCTTGAATCTACCATTTGGTCTATGTACTGAAACTGATAACATCTGAGATTATGCAAGATCATACACGAATGGTCCTTTTTTTCGTTCTCTTCTGTCCCATGTCTGTTATTCCTATGAGGTCTTCCTCAACTAGCAGGTATTTCTTCAAGGATAACTTCAGTTACTATTCTGGTGTCAATGGCATGCAGGTATATATTTCCTGGTTTCAATACAACTCTTACGAGCATTGTTTCTATCCTCTATTATAGTGAAATAGTCAAGTCATCGATGACTGGTAAAAAACAAAAACTAACCCCTCAGGTGTGGAATTACAGAAGATCTAATTAACAGGACTTGATTTGCAACCATATATTAAAATGCATATCAAACTTAACCAGGTTCATAGCACATATGAGGTTCTCTTCCGCATATGCTTCAAAATGGTGTAAACCATACAAATGGTTTAAGCAACCTTCATATATAAACCATTCAAGTATCAAGAAATAGTCCACAGAACAATCTAGGAGATCAAAATGAGATTAGAAAGCCAAATGTCCAGAGCGTTGAAGTACAGTTCACATAGCTTCTGTTGACAAGAGAGTATCACCTCAGGCACAAGAGCCGTGCCAAAGCGAGCAGTACGAGTAGGATAAACACAGTCATACATGTCAGCACCTAAGGCACTGCAGACTACAATGTCCAGTGGATAACCCACACCCTGAAAGATAGGAGCAAATATTGTGACGTGGAAAAAATGAAGAGAACCACCCAGTTCACAAAGACTCCAGAAGTCCAGAGAATGTAGATTGATATGATGAAAGATATTTGCACCATAACATATCGTGGTTTATCCTCAGGCAATGCAGCAGTGCACTGAGCAACAACACGCCAAAATGAGTCTTTGCTTTCACCTCCTGCAAGACCACCAATAGCATAGCTGTAACAAGAGTAAACTCAGTCAATTAAGCTCCTTGATCAGTGAACCAGAAGAATAATAAGTAGAAGATCTATGATCGTGTGTGAATGCATGCATGTACTCATGTTGGCATTGGACATGAATCTCTGACAATGCCTCAAACATGAACTGATAACTGGGTGAAAGACAATAAACGTCATATCTCGTTACTGGACAACAAATAAATTGAAGTGCTAAAGAGTGAGAAAAAGGAAAAAAAACTCTAAAAAAATGTAAGGTGAAATCAGGAAATCTATTCACAAATCTAATCTTGCTTCAAATGAAAGCTTCACGCATGCCTCAAAAGCGTTGAAGACAACTCTACGCATTGAACTCATCTTAAGAAGGGAATAGATTATGAGAATCGCTAATGTAGAGGTAGCAAAAAATATCAGAAGGCAGCTTTAAATGCTTTCTTCAAAACCTTAAACTCATTGCCTGGGTTTTCAATATCAGAAAGAATTTACGTTCCAGATTAATGTCATAACTTTTTCTAAGAAAACATTTTAATGAATTTTTAAAAACAATATGAAAGCCATTCATTGTGTATAACTATAATAACTTCTCATTTCTAAATGTCAATTGAACTGTGTGAAATGGATCTATGTATCACATAGCACTGCCACCAGAAACCATGATCGTGGTTCCTGATTACCTTCAACTACATATGAGTTACCATTGAAACAATGAACTGCTAGAAGTAGTGCCAAGCTTGAACCAAGAAGAATCGTTCATTAACTGAAAGTCCTATACACCTACCCGGGTAAATTGCGATCGACCAAGCCTCTAACACATGTATCCCTGATTTCAGTTTCATCACATTAAAACATTGGTGAAGACGAAGAGTAGAAGGATAAAAAGATACATATCTCAACCAAAAAAAGGCAAAAAGATCACACGTCAAGGAGAGATTCACCTTAGCACAGGGTCTAATCCACCTTGGACAATACCAAATAAATTCTGCTCATGTGGTCTCTGGTGAGCTGATTACAGGAAGAATGTAGTGAGAATAACATCAAGCCAGAAACATCAAGGGCAGGACAATTAAGACAAATGAAAGGATTAACCTGAAAATTTACTCAATGGAGACTCGTGCTTTGAGATAAATGCTAGATACATGCAAAATAACATTCTTTGGCAATCCATGAAAGTTGAAGGGATTCAGGGAAAACTGGCAAAGGGCCTACAGATCACACTGTCTCATACTAGAGATATAAGCATTAACTGTATCTATCTAGTATAACTATATCAAAAACTTACCATCCTAGCCAAAGATCCAACCTAAGCAAGGCTTCCAATTAATTAAATAAATTAGTGCATCCCAAGGAACCTAAGGAAAGATCTTTCAGGTTAACAAGCCAAGGCAGTTGTAGGGGGACCATGGACACTCCATTTAAAAATTAAGTTGATTAAGTACAGACTTATGACCCTTTTGGTGGCACTTTCAATCTACTCTTACAAGAAAACATGAGTGGCTCCCATATGGACTTACCTGCTATACACCTGTCTATCCACCTAAGAGTGCGGTACATGGCTTCCTCGATACGTGGACCAGTAATGGTTGTTTTCACTACATCATCAAGAGCCATAATAATATCTGCTCCAATTCTATTCTGCACAATTAGAACAGGTAACATAAGAGCCCGTGAGGTATCTAAGAAGTAGTTATGGAACAAAACACATGCTTTAACAGTTAAGCCTTTGGGGTCTCATGTCATGCTTTCTCATAATTATTGTACTATGATAGTTGAAATAACCAATGGCATACAAGAACTGAGAACAATGGAAGTGAAAGAGGACATTCTAAAAGAAGTCAAGTCAGAGAGCCTATTTTTAAAGCAAAAAAGAAATAACATATATTCCGCTTATGTAATTAACTTGTGAAGTTTTTTGGTACATTAGTTATGTTAGCAATTGGAGTAATGCGTTAACTTTCCTAATAAGTAATGCACTATAGTTGAAATTTCTCAGCTACCTTCTCAAGGGAAGAAAATAAGAAAATGCACAAAGTACAAAAGAGAGAAATTAATAGCTACGAGAGAAATTAAACCCAGAAAAAAAATTCAATAATGGAAAACATTAACGCAAGAGCCAATATAGAAAATAATAAGTCTACGCGAAAATCCTCCAGAGAAAGATTACTCCAAATAGCTAGAGAATCAAATGCTGAGCTAACACAAAAAAAAAAGGAAAATCCAATTGACTGACATTCATCAAGGAAAACCCATAATTTCTGTTTTGCTATTGATGATATCTCGAAGAATGAACTGCCATTCTATATTCCCATACCCATAATTAATAGGGAAAACAGGAATTTTTAGAGAGCAAACCAAGGCCCACAGATCAACAATAAACAATCAGAAAGTAAGAACATACTTGGATTTGAATTGATTCCTCAGGTGTAAGGAGCATGGGCTTTCCATCAACCGGTGACTGAAGGAAATGAAGGCTCAGTTAGAAGCAACACCAAAACAGCAGCTTACTCAGATTCTTCAGAACAAAAGAGAAGATAAGTCAAAGCAAGAAACCTAAAGTAGAAATTCAGCAAAGCAATAAAAATTTATACAAAGACTACATCACCAAACAAAATTAGTACAGAGAATTCAGCAAAATAAGGCATGCCCTATTAGATAAGTACATTCATTGCTGACATATGATTAGCTTATACACCATTGTTTATACAAGGTGAGGCATGATGCAACAGGGTTCCTAAACCCTAAAACATTTTATTAGATCAGACAGGGTTCCCTCCACCCCAACTAAATGATAAAAGAAAAAGAAAACCTCAAAAGTAAAATAGATGTGATGCACTCCCCAATGCATGCATCGGGGTTCCTACAAGCACACCCTTATACATATTCTCCATTCTTGATTGTACTTTTAACCAGATTTGATGCGTAATTTTTAGTATAAAGACAAGATAGTTCTGTGAGTCCGTTTGAAAGAATTTCTTTCCTCAACAGCTATAAACCGTAAATACTCATTTCAGAAAAATCGTATTTGGCCAAAACTATATTGCAAACTTCGCCTACATCATCAATTATGAAAGAAAAACAAAAGGAACAGAAAAGAAGAAAAACATACCTGAAATGTAACCCCCTTTTCGGTGATATCAGCTAAATGTAACAATGACACCTGAAACATCAGCAAAACGAATTATGAGCTTTAACTGCATACATTAACAAACTAGAGTAGCTATTGGATGTGATAATAACATATAGTTAACATTAAAAGAGTTACCATGTGGTATTAATATATTACCCCCATCAATCCATGAAGAAGATGACCATCAAAATAGTAATAATATAAATCACAAGAACAATTATTTCTTTAAAACCTCACAAAAATAAGAAGGAATAAAAGGAAAATAAAAACATAAAGTAAATTATCTTATTAATCAACAAAAATATCTCAAGATCTATTTAAATAGACGAGTAAGGTACACACATTGCCCGAATAGAGAGAGAGAGAGAGAGAGTAGATGCACCTCAAAGCCAAACTTTACATACACATTGTCATCAGAATGAAAGTCAGTTCCACCAGTGTAATACCAAAATTAGAGTAAGGAGCAATCTTACTAGCAATCAGTATAAAGAACAACGTCTGTGCAAATGCATAAAGTTTGTGAAACAGAAAATAAGATCAGAAAACATGGTCTCCTGACCTGCAACCCAAGTGGCTTCACTCCCTATCTTCAAAAACCATTATAACGGTTTCTCGCATCACTTTGCATCACATATTGAATCAATGTTATAAGATCTAGGTTGTGTTGTTACATGCTACTAGGGTGCTGTCGATATATCTGCCCCATGGGAAGTGACTAGAAACTCTCTCTCTAATTCACATATGATTTTCTGATTTGTTCGCATAACAAAGAAGTTAGAAGACAAGACTGTAGCTAAGAAGTCTCTATTACTAATTATCAGCTGGAGAGAGGAAAAAAATGGAATGGACATTCAGCATCAAATATTGTGTCCAGGGGTATTTACAGCAGACAAAAAATGACAAACTCTTCAGACAATTATTTTCACACTCAGGCTCCATGTTGCAGAGAGCTAAACTGATAAGATCATAGATGGCCGTACTTGCTAAACATAAATACCTAAACTCGGCAAAGCCTTTATCCCAAATCCTTGAGGCTGCTGACAGAAGACATTTTTCCTAGTTTAACAACGCCATCCTTTTCTACAAGTCCCGGTGCCCTTCTCACAGCCCTATGCAAATTGATCATTGGATTCCTCTTTTCTCAACTTTAACTAATTTACCTCCCAATGCATTGATTAATCTTCTTTCCACAAACCTCAACCATCTAAAAGAGATTTTCTCATCTTATCAACCATTCGATCCCCCTCTAAGTTGTCAGAAATGCATCCATACCTTGTTTGATCTTTTCTGATATTATTATAAATGTGAAACGACGATGATGACAATAATGAAGATTCATATATGTAAATGTAAGTAATTTTGAACATCGAAGAAGACCAGAAATAGAAAGGCAACGTCAGAAAAATCTGTGTCATAAATAGCTCCCACAGAATCTAAGAACTATTAGCCAAACTACAGACGCAGAATGTCCTTTGCTATGATGTGGAAGCAATCAAACTGGTAATAGCAAAGAGAAAAGTACACTTAAGCAGATTCAGACATATATTATTCTTAAAGGACAACCATTTGAAAGCCGCCAGAATCTGTGAGCAATGCTCTTGGCCAGTTCATGAATTTGTGAAGGCCCCCCATTTCATCAATAAGCTCAGAAGTAGGACGAAGTGCCAAATGATATGTATTCCCAAGTATTATCTGGCAGCCAATCTCCTCGAGCTGGTTAGTTGCCAAACCTTTGATAGTCCCTGCAACAAGGAAAACCTCAGCAATGTTCATAACTCATAACTTCTTACATCGAACAGAAGTGCACGACAGTTTCTGCTTTCATGGGGGAATATTTCACTCTCTGCATCTACAGCAGTGCAGCGTAACTGCTCTACTAAAAACCTATCTGTCAACACATAAATGGCCTAGCCGTAAAAGTACCGACTACAACTCCTATGGTAAAACTATACTCCATCTGCAGCAAGCTGTCAAACTATTAGATAAATGACAACCAAAATCATACGAAAATAGGAGTTAATACAAAAATTAATTACTATTTTGTCCATTATATTGAAGGCCACCCAAGCTCAGGGGATTCAAAAATGGGAAGCAAACATTTTCCATCTCTGAAAACATGCTCAATCCCAAGGGCAGACATGATTTGATTCAAGGTTATTAGTGCAGTACCATGAGATGTTACCATCTGAACTAGCTGGATTGACTTCTATGTAGCAAGGTCAAAGAAACGTGTTCAACTTTTTCGCCATGGGAGAAGATAGCAAAAAACCTAACCTTGCGTACCAACAGGCATAAACAAGGGTGTCTGGCACACAAAATGAGGAAGCATTAATTGAGCCGCACGAGCACGATTGAATCTCCCAAGAATCTAAAAGCAGGGGACAGAAAAGAGTTCACAAGTTAGCAATACAATGTACCAAACAGTCAGAACACCGATCAACATGCTTTATAATGAAACTAATTGGCATATAAGAATACCAAAAAGGAATTAGAAACAGCCTCCAACATGGTTTTTAATGCACCAAATTAGCAACTGAAAAGGAACCAAAGAATTAAAAACAGCCATCTACATAGTTAAGAATGGAGCAAGCGTTCAGCTTTGTGACCATTCCTATAATGTATCCAGATTCTTACCACATACAAGGGGTTTGCCCCTGTGATACAAAATATTTCAATTGGCACAAGGATTTCTGACTATCCCAACCAAAAACTATATTGACACTAACAACTATAAGAAACAACCTTTGCATATAAAAACATATATCACAAAATCTGCCATTTTCCACAATGATTCCTCCTATTGGTCATGTGGGTTCCTTTTTCTTTGGAGTTTTTTTTACCCTGCCCGCACCAATATTATCAAACAAAACACTGCTTCAGATATCACGAGAAGAGGAGGATGTAACCAGAAAGGGAATTATTTTAACTGGAGCAAAATCGCAACCCAAGATAAAATCCCATTGAGGTTCTCATCAGTATAAAATATTTCCTTGACCACTTTCAGCTTATCCGTTCCATTCTCTCACTATTTCAAAAAAACTAAGCATACGGTGGACTCCGCAACCTTCGATAATGGAACTACAAATTAGAAGGAAAATTTAATTTCAGATCCTAAAATAGCTATCAACAGCCTTATCTCCACTCCACTATCAACTTATATCAAGCATTATCTCCAATGGTTTGACAAATATGTCTCTTAAGGTGTATGTGGAACTTATAACGTAAATGAAGTAAAGGCTACTGCACAGAAAACTCAAGAACAAGCATACTGGGACGGCCTAAAGTAAAGCCATACCTCGAAATGAAGCGCCATTGAGCAACTTTGTTTCTCTGTGCGTCAAGACCGCGCTGATACCTGACAATGATCCTGGAACACAAAAAAAAAGGATACGATGAAAATAACAAAAGAAAACGAAAGCAATAAAAAATATCATATAAAACAACTCAGTCCCTCTGCCCTGCCTCATCTACCTCTAATTCGTGGTGTTAAAATGCACTATGTCGGTCCGCAATCCAGAGTAAAACGCATACTTGAATACACACGCACAGAAGGAGAGGAAACGACAGACTTACAGAAAGATAGTCAAGCAGAGAACGTGGAATAAAAATGTCTCGACGAAAATGGTGATAAAACAAAACCGCCGTGATTTTTGGATGGGCAAGATGGTGCCTTGCAGCCTTGGAACACCAAAAGCACCGCCCAGTCTACCAAGGCGGCTGGATGTATGTGCCTCGGCTCCTCGTTCCTTTCTGCTATATTGCTTTCCAGTTATGGGGAATAAAACGGAGTAGTGGGATTGCAAGATTGTCCATAGTTTGTTTAAATTTTTTTTTTGGGGTGTTTTTGGTAATTAACACCGACTTTAATTTCTTTTGTCGGGATTGGCATGGACTATGGGCCGGCTCTGATGGTCAAATTTCACAGCCACCTGAGTGGAATTTGGTATTTTGGTCGTCGTACCTTTTGTACTGTAAACCCCAAAAAAACAGTCCTGCTCCAAATAAAGAAAGAACTTAACAACCCCTTCATCCTTACCTCCTAGAAACCAGACACGGACTGCTGCAACTGGTAAGTCGTTCAGTGCGCTTCACTTAGACTGCAACAAGCTCACTGGATCAATCTCATACTCTTTTCGGTGCATTGCTAATGTACTGTACCTGTACCTCTCTCACAACTTGTTATCTGGTACAGTGCCACTCACTTTCGCCAACGCGTTAGAATATTTCCTTTTACGTGACTTAATTGACATACGAGAATAATTTTTAATAAGTAAAGATTATAGTGTAAATCAATAAGATTATGGTGTAAATCAATAAGATTATGAAATTAGTATCGAATTAATTTTGATTACAATTTGATTCTATCATGATTGCAATTTAATTGATTCTGATTTGATATATTTTTTGATCGAATGAATAAATCAGAATCTATACATATTGAAGGTCTCTGACCTATCATATAAATAGAGGCTTGTGTATTCCATCTATGACACACTCTTTAGGCATAGACATAGGTTTGAAGAACCTCAATTTTCTTTTTCTCTCTAAGAATTCTTGCTTTAGTTTGGCAGAATTATTCTACAGAGATTCTGTTCAAGTGCTGAGCATAATGCCAAGAGGTAAACGTTCATACTGTTTAAATTCCGATGCATATAAAATCATATTGTTTTAATTTTTGCTCTAACATGTGGTATTGGAGCCAACCTCTAAGATCATTATGTTTGATATAAGCATTTTGTATATTCGATGCCTAAATTTTGTTTTTCCCTTTGTTGTCGTATGTTGCTAGAAGTCTCTCTATTACGTTTTTTTATTTATACCATATTTAAATCAACCAAAGTCAATTTAATAGTAAATTTCAACCTATATGTGGGCAAAGGTTTCATCATGCATGAAATTTACTCTTTATAATTAAAACTAACAAATTTAAATATTAAGAATAAAATTTTCCGTAACCTGTGGGCCTAAGAAAATTTTATTTTTAATACAAAATTTATTATTTTAATCTAACTAAGTCATAAAATTAAAAACCTCTCTACGTGGATAAATAAATAACTTTATGAATTAATTACCACATGGATATTAATTTTTCTTTATGAAGTTTATATATTAATCTTGATGTAATTAATAATATAAAATTGGGATGCTGCGGCTCTCCCAAAATTATTATGATAATTATGACTTCATTAATATCCTTTGACTTTATAGATGCCTAATCAAAATCCAAAAACAAAAATGAACCAATATATCAAGGTGAGATAAATAGTATTTTCTAAAACACAAGCAGAGAAGCTCTCAGGTAAGAGAGGTAGGTCATAATGACTCTTTAAAAACCAAGACTTGGCCTTGACAGAACTTTCTCTAACCTGTATTCTTCGATCATACCCCATATTCCCACCAACTTTAGTAGGTTCAGTTAATTATTCTTAGCTCTAGGCATCAAATATTTTATGCATGATTAACACATCTATTTATTTAGATTTACACATAATAAATCAAGCATAAAAGGCAAAATTATATTTCTAGAATTGAATCAATTAAACAATAAATATCAAAAGAAATCTAGAAATTAATGCAACACAAAAGATATTGTAGAAGATTTTTTTAAAATAAAATAATATTAAAATAATCTGCCGGTCCGATCAGGTCAAACCGAACCGACGGTCCAAACTAGCCGACCGCCCACGCGGGTCACCTGACCCGATCTTGGCGGGTCAACAACAACCGGCCTTCAAGGTCGGTTCCAGCGGGCCTCAAGGCCTTTGAACTGACCCAATGGTCAGCCCAGCCTTAACCCAACACGGGTTAAGGCTTGTACAATTGGGCTGGTTTAGGCCCAGCCCAATAAAATAGACTTTTATCTGGGTAGGGATTTCTACCCGGAAAATCGGATCCATGACCCGGTAAAAACAAAACCCAGACCCCGAAGGTCTGTGTTTTACGCGATCTTGCGGCAGCAACTGCCGCCACAGCTCCTGAGCATGGCCAGACATCCCTGGAGACGCCACCGCCTGCACCGGCGACGAGAAGGCTGTGATTCATAAACTCTACCCAACCTCTGCAAAATATAGAGGAAGTAGAATTAAGAAGGTCCTCTAGAATAAGGAGAGCAGCAATCCCTAGTGATTATGTTGTATACCTCCAAGAGTCTGACTTTGACGTTAAACATAAAAGAGATCCAAATAAGTTTTCACAGGCCATGAATGAAGGCAACTTCATGTTGTGGTACGATGCCATGAAGGAATAGATGAAATCTATGGCAAAGAATCAAGTTTGGGATCTTGTTAACTTACCAAAGGGAGTTGTAGTCATTGACTGCAAATGAGTTTACAAAAAACAAAAGGGAAGCTTTCTGTAAAGTTGAAAGATATAAAGCTAGACTTGTAGCCAAGGGTTCCATGTTGTGATACGATGCCATGAAGGAATAGATGAAATCTATGGCAAAGAATCAAGTCTGGGATCTTGTTGACTTACCAAAAGGGAGCTGTAGCCATTGACTGCAAATGAGTTTACAAAAAACAAAAGGCAAGCTTTCTGTAAAGTTGAAAGATATAAAGTTAGACTTGTAGCCAAGGGTTTCACTCAAAAGGAAGGTATAGATTATCATGAAACCTTCTCTCCAGTATCTAATAAGGATTCGTTTAGGATAATCATGACATTAGTAGCTCATTTTGACTTAGAGCTACAATAGATGGATGTGAAAACAACATTTCTAAATGGAGATCTTGAGGAGGAGGTATATATGAGACAACCTGAAGGGTTTGATGGTAACAGTCAGAAGACATGTAAATTAAAGAAATCTATATATGGACTAAAACAAACCTCTTGTCAATGGTATATTAAATTTCACAAGGTTATTACCTCATTCGGATTTATTGAGAGCCTTGTGGATCAATGTATATATCTTAAGATCAGTGAGAGTAAAGTAATATTTCTAGTCCTTTATGTAGATGATATTTTACTTGCAACTAATGATTTGGGTTTGCTACATGAAACTAAACGGTTTCTCTCTCAACACTTTGAAATGAAGGATTTGGGTGAAGCCTCTTATGTCATTGGCATAGAGATTCTTAGAGACAGAAAACAGAAATTGTTACAACTGTCTCAGAAGGCCTACAATGAAAAGGTTTTAGAGAGATACGATATGAGCAAATGTGCTCCTAGTGTAGCACCTATTATTAAAGGGGATAAATTTTGATGGATCAATGTCCCAAGAGTGAATTGGAACAAGAACTAATGAAAGGTTTACCATATATATCTGCAATCAACAATTTTATGTATGCTCAGGTCTACACTAGACCTGATATTGCATTAACAATTGGTATACTGGGAGGATATCAAAGTAATCCTGGATTAGAGCATTGAAGAGCTGCAAAGAAGGTCATGCGGTACTTACAAGGAACCAAGAATTACAGTTTGACCTATAGACATGTTGACCATTTAGAAGTCTCTAAGTATACAAATTCAGATTTTGCTGGATGTATAGATAGCAGAAAGTCTACTTCAGGGTATCCTTCTTGCTGGAGGAGCCATATCTTGGAAAAGTTGCAAACAGACTATAGTTGTTACCTCTACTATGGAAGCAGAGTTCATTGCATGTTATGAAGCCACTACACATGCATTGTGGTTAAGCAATTTTATTGGTGGTCTCAAAAATTGTTGACTCTGTTGAGAGACCAATTAAGATCTTATGTGACAATTCTACTGCAGTATTTTTTTCAAAGAATCATAAAAGTGAAAGCAGGAGTAAACACATAGATATCAAGTATCTTAGTGTGAGAGAAAACATTAAGAGACATGAAGTTTCTATAGAGCATATAAGTACTAAGTTGATGCTTGCTAATCCCATGACTAAAGGTTTACCGGTAAAACAGTTTAAAGGTCATGTGGACCATATGGGGCTTGCTGATTCATTTTGTACTTAGTTTCTCTCAATTTTGATCTATAGACATGAAGTTATTGAAATAAAGATTTATTGCGCAAATTCTTTATTCTTTAATATTATCTATGAAGATAAATAAAGTAAGACCCGAATGACTTATAAGAAGTTCATTCATAAAATTTGATTCCCATAAAGTACTCATATAATGAGTATTGTGCATTGTAATACATGGAAGGGACGACCGATTACATTAAGATTTTACCGCCATGATTCGTGTGTAGCATTCATTATGTGAATTAGAGGATTCCATAAACAGTTGGTCATACTAAAAAACTCAAGACACCATAAAGATATATGTCATTAAGGTCGAGTGGGAGAATGTTAGAATATTTCCTTTTAGGTGACCTAGTTGACATATGAGAATAATCTTTAATAAGTAAAGATTATGGTGTAAATCAATAAGATTATGAAATTAGTTTCGAATTGATTCTGATTACAAATTTGATTATATTGTGATTGCAATTTGATTGATTCTGATTTGATATATTTCTTGATGGAAGGAACAAATCAGAATATATATCATATTGAGGGTCCTTGACCTAGCCTATAAATAGAGGTCTGTGTATACTATATATGACACACTCTTTAAGGCATAGGCATAGGTTGAAAGAACCTCAATTTTTCTTTTCTCTCTAAGAATTCTTTTTTTAGTTTGACATAATTATTCTGCAGAGATTCTATTAGTGCTGAGCATAATAGCAGGAGGTAAACGTTCCTACTGTTTAAATTCTGCTGCGTATAAAATCATATTGTTTTGATTTTTGCTCTAACACAACATGGACTTCAGCGTGATAGACCTGTCACGTAACAAGCTCGCACTACAAAGAAATAGGTCTTTAGCGGCGGTCGCTAAAAACGCCGCTAAAGGGTGTTTTTTGCGGCGTTTTTTGAAAAACGCGGCTATAGGGGGTCTATAGCGGCGGTCTTTTAGCGGTGTTTTTTTGAAAAATGCTGGTCTTTTAAGCGTCGGTCACTGACCGCCGCTATAGACCCCCCTTTAGCTGCGTTTTGCAAAAAACGCCGCTATAGGTGGTCTATAGCGGCGGTCATGTAGCGACGGTCACTGACCGCCGCTATAGACCCCCCTTTAGCAGCGGTTTTTCAAAACGCTGCTAGAAATCAGGTATAAGTCGATTTTTTTGTAGTGTCGTATGTGACATGTCGATGGTTTTTTTGTGTGAACAAGACCACACTGATCATGGACCCATCGATGAACTTGTTCCACTTTGATTATCCACGGCGGTGTTCCCCAAGAGCCTGACGTAGTTGGATATTAACCACAACAAAATCACTGGGAGTATTCCGGTGGAGATGATCGCCCTCAATTTGTAGTTCCTGAATGTGAGTAACAATAGACTATGTGGTCAAATTCCGGTGGAGATGTTTGGATGTCAATATTTTGACTATAAGTAATAAAATAATTATAAATTTTTTTATAAATAATCTCTTTTTATTATAATAAATATAACTTTTTTTGTTGACTTCAATAAATACCAAAATTTTAATAAACACTAAAATTTGAGTGTGTTGTGAAAAAATGAAAAATGAATTAAAGAAGGTCAACGTGAAAATGATGACAGATATTAATCAATATTATTAGTCTAATTTGTAGAATATCGTGACTTTGTTTTTTTTATTCTAAAATATTCTTAAAAAAATATAGTGAACTGGTCGAAACAATTAGGTTAAATCCGTATTCCAGTATTCAAACTTTTTCCAATGATACTCTTAAGTTATTATTTTTTCTTATAAGGTAAGAATTGGTTTTCAAACCAGACATTCTGTTACTCGGCTGCTAACTTTTTGGATGGAAAATGCTAGCCTGGCTGACCGATGCTATATAACATCCAATCAGCTTATTAACTCAACGTGACATCATTTAAGTTTATTTCTTATTTGAAAAAATTAAAATAAATATTAAAAATATAAATTTAATGAAAAAAAACTTATAGACAAGCATCAAAATAAAAATAAAGAATTTATAAACGATGATTGATTTATAATGTTTGATTATTTTTGAAATATGAGAGTCGTGATAAGATTAGAGTTGTTCACCAGTCACCACTCCCCGCTTAGTACAGGGGCAGGACTGGTTGTCATTTTCACCAAGTGGTGGTGAAAATGGTGGTGGCAGCGAAACCACCCATCGATAGGCGTTGAACCGCCACCACCATTTTTTAAAAAAACAATAAATGACAGGTGAGAGAGAGAGAGGTGCGGGGGAGAGAGAGGGAGAAAAGAGAGAGCCAAAGAGGTGCAAGGGAGAGAGAGATAGAGAAAAGAGAGAGGGATATATAGGGAGAAAGAGAAAAGAGAGATGGGGAGAGAAGAGAGAGAGGTGCGGGGGAGAGAGAGACAAAGAGGAGGTGAAACGTGAAAGAGAGAGAGAGGGAGATAGAGAGGTGAGAGAGAGGGAGAAAGAGGTGAAAGAGAGGGAGATGGAGGGTGAGAGAGAGGGAGGGAGAGAGAGAGGTGAAAGTGAGGGTGAGGGAGAGTCGAGAGAGGGGTTGAAAAAAATTCTGGTATAGGTTGATTTCTTCATGTATAGTATAGAAAAATAAACATGATTCTTAAAAATTCTCTCCCTATCACTCTAACAAATTAACAATTTCCTAATTAACATCTAAAGTTATTACAACAAATTAACAATTTCCTAATTTACATCTAAAATAAAATTCAAATTCAAAGAAGACAAGTCAACAGAATTAATTTTAAATTGAAAAATCACCTAAAAATTCCCTCTCTTAATTTGCATTAAAGAGAGGTGAGAGAGAGGAGGAGAGGAAGAGTGCGAAGGAGGGGTAGTGGGAGAGAGAAGGGAGGAGAATTGAAAAATAATCACGATTCATAAGAATTCTCTCCCTATCACTCCAACAAATTAACAATTTCCTAATTTACATCTAAATTCAAATCCAAAAAAGATAATTCAACAAAATTAATTTTGAATTGAAAACTCACCTAAAATTTTCTCTTAATGTGCATTTTAATTCATAATTTACATTTAAAAGAGGTGAGAGAGAGAGAGGAGGAAAGAGAGTGCGAGAGAGGGGTAATGGAAGAGAGAGGGGGAGGAGAATAGAAAAATAAGCATGATTCCTAAAAATTCTCGCCTTATCACTCTAACAAATTAACAATTTCCTAATTTGCATGTACAGTCAAATTCAAGTTCAAATAAAACAACTAAACAAAATTAATTCGAATTCAAAAAGTATCTCCTAATTTGCATTTAAAGCCTTTTTATTTTGTAATTGAATTCTCTCTTAATTTGCATTTAAAGAATTTTTATTCCGTAATTGATATATTTGGAAAATCATTAATAAGAATTTTATTTCATCAACATTAACCAACTTTTTATTTCGTCAAGCCTTTTATTGTGTAATTGATCATGATGAATTTGAAAATCTAGACCTTTTTTTATTTAGTAATTGATCCTAATATATTTAGAAAGATATGAGCTAGTTTAGCACTAGATTCTAGAAGATTTTAAACTAGCTAATTTTTAAACTAGTTTAGCACCGTCTCGTCTACAAATTTTGAAATAAAAACTTTGGTAAGAGTACTAGGGAGTCAAAATAGGAAACATCCAAAAACAGGTACATTGAAGTGCAACGATTTTCAAGACCGCTCCTAGTGAGCCCCCGAGCGACATGCTCTCTCCTCTTGTCCCTAACCTTTTTACAAGTTCGACGGTGTCCTGCTAGCCTTTCTCAATTCTGTTCGTGCTCTACCACTTCCTTCTTCTTTGTGCCTTGTTTACAAGTTCGGTGCACAAGGCTCTGCTGGTGGGGCAATTGGTTTCAAAAAAGTGCATCCTTTTCACATCATCCAACCGCTTAATATGTTCGAGTGGAGGTTTATCACGGATTTCAAAGTGGAGTATGATGGTGCCAATCGTTTTATTTTTACTTTTGCGTCGTCTGAAGATAAGGATCGTATACCGTACCAAGGTCCTTGGAATTTTAAGGGCTCTTACTTGATTTTAAGAGAATGAGATCCTTCCCAAACTCTGGATGAAGTGGATTTAGCCATGGTTGACTTTTGGGTTCAGATATATGGTTTGCCGTTGGAACTGGTTGACGAGGAAAATGCTAGACTTATTGGGAGTATGCTAGGGACGATACTAGAGTTGGATGATGTTGATGAACATTAGTCGTTTATTCGTTTGAAGATTAAATTCCCCACTTCCAAACCTCTGGAGCCAAATTTCAATTATTATCCGGAGGATGGTGGTTCAGTGTGGATTGGTTTTAAGTACGAGCGGTTGTCCTCCTTTTGTTTCCACTGCGGCCTTATGGATCATACTATTGAATCTTGCTATCAAAATCCACCTCATCCTTTGAATTATGTGTTGACTGATAAGATGCGACGTAACTCTGCTATAGTTCAGACAGTGGAGTAGCATAGGAGGAGTTCAGGGTCCACTCAGTAGGGAGATCTGGCATCAGCATGTAAGGAATGAGTCATCAATTGGCTGCTCCGGTTGTGATGCAGTCGGAGGTGACTTCTCGAGTTAAGGATTCGTCTGGAAACCCTAGGGCAATTGGAGGGGTTCAGAGTATGGATAGTGTCAGTTCAAAAGGAAAGGATGTGGCGTCAAAGATTAGGGCGGATCCCCTGCACGATTCGAGTAGATATGTGGAGGGCTGTGGTGTCTCTGTGAATTCCAGAATTGAGGGTCGTCGTGTGTATTCCAAAAATACTCATACTCATTTGGCGCCAATTTTTAACGCGCACGTGGAATCTGTGCACCCTATCGAGGACACTCGATCAACGCTGGATGGATTGTAGTTGGGCCATGATAATTCTGCTGGCAGTCAGTTGATGAGGAGTATCGGTATATGGGCTCTCAATCTCTTAGTTCTGATCGGCAATAAAGATGTGGACCTTTGGTGGGCTATTGTGTTCATAAGGTCATGAAACAACCTAACTCTCTTGCTCCGAAGGCTTCGACGAGAGTCTCTAAGGACGTCCCAGTGGACTCTGTTGCTGGTGTAGTGGAGAAACAACCCAATAGTCTGCTCAGCAGAATGTACAGGGGCTTTGCATTGGACGTATAGTGGAATCTGTTGATCGAATGGTGGAGAAGCAACCCAGACTTTTTGTTCAGGAGGATGCTTTGGGATACTGCAATGGTCAGAAGAGATGTATTGAAAAAGGAGGGGGTGTCGTTGAGTCCAAAACCGAAGCATGGAAAGGATAAGTTGCAAGTGGGTGTTCGTGACTTGGATAATTCTTTGGCTGTGCCTTTTCACATGGGTGTAACGGGCAAGGCTAAACCACCTAGACTTCAGTGTGTATTGAAAATGGGATGCTCAAGGCAGAAGAATTTAGAGATGCGGCAGATGGTGGGTTGGCTTATTCAAATACTTCTTTTACGGCTGAAGAGGCGGGCCTTACCGTGCCCCCCACCTCCCCATGGAGCTCTTTGCCTGGAACTGCTGAGGGTTGAAGTGACCTTGGCAGCTAGAGCCCTTCGGGATATTGTGAAAATAGTAGACCTGACGTGAATATTTTTGATGGAGACCATGATTAACTGTGATTCTGTTTCTCGTGTTTTGCAGAAGATTGATTTTTCCTTCTTTTTTTTTTAAATTTCTATTCCACCTCTTGGTAGAAGAGGTGGTCTTGTTTTTTGTTAGCGTCCTAATTTATGTTTTAGGGTGATTGGGTAATCTTATAACTTTTTTCATTTGGAAGTGGTTCCAGGAGGGGATGATCCCTCTTTTCTTTGCTCTGTTGTTTATAGGCCGGTTGTCTAGAAGGAAAAATCTAATTTTTGGAATGAGTTACAACAATTAAATTGGGACGAGCATCAACCATGGTTTTGCATGAGAGACTTTAATGATATTTTGTGTTCTGCGGAGAAGCAAGGTCGAAGACTTTGTTTTTCCTCATCGTCAGGTGGGCTATCTCATTTTATGCAAACTATGGGATTTGTTGACTTGGGTTTTGTGGGTTCCAAATTTACCTTGTGTACTAAACGGCCGGGGTTTGCTAATATTCAAGCGCGGTTGGACCGATGAATTTCTAATTTGCCCTAGCATGTTGCCTACCCTAATGCTACTATTTATCATTATCCTATTACTAACTTGGATCATAGGCCCATTGTTCTCTCCTTATTCAGTTATGTAGAGCATGTTCCGAAGCCCTTTCTGTTGAGCAATGTTTCTTGTTTAGATGTTGTGGCAGATGCTTGGCATTCGGTTAGTGCGACAGGTAATGAGTATGCTTTGATTAAAAAAATATGTGCTACCCGCTTTGACTTTAGAAGATGGAACAAAAAGAATTTTTGCAATATTCATCTAGAGCTTACTCGGGTTAAAGTGCAACTTGAGTTTTTTCAAAAAGCAGCCCCTAGGCCTTATAATTTGCACATGACTCATCAACTTTCTTTGGCAATGGACGAACATCTTCGGTGTGAGGAGTCTTTATGGCGACAGAAGTCTCGTGAGATTTAGTTAGTCTCTAGTGATCTGAACACTAAGTTTTACCACGCCTCTACGATAATTCGTCATTGCTAAAATAAAATTTTGAAGTTGAAGATTGAGGAGTCCGGGTGGATCTCGGGTAGAGCTACACTTGGTAAGGAATTGGTGGACTTTTATGAAGGTCAGTTCTCAACTTGCAACCCGTCTATTCCTGAGAATTTGGAGAACCTTATTGAGCCGCTGATTACGGAGGAGGAGAATGCGATGCTCACCTCGATTCCGGATGGAGAGGAGATTTACTCTACGCTCCGTAGGATGAGTTCAGAAAAGGCTTCAGGGCCGGATGTTATGATGATGCTATTCTTTAAACATTTCTGGGACGTGGTTGGGTTGGATGTTATTCAGGCGGTGTCGGAGTTCTTTGACACAAGTGTTCTTTTGCCAGAATTAAATGCCACAAATATTTCTCCGATCCCAAAAGTGGATAATCCTTCCCAGTTCAATCCAGGGTTATTAGCTTTTGTAATGTTATTTGCAAGATTATTTCAAAAATTATGACAGAAAGGTTGAAGGCGGTACTCCCGAAGCTTATTTCACCATTCCAACTTGTTTTTGTCTCGGGGCGAGCTATTTAAGATAATTATATCGCAACTGCGAAGATTTTCCATGGAATGAGTCACAAAAGTGGTCGAGAAGGGTGGATGGCTATCAAGGCCGATATGGAAAAAGTCTATGATCAAGTTGAATGAAACTTTGTTTTGAAGGTCTTGGAGCAGTTTGGATTCAATTCAATTTGGGTCATCTGGGTAAGACAATGTATTTCAACCTCGTCTTTTTCTATCCTTATCAATGGAAGCCCTTTTGGTCGCATCTACCCATCTAGAGGACTTCGACAAGGTGATCCTATATCCCTCTATTTATTTATTTTATGCTCTGAAGTTTTATCTAGTTTGTTGTTGCGAGAGGAAAGATGTGGTTGTCTTAAAGGCATTCAGATGAGCTGTAATGCTCCTAGTATTTCTCACTTGCTATTTGTTGACGATCTTTTATTATTTACAAAGGCGAATCTTCGGGAAGCTTTCCACTTTAAACGATTGCCTTGAGAAGTATATGACATGGTCTGACCAGAAGGTAAATAAATCTAAATCCTCTGTTCATTTCAGTAAGAATTTTAAAGGGCAGACTATTGTGCCCAATTTGGACCAATTGGATTTTAAAAAATTGCCTCCTAAGGCAAACCATCTTGGTCTCCCATTACTTTTCCCTTGGGTTAGAGTAAGGGCTGTGGATGAGATTATATCTAAGTTCTTTAAGAAGATAGCTGGTTGGAAGGTAAAAACTCTCTCTCAGGCGGGCTGTACGATTATGATTAAAATCAGTCGCGAGTGCTCTTCCTTCTTACCTTATGAGCTATTATTCCTTACCAAATTCATGGTGCAATGATCTTAATCGGGTGACCAAAATTTTTTGGTAGGGCTACAAAGAGGAGTCCTCGAGGCATTTAACTTTGAAGGCTTGGAAGTCTATATGTGTTCCTAAATATGTTGGAGGGTTAGACATTCGTATGTTTTTGGAGATGAATAGAGCTTTTGTTTCCAAATTGGCGTGGCAAATGTTGACTGACCCCGATAGGCTTTGGGTACAAATTTTACTTGGGAAATATGTGAAGGAGTGTAACTTCTGGGAGGTTGGAATGGATAGTCGAGCGTCGTGGCCTTGGAGAAGTATTGTGCAAAATCGGGATGTGTTGCGTGTGGGTATGCGCTAGCGTGTGGGCAATGGTTGTGACATAGCTCTTTGGAGGGACCCATGGGTCCCTACAATAACTGGATTTATTCCGGCTGCTAAAGATGGGGTGGACATACCTCCGGATATAACTACAGTTTGTGATTTAATGGTGGAGGCTGGTGATCAGTGGAATGTGGAATAATTCGCTCTGTATTTGCACAGGAATCTGCTGAGGCAATTTTAAAAGTAAAAATTGCGGAACTTGGGTCTTATGATTCCTTGTTTTGGCCACTGGAAGCCTTGGGTACCTACAGTGTGAAATCAACTCATTCAACCCTTGTGAAACAACATTGCACTGCATTTCTCCTTTTCGGGCACCTATATGGAAGGACCTATGGAAACTCCACATGCATGACCGCCTTAAATTTCTCCTATGGAAGGTTATATAGGAAATCTTACAAACTAAAGTGAAGGTGGCAGGAAGGATAGGTGAGTGCATTATGGAGGATGAAAGTCTCTTCTGCGGGTTGTGTGGAGAATGTCCCAAAACCATCCAGCATTTAATCTTGCTTTGCCCTTACAGCCGTGCGGTCTGGTGTGAGTCTCCATGGCAACTCAATAGTACATTATGGTGTGGGGGAATTGGTCGACTGGGTGAAGGCAGCTTGCTGTCGACTGAAGAAATGGCGGGATGTCCATGCTGTTAGAGATGAAAATGAGTCGGCGCATCTCCTTGCTCGTTGGCCCGCCGCTAAATTTAGCTTGGTGGGCAATCCCCGTAATTTTGAGCTTTCCTTAGATTTATGTTGGTTGTATGTTGAGACTGATCCACCTTAATGTGGTGTTTTTTTGTTTGGTGTTTGGTTTTAGAATAAGATGAGGTTTTGATAAAAAAAAAGTTTAGCACCGTCTCTCTCTCTCTTTCGACTCTCATCTCTGTCTCTCCCTCTCCCCCTCATAGCTGCTTCGCCTGCCACAGTGCAACAACTGCTCCGTCTGCCAGTAAGGCTCTATGCCTCTCTCTCCCTCTCAGTCTCTCTCTTCCCAAATGCTCAAATAGCCCAAAAAAATAGGGCTAGCAGTGGTCGGTTAACTGCTACCATCATCGGTAGCACCACCATCGGTGGGAGAATTTTGATCACCACCGAAGGCGGTAGTGGTGGGGGCATAACAGCCATGGCCAATGAATAGCCCTAGATAAGATAAAGTAAAAGAAAATTTGCTTTTTAGTCACTGGGTTTTACCCTCTTTTTATTTTTAGTCCTTAAACTTATGAGTCAAATTTTTAGTCCTTTAATTTTCACTCTGTTTAAATTTTAGTCATTCCGTTACCCTCCGTCACCCTAATTAACGGAATAATTTTACACGTCAGCTTCCATCTAACACGTCACCCTTCATTTCCAGGTTAGCCTCAACCAATTGAACGTGATTTCTTAAACGACCTGTAGCTTCTATTTAATTGAAACTCTACATAAAACTTAAAGCCTCAGCCTCGCCGTTTAAGAAATCGCGTTCAATTGGTTGATGCTTTAAGTTTTATGTAGAGTTTCAATTAAATAGAAGCTACAGGTCGTTTAAGAAATCACGTTCAATTGGTTGAGGCTAACGTGGAAATGAAGGGTGACGTGTTAGATGGAAGCTGACGTGTAAAATTATTCCGTTAATTAGGATGACGGAGGGTAACGGAAGGACTAAAATTTAAACGGAGTGAAAATTAAAGGACTAAAAATTTGACTCATTAACTTTAATGACTAAAAATAAAAAGAGGGTAAAATTCAGTGATTAAAAAACAAATTTCCCTAAAGTAAAATTTGAAAATACTTATTGATTTTTACTCGAGTACCGTAATGTTCCAAAAAAAAAAAAAAAAACCAATACCCACAGCCCACGGGCAGTCCAAGTTATACCGCCTCTACACGACGGAAAATAGTACGTTAGGGAAGGGTGCGCAATTCATGGACCGTTTGGCCTCGCATTGCAACGTACAGCTGAAAGTTTTACCCGGGCCTTTCACATTTGGAATCAAATACGGGTTGAACTTTCAGGGTTCGGCAATCTAATAGGTCTCATGCCCACAATTTTGACAACTCCTCACGCTTCGTCGTGATAGAAGCATTGCAATGAGATTCAGCCGTTCAACTAATCAGATCTCGTATGCAATTCCGTAGCCAAAATACGAAAAGAGGAAGACGACGAAGTCTTGCCCAATTGGACCCTAGTTTAATCCATCGTTGCCGTCACGATCAGGTAACTCCACTTCTCCACTTCTTCAGCTATAAATACACTCACAAAAGCACAAGTCATCACTCGAATTGCTACGAAGGATTCTTTGATCTGCTTCTCAGTAATGTTATTCTTGATTGCTGTCCATAATTTCGATTTTTTTGCTTCTTGCTTCTTTTTGTCGTTGTTTGATGTGTAACTATCATGCGTTTGATGAACTGATTTTTGCTGTCTAAGTTCAGTTCCTTGAGGCATACTAAGCAAGATATACTTCGTCTTCGTTGCCAAGGTCTTGTGCTATAGGACATCATTCTCAATTCGTATTGCTCATTAGAAGGTTCTTAAAATAGTCATTGACTCTTGATTTTGCGGAATTTAGCTAACGATTCGATTTTAGCTGGTGGGGTTTTTTTTTGTTTGCAGGTTTTAGATTAAGCGCTTTTGTAAAATGCAGCACGTTCCGACTACGATAGAAGAGCAGTTGCTACTGAAAGCAATCAAGGAAGAATGCCCGTGGGAGAGTCTTCCGAAAAGACTGCAAGCGACCCTGTCTACTAAGGAAGAATGGCATAGAAGGTGAGAGAACTTTTTTTTTTGTCTGAGTTTTGTCAATAATAATTACTGTAGGCCTCGTGCTACATTTTTCTGTATTATTTAGCTTTCCCAAGTGGGGAAAAACAGTTGGTTTTAGTTCTTTAAAGGTGAAAACACTTGAAATTGACTAAAAGAACTTAGGCCAATGGTCTTTGAACCTTCTTTTCTTGTTTGAGGTAAAACTAAAGTTCGCAAGTGGCAGAGACATCTTATAGATGCTCTGGCAGGTTGCTGAAGTTTGTCCTCCTGAAATGAAAATGTGCATGTTGAATTATGATTAGTCGTGGCGATGATGTTTTCTTTCCAAACCGATCGTCCATAGAGGAAATCAATCTTCATCATCTGTCTGCGAAGCCGTCTTGAGTGGAATCAGTCAGTTGATTGGTACAGCATTTTATGCAGGAGACTCATATATTCTACTGGAAGGAATGGTTCCTTGTACCCCTTCTGAACCATTATAAATCAATGCCTAGTTGGGTAAGAAAATTTTGACAGTCAATGGTCGAACTACATTCCTAGAGATTCTGAATCTATTCGTGGGTGGGAACACCAGTACACGGGCTATAAAGTCTGCTAATGTAACTTTATTTATCTGGTGTTTCCCCTTTAGTTTAATAACTTATGCATGCAGATCAAGGAGTGTTCAGCTTTCAGGAGCTGTGCTATGGTAGTGTAGTTTAGATATTTCTTACACCGAATCTCTTTTTGACCTTCTGGATGATTTTGTTTTTCTTTTTTCCTCTTTTTGGGGGTTATAAGTCTGAAATGAGTTCTTTCTTTTGGTTTTGATATTACCTTTTCCCTCCCATGGATGCAGGACAATTGAACACTGCATAAAGAAAAGACTCCAATGGAACACTTGTTTTGCTCGCAAAATATGCAAAGAAAGTGAATATTATGAAGATATGATGCAATACCTGCGAAAGAGTCTAGCGGTGAGGGTGATATGAAGCTTTTTTCAAATTTATTTTGTTAGATTTGTGTGTTGCATTGCTCAAAAATTTTGTTGCTTTGCAAGCTTATGTTATTTTGTTATGGTGAAGGAGGAAAAATCATTTTGGGAAGCCAGGAAGCACCAATATTCCAAAAAATCTGAAGTATTTGTGTTTGACATATACCCCACATCAATGCTCTGACATAGCAAGAGACGTGTCTAATAAATGTATAATAATTAAGAGACTGAATAATTAATGTCAGATACTTTGGGTCATGGCAATATACTTTTGCGATATGACCAACTCAGATATGGCGAGGAAATGGTTAGGGTCAAATAATATCTTTTTAATAAGAAGGTTTCTAAAGCAGTCTTTTTACTGCGTTGGAACGAGATAGGGAGCAGAGTATTCTTAAGACTCCCAAAAAGAAGGGTGGTAAATTAGTAAGAGAGATGACGGTTTTGGTGTATTCTATTAATTATGATAGGAAGTCTGATTCTTCGAGGAGGGGTAAGAGTGAGGGGAGGCATTGATGTTGATTAGGTGATGCCGAAAATTATTAGTTGGAATGTAAGGGGGCTCAATGATAGAGCTAAGTGTAGGGGAGTAGGGAATTTGTTGAGGGGATGGAAACCAGACTTGGTTTGTCTTCAGGAGACCAAGGTGGCTGTTATGACTAGGAATGTGATTAGACGTTTGTGGGGTGTTCCTTTTGTGAGATAGTGTTGTTTGGAGGCGGATGGTGCCTCGAGGGGTATTTTGTTGTTGTGGGATACTAGGCTGATTGAGTTGGTGGATTCTTATATCCGTTCTTTCTTTGTCTCGACTATCTTTAGAATCTTGTTGATGGGGTGGAGTGGATGTTTTCAGGAGTTTATGGCCCTAATGCTAATAGCAATAGGAGTTTGTTGGGGTGAGAGCTCTGTGGGATTTTCCGTGGTGCATTGGGGGAGATTTTAATGTCACTCGTTTTCCTAGTGAGCTTTTGGGGGGTAGAGGGGTGGGTCCAGCTATGGAGGAGTTCTCTGGTTTTATCTCAGAGATGGGGTTATTGGATATCCCTTTATCTGGGGGTGCATTCACTTGTTCCAATAATAGAGCCACACAGTCATGGTCCAGGATTGATCGCTTTTTATTTTGTCCATGTTGGGAGTCTCTATTCTCGGAGGCTTCTCAGCGTAGGTTGTCTTGGTTGTATTCGGACCATTTTTCCATTCTCTTGATGGATGGTAGGGTGAGAGGAGGGAAGAGGCCCTTCCGTTTTGAGAATATGTGGTTGAAAGAGACGATTTTTTGGATAGGGTTAAGTAGTGGTGGGAGTCTTTTGAATTCCGGGGTTCTCCGAGCTTTGTGCTAGACTCTAAGTTGAAGGCTTTGAGGAATAAGCTAAGAGTGTGGAACCAAGAGAGTTTTGGGGATATCAGTTTCCGAAAGTCAGCCTTATTAAGCGAGTTGTCGTCTATTGATTCCTTGGATGAGGGGGAGATCTTTGATGAGAGGGGAAAGCAAGGAAGTTGGAGGTATTGAGAGATTTAGATCATTTGATTGAGTTGGAGACAAAAATCGAGGTCATTGTGGCTTAAAGATGGGAATTGATGCACTAATTTTTCCATCGTATGGCCAACTCGAATAGAAGGGTTAACTCGATTTTAGTTTGGAAGTGGAGGGGGAAACTATGGAGGATCCGTCGCTGATTTCTAATAGTATTGTTGATTTTTATTACTCTTTGTATGAGGAACCTTTTTCCTAGAGGCCGACATTAGATGGTTTGGTATTTGATTCCATTTCAGAGGAGGAGGCGTGTTGGATCGAGAGATCCTTTGAGGAGGATGAGGTCACCGGGGTGGTCGGTCACCTTAATGGTGACAAGGCTTTGGGCCCAGATGGATTCTCTTTAACTTTTTTCCAGTTTTGCTGGGAGGTGGTTAAGGGAGATGTTATGGCCATGTTTAATGAATTTGCCCAAAGGGGTAAATTTGTTAAATGTGTGAATGCTACATTTATTGTTCTTATTCCTAAAAAAACTGATGTTGTGGAATTGAAAGACTTTCGTCCTATAAGTTTGGTTGGAGGGGTGTACAAGATTCTTGTCAAGGTGTTGGCAAATAGGTTGAAGTTGGTTATGGAGAAAATCATTACACCTTCTCAGAATGCTTTTGTGAGGGGAAGACAGATTTTGGACTCCGTTTTGATCGCTAATGAGTGCATTGATTCGAGATTGAGGTTGAATGTTTCTGGAGTTATGTGCAACTTGATATTCACAAGGCTTACTACCATGTGAATTGGAAATTCTTGTTGTATCTCTTGAGGAGATGCGGGTTTCGGGAGAAGTGGTGTCGTTGGATTGAGTTTTGTATCTCTACGGTTAATTTTTCTGTGAGGGTGAATGACTCTCCTCAGGGTTTATTTGGAAGTTCTCGAGGTTCGCGTCAGGGTGATCCTCTTTCATCCTTATTGTTTGTGATTGTCATGGAAGCCTTCAGCAGGATGATGAATGAGGCGGTTGGAAGAGGCACTATTAAGGGTTTTGAGGTAGGGAGATGTGATAGTAATGGGGTGTGTATTTTGCATTTACTCTTTTCTGATGATACGCTGATTTTTTCTGAGGATGTGGACAATCAAGTGCGGAACCTGAGATGTTTGCTTTTGTGCTTCGAGGCACTTGGCAAGTCTGAGGTTATTCCTATTGGCAGAGTGGGTGATGTTCAGGGGTTGGCGGATATTTTTGGTTGTAGAGTGTCGTCCATTCCGATGACATACCTTGGGCTTCCTCTTGGTGCTAAGTTTAAATGTGTGAACATTTGAGATGACATTGTTGAGAGATTTGAAAGAAGGTTGGCGGGATGGAAGCGCATTTATCTTTCGAAAGGGGGAAGGTTAACGTTGATTAGATCCACTCTTTCTAGCCTTCTGGAGAAGCTTCAAAGGAACTTTTTGTGGGGAAGCGGTGGTGATGAGCATAGGTTTCACCTTGTTAGGTGGGCTAAAGTTTGCTCCCCTATTAGTGTTGGTGGTTTGGGGCTCAGAAGGGTGACCTTGTTCAATAGAGCTCTTCTTGGTACATGGCTTTGGTGATTCAATTCTGAAAGAGAGCTTGTGGAAAACAGTCATTACGAAGAAGTATGGGTGTGAGGAGGGTGGTTGGAGCACTTTGGTGGTTCAGGGATCTTATGGTGTGAGTTTGTGGAAAAGCATCAGTAGAGGGTGAAACTTTTTTAGAGAGCATATTAGGTTTGTAGTAGGGAGCGGTTCCAGAATTCGGTTCTAGCATGACAAGTGGCGTGAGGATAGGCCGTTGAGTGAGGAGTTTCCTCAATTATTTTCTCTTGCTCGCAGGAAGGACGCTTGGGTGGTTGATTGCATGGAGATGGGTTCCGGAGTGGTTGTGTGGGATGTTCACTTTGATAGGATGATTAACAATTGGGAGATGAAAGTTTTTTTCGGAGTTTTATTCTTTACTCTATTTGTGGAGTAGGAGGAGAGGGGGTGAGGATAAAATGTTGTGGATGGGTACTAAGAGCGGTGTTTTCTCTGTGAAATCGATGTATGCTTTGCTTCTGGAGGGCTACTAGGATTTTCCTTGGCGACCCTGTTAGAAGAATTGGGTTCCCCCTAGAGTTGCATTCTTTATTTGGGAGGCCACTCATGGGAAAATTTTGACCATTGACAACTTGAGGAGGAGGGGTGTTTGTGTGACTGAGTGATGCTACTTATGTAAGAGCGATGAATAAACAGTTGATCATATCCTTATTCATTGTTCGGTGGCTAGAGGATTGTAGGGACATGTGCTGAGCATCCTTAATTATGATTGGGTTATGCTGAGGAAGGTAGTGGATGTTTTGCATTGTCAGAGGAGGAAGTTTGAGGATCCAATTGCGTCGGCCATTTTGAAGATGATTCCAGTCTGCATCTGGTGGAGTCTGTGGAGGGAAAGGAATGAGAGATGTTTTGAAGACATGGATGTGTCTTTGGCAAGTTTGGGGGGGGGGGGGTTGATGCATTATCTATTTCTATGGGCTAATTTGGGTTTAGGCAGTCCTTTTGTGGATTTTCCGGATTTTCTCAATTTTTTAGCTTGTATGCTTTTAGTAGATGCCAGTTTAGTCTCTTGTACTGTCTCCTTTCTTTTCTTTAATAAGATTGCCTTACTTATATAAAAAAATGCTGCTTTGAAATGCTTAGGTTCAAGTGTTAGCCAGACGATATTAATGCTTTATTTTAAACATTTGAAGACATAATATCAAATTTGTTAAGTCTTATTCCAGCGATATTTATGAGCAGTCTAGTTTGAGGGTAGACTATGATGTCATTTATTCTATACTTCAACTATGTGCTTATTTCCTATATATTCTTGCTTGAATACTATTACATCCCTATCTTTTTTATGTTTTGGTGCTTGTGAATTACCTTCTCAACATTAGTTTAATACACATAGAAATAGTACGGATCAACTAACTGACATGTCCCAACTTTATTGTACCTTTATTTTTGAAGAGTTCCCTTCTCATTGGTTATGTATCACAACATTTGTGTCTTATGTTGTTATCGATGCTTCTAAGGTTGGAAGTGTTGTTCCAAACACTGATAGGCATTGAAGTTCTAACAAATACAGCTTACTGTATCTAAACTGGTATAATATGAATAGAACTGTGTCTGAGAAGTGGTATATGTTTTATTGGTGGTGAGAATTTACCACTTATCCCAAAAGCTTAAGCTGATAGGAAGAGATATATTTTATTATTTGATTTATATTCTCTAACACTCCTCCTCACATGTGGGCCAAACTCTCCTTTTATTAGGAGGCTCAATACGTCCAATATTTAATTGAAATTGGGGTGAGGTGCGGAGTCAGGTTTCAAACTCAGGATCCTGACTCTGATACTATGTGAATCTATCACTTATCCCAAAAGCTTAAGCTAATAGGAATGGATAGATTTTATTATTTGAATTATATTCTCTAACAAGTGGCAACATCGAACTTGATTGAATCATGACACAAAAGTTGTACTTGTTTTAGTGTTGGGGGGATCAAACTTGTTGAATAGCTGCCACACATTTCTGCTTTACTGCATCACTTCACATTTGTACAAATAAATTATATGGTGCAAACGGTTCAGTTTCTTGGCTTACAGATGGTGCTAGTCTTCTTCATGTGTTGATTTCATTAATTGCAGCTATTTCCCTATCACCTTGCGGAGTATGTTTGCCGCGTAATGAGGATATCACCTTTCAGATATTATTGTGATATGATATTCGAGGTTATGAAAAATGGTAAATACATTATCCCATTTTTGACAAATCTGATACAACTTTGCTGAAATCTGCTTCTGTCATGTGATTTGTACTGTTTCTTGCTTACAATTAAGGAGTTGTGTCATATAATGTCACATGCATCAGTTTTTCAGCCTCCCTTCCAATATCACTGGCAACTTCTTGTAATCGATGAACCTATTTTTAGGGGTAAATGTCTTCAAGCTATATTCAGTGGAATTGATCTTCTCAAGGAGTTGCTCATCTATGTTTCATCTCGACTTTTTTACGGGGTTTTTCATATTTGCATTCATCATATGCTGTCTCAGGTTAGAATTATTGGAATATGGGGAATGAATAGAGGAAAATTTTCATGCTTGACATTGTTTTAATCAGTAGTTAGAGCACCTTTTTAGGACAATGACAACAAGTGTATGTATATCTCTATGTTCTTGATGGTCATATCAACTGGGCATCACTCTGATATACAGGATTGACTGTGTGCCAAAATTTTGGCAACTCTGAAATTTTGGCCTAATAAAATAATTACAAAATAATCTCCATCTCTCATCAAATCATCCATTTCCACTTTAATAAATTTAAAAAAGTTATTCAAATCATCTCTTTTTTCACTTTTTCACCAAATCTCAAACCATATTTACTTTTTCACCAATTCTCATACCCCAAAAATTTGGCACACAAACACCACCATGTTCGATTGGGTCCAACTGTTTTTGTTCTCTTTCTAGTCAACCCTGACTGCACCTATTCCATTAATTTTCTCTTTTCAGGATTGGAACCATACTTTCCTTTGTAAATCTTACCTGCCTTCGTCTCTTTATTGTTTTCTTCTCTATTCTAGGTCGAATAAGTGTGTGTATTCTCCTTTATGTTTGCTCACACCTGATGTGTCACCTCTTGCTTCACAGTTGATCGTCATTCTCAAGCATTTCATTTCATTTGCAGAACAACCTTATGATAGCATCCCAAATTTCAGTGCTGCTGATGCTTTGCGGCTTACGGGCATAGGGAGAAATGAATTCATTGATATCATGAACAAGTGCAGATCCAAGGTGATGTATACGTTTGTTTTATATTTACAGATATGAATATCTACTCCTAACATGAGTTTGTATCACAAGGCTCACGAAGATACACTATGTTAGAAATCTCATATAGATGTCCTTTTGACTCCACTCACAGAAAAGGTTTTTTAGGAGAAATTGCAGGAATGTAAACAAATTTAAATATTGGAAACAAGAAGCAATTTCCTTCTTGTAGCTATTGTGCTCATTAATGCTTTTAAGGGGACCAGCAACAATAGCCATAACCCTTGTGTTCTTAAGCTTTGACTATTCGTTTCACATTTGCTTCATCTGTACCAGGAATCTCTTTTCATCTCCCTCCAATGTCCTTCAGAATGCTTTCATCTATATAATGATTGGACTCTTACAGTGCTTATGAGACTCATTAGATTTGCTTTTGATATTTGTTCAGCTTCATGCATATGTTTTAGCTTTGATGGGCTTCTTTTTGCATATCAATTGTTTCAGCGTCATATTTTTCTGTATAAACTTATGCTGATATCATAATTCCTTTGGCTTTCAGATGAAATATAACATTATTTCTTGCCTAATTATGTACCTTTTTTTGGAGCTATCCAGAAAATTATGTGGAAACTTAACAAGTCAATTGCGAAAGAAATGTTACCTACACAACCTGTTGATTTTGCAATTGATCCATGGTGGGGAGTTTGTCTTGTGAACTTCACTCTAGAAGAATTTAAGGTGTGATTCTTAATAATCATTTTTTCTCATTGGTTTAAATTCCAAGGAGTTTCTGTGAGTATAAAATCCTCAGTTTTCATAAGGAGTTGAGTTACGCAAATCTCCATTTATGTGCTTTCTGGTCAAGCTCCTTGGTGATATGGAATTACTAAAATTCACTGCTTTTTATAGAAACTCTCAGAAGAAGAAACGGCCACAATTGATAAAGTCTGTAAGGAGGAAGGAAATTCATTTATGGCCTTTGATCCTGATATTGTCAAGGGTCTCTACAGAAGGGGTTTGATCTACTTTGATGTCCCTGTGTATCCTGATGACCGCTTTAAAGGTAAATTGCCATTTTTATTATGTATATTTGTCTATCCATTTGTTAAAGGAATTGGTTATGTTAGTGGCCTTTACGTGAGTTCCATATGATAAGCAAATTTCCTGCAACAGACCCCTAGGCAGAAATCATTCAGTAATTGTGTTCTCTCTCATCTTTTTTCCCTTCTTTCACTCTCTCTCTCTCTCTCTAGATTAACTTTGATTTTGAGATTTATTCTGTTTAACTTTGCTCTGCAGCTTAGCTTTATTTGGCATGAAATTCTTTCATCCTTGTGTCTTATATTATGGAAAATTTCACTTTACCCCCTCAAACTACCACCTCATTGGCACTTCAGCCTGCAAGTTACCATTCTTGGTAATGGACTCCCCTAAATTATCGAGTTTAGCCTAGTTATCCCTATGTTAAAATCCGCCCCCACTGTCGTTTTAATTCCATTCCAATGGTTAAATTTTAATTTTGAGGCTAACGTGTGAAAAAGTGGTAGTTTCAGGGGTTATTTGCCAAGGATGGTTGTTTTGTTGTCTGTTGGGGGGGGGACATTGCAAATGAGATGGTAGTTTAGGGTTGTAAAGTGTAAGTTTCCTCTTATAGCATAATAAAATCAAGAATGGTTTGTCATCCATGCACGTACCTGTCCTTTCCCCGGCAAAGACGATTAAAGAGAAAAACGGAAAAAAAAAAACTTCAAAGCACTTTTGTGCATAAATAAGAATTGTGTGAAAATTCTGTTTCAATTGAGGTAACCATGGTTGTGGATACGAATCTTGAGGGAAATTGTGTATTTTGATTCTATCTTCATTGAATGTTACACACGGAACCACCATAGGGGATGCATTTGCTTTGCTCTATGGCGAATTGTTTTCTTCTGTTTTCTACTAATAGTACTGCTCTAACTACTGCTGCTGCATTCTACATCCTGGGTAATATCTTTAGATAAAAGTACTTTTCTGTGCCCTTTTACTTTGGCTGTAAACTGCACCATTTGGCTATTGGGTCAAAGTTTGTCCTAAATGGAGTGGTATGCTATAAGATATAGTTTTGTAAGGTTTCACCCTCTTCGTTTAGACCCATAGAGAAAGAGAGAGAGAGTTGATCTGAGTCCACAGTTTTAATGTTTATGACTGTTCAGTTTCCAGGCTTGAAGGGTTTGTTTCCAACAGGGAGCAGTCCTATGAAGATCCTATTGAGGAGTAAGGCCATTATTCTAATATGTAGTCTTCGTTATCATTTGAGTGTTTTCTAGCATCATTTTAATTAAAAATCCTTTACTTGTAAGTTATGTTCAGGTTACTCTATGCAGTTTTTGTTGTTTCAAGTGAGAATGCAACTGTTGCTGAATTGGCAGCAACACTACAGGCTGACCTTTTGCAGCTGCAGGCTGCTGCATCTTTTGCATGTCGATTGGGATGGGCAGTAAAAGTAATTGATCCAGGATCTATTCTTCAAGCTTTAAGCGGACCTGGCTCTCCTAGAACTACTCTTAGCGATGAAGATACTTCTCATGCTAGTCTAAGCTCCACAAACATGTTTAGCGATGGTGATACTGCTCAACAAGGAGATTTTTCAGTGACAGAAAACGATAGGACCATTTCTGCTCATGCTCGTGTTGCTTTTGTTGTTGATGCGAACATAACATCTTATCTCATGATGGGATCTGTGTCACCGGGTTTGTTCACTCTTCATCCGTTCTCTGCTTGTTTATTCGGGTCAATGTTAAGTTCATTAATCTTACAATAGTGAATCTGTTGCTTTTATCCTGAATTTTTTTTGATAAGTTAAATTTTATTAAAAGAAGATACAAAAAGAAACTAAGTCAACAGTATAAGAGACTATACTGAAAGCACCTAACACAAACAAACTAAAAAGCTAAGAACATCCGGATAGCCCGAAAAGGGAGATCCCAACACTGCATTGGCCCAAAAAAAAAGACTGCAATAAAAGACCCCTTAAACTATCCATAGATTGCTCCGAATCTTCAAAGCATCTATTGTTCCTCTCCCTGGATTGAGAGAAGGTTGGCGGGGTGGAAGATGATGTGTTTATCCAAGGGAGGTGGGATTTCTTTGATTAAATCTACGCTCTCTAGTCTCCCAACTTATTTTCTATCCCTCTTCCCTATTCCGGTTGTGGTTGCTAATAGGTTGGACAAAATTCAACGCGATTTTTTGTGGGGCAGTGATGGCGAGGCTCACAAGTTCCATCTTCTCAAGTGCGAAAATGTTTGTTCTCTAATCAAAGCTGGGGGTTTGGGTTTAAGAAGGTTGTCGCTTTTTAATAAAGCTTTGTTGGGCAAATGGTTATGGCTAGGGGTGTGCACATAAATTTTCGGATTCGGAAAACACGTATCCGAATCCAAATCCGAACCGGTTTTTGAATCTAAATGATTGATATCCGGCCGGGTCGGATGATTCGGATATCATATCGGATTCAGAGTTGGGCCTGATTTGGGCCGCGAGAATATGGGCCATTTTTTAGCTGTTTAATGGGCTTTTATTTTCTTTTTGCAGATATTAGATTTGGCCTTTGGGCCAAGCTGAATTTGGCCTAAAAGAAGCTGTTTTTTTAAGCTATTCTTGGCTTTGCAATTTTACTTGGACGCTGGACGATTGGAACTTGGACCCATTTCATATATGATATCCGGTAAAAATGACAAAAAATAGAAATTGGCAGGAATTTGCAGTGATTTAGTAAACATAATGTTTTCTTTGCAAAAATTGTCTTGTAAAAATCATTTTCACAACTCAGCTATATATTATAATATATAGAGAATATAGATCACATGCAAATCCAACAAAAACAAACATTCGAGTCTTACACACTTCTAAATCCTAATTGACAGAAATAACAAAATATACAAAATAAAAACTAAAATAAACACTTCCACACTTCTAAATTATAGTTAACAGAAATAACAAAATGTAAAAAATATAAACAAAAATAAACACTTCCACACTTCTAAATTCAAATTAACATAAATAACAAAATATAAAAAATATAAACAAAAATAGACACTTAAGTCAATAACAAGTGAACCAAAATGCTAACAATAGTCATTTCAAGTTTCCAACTAATAAAAAAAACCAATGCTTTCCAGTTTTCATCCTGTAAACAATAAATTACTGTTAGAACCTATAGAGACTAGAAGTAAGATAGAAAGAAAAACAAATAAATGCAATATTTGAAGTAAGATATTACTCACATGATGTCAGAGTACCACACAATGTGATAATGTCCAAGATCCAACTTATTCAAGATTCATCCAATAAGATACGCAAAGGATCAACTTCCAATTCTATATAAAAAAATTGAAAACAACATTAAATACACAAAAAGAAGAAACAAAACAATAAATGAATTGAATTTTAGAGAACATTATTACCTGAGTCCAGTCTAAAGCTTTCAAAGTTCTCAACCACTTCTAAGACACGTTTAGCAGGGCTAATGGGTGTTGACCTTAGCCAATTTTGAGCACATATGAGAGTCTCAATTGTTTTTGGAGCCAATGAGCTCCGATAGGGATCCAGAACGCGCCCTCCAGTGTTGAATGCGAACTTAGAAGCAACGATAGTGATGGGAATAACTAGCACATCTCGTGCAAAGATAAACACATTTTCCAACAAAGATAAACACATTTTCAGCAACTATATATAGTGAGATCAGAGAAGATATAAAATCAAAATAATTTAAACTCCCTGATGAAGGGCAAGCTTCGTTAAACCAGCAATCGGCAATGAAAGCACTGTGAAACTGGTATCAACTTGTAAATGGTCTTAAAAGAAATAATTTAACTTGATAAATTAATGACTAATTCTGATATAATATATATGTATAGTATAAAATTAGAAAAAGATATATATAGCAAATTAACAAGCCAACAAGCATTTGCTGAAAAATGTCCAACAACTCGGGAAGAAACCAATTCATATAATACATTATACAGCAAACCCCAACCAATTCAACAACCAGTAAACCAGCAAGCAAATCAGCAAGCCTACAACCAATAAACCAATTCAGCAACCCAATCTCCAATCTTCAACACAACATAACCCAGTACACCAATTCAGCAAGCCCTGACCTCCAATCTCAATATAATTAAATTCATTAATAAGTTCTAAAATACCAAAATATACACTGACTTGAGCAACGATGAACAACAACGCAAAACCAATACTCCAACAGCAACACACGTCACACAATATCTACAATAAATTCTAATCAGAATTAACAACAACAAGCATGCCAAACAACACTTGTATTTTATAATTCAATAATAAATTTTAAAATGAAGAAAACAACATCAAAAAATTACCTGAGGGGCGAGGCAATGGGGTTACTGTGGTAGGCTGCTAAGGATGAGGGAGGGTTGTGACTTCGTTTTTTTGCTGAGATTAGATGGTTCGGATCACTAACTGCAGAGGCACATACAAGTTCTATTCAAGTCAGTTGTGCTTAAAATGATGAGGAAACTATATGTTTTTATACAAGCAAGAGAAAGCCAAAGCATCTTGTAGTATGTAGAGTGTGTGTAGATCCCAGTGAAGAAATCTAAGGCGATTCTCCACACTCCGTTATCAATTTGCAAACTTTGCACGTGAGAAGATAACATATGAGAGAGAGTGAGAGCGAGCGAGATCTGAGACCGTGACTAAAGAGCAAGAGGCTGCAAATTTGCGAAGGATTCAAGCTCTGTACAGGGCAAGGAGATCGACGACTGGTGGCGGCAGCTGAGGGGTTAGGGTTAGGTTTTTTGAGTGAAATTGTGTGAATGAGAGAAGAGGCTTAGGGGGGCTGAAATCTCGAAGATTCGACGAGAGAGAGGGGGGAGCTGAAACGCGTGTTTTACTAAGAGGGAGATGAAACGCGCGTTTCACTGAAGCTTAAAATCGGTCGGGTCAGATCAATCGGATTTCATGTACGGAGACCCGACTCCGACCCGAATGCAAAGTTTATTTCAAAAAACTATTCGACTCTGAATTCGGATCCGACCCGATCAGGCCGAGGCGGGTCGGATCAGGTGAATTTTGAACACCCCTAGTTATGGTGCTTTGCTACTGAGAGGGATTGTTTTTGGAGGAGAATTATTGCGGAGAAATTTGGTGTTACGGAGTGCAACTGGAACACGAGGCCCATTCATGGCTCTTATTGTGTGAGCCTGTGGAAACATATAAGCAAGGGGTGGGAGTATTTTAGTGAGCATACCAGATTTGTTGTGGGTACTGGTCAGAGTGTAAGTTTTTGGCATGATAGATGGTGTGGTGATAGACCCCTTAGATGCTCTTTCCCAACCGTTTTCTCTTTACCTCAGTATCCTATTGATGTGGTGGCCGATTGTATGGAGGTTGGATCTCGCAGTTTGGTGTGGAATGTCCAGTTTACAAGAAGTACGAATGATTGAGAAGTGGAAGAGCTTACATCTTTTTTCTCTACTCTTTATGAAAAGGCAATTCGAAGAGGGGTCATTGATAAGTTGCAATGGTTGGGTTCCAAAGATGGTAATTTTCTGTCAAATCTTTCTATGGTTTTATTTTTGGTGGAAGCTCAATGTTATTTCCGTGGCATGGGGTGTGGAGGTCCAAAGTATTTTTTGTGTGGGAGGCTACGCATGGTCGAATTTTGATCATTGATAATTTAAGGAGGGGTATTTGTGTGGTTGATTGGTATTTTTTGTGTAAAGAAGATGAGGAATCAGTTGATCATGTGTTTTTGCATTGTTTGGTGCCTAGAGGTTTGTGGATTTTTGTCCTCCGTATTATTAACTTTCCGTGGGTTATGCCAGGAAGGATAGGGGATGTGCTGTTGTGTTGGAGCAGGAAGTTTGCGGATCCTCTGGCCAAAGACGTTTGAAAGATGATTCCGTTATGCATTTGGTGGTGTTTGTGGAGGGAGTGTAATCGAAGATGTTTTGATGATTCTGCTATGTCTTTGAATCGTTTGCAGGACAATTTTTTACTTTCCCTTTATCTTTGGGCTAATGCAGTGTTGGGGGGGTCCTTTTTTAGATTTTCATGATTTTTTTAGCTTTTTCGCTTGTATGCTTTGAGTGAGTTTAGTACAGACTTTGTACTATTCTCCCTCTTTTTTTTTCTCTTTCTAATAAAATGTTGCTTATTCATCAAAAAATTGTTCCTCTCCCCCCACAAGCTCCACCAGATACAAGAGGGAATCATTCTCCACACTGCCAAAGCAATGGGTCGTCGAACTTCTTTTTCCAACACCTCAACACATCAATTATCTTGAATATTATCGGATACATACATGAAAAAGAGAAAAGAAGGTTCACTCCCTATTGTCAGAGAGTGAACCTCCAGTAAGAAATGACCTTGGAGGGACTAGAAATAGAATGTGTATTCTACTAGTTTCTCTGTCTGGAAGATGACATTGAAGCAGGTGCTCTAAAGTAGCAAACTGAAAGCTTCCAATGTGGCTTCCATTTGTGATACTTTCTTCCAAAGTGCAACTTCAATGTCTTTCAATAAGTGGAGCTACTTCATAACATTCCCAGAATTTAGTCATCTCCACGTGAGGCATGGGAAAACTCTCATGTCAAGAGAGTGGGAATAGTCCTCTTCATACCCTTTGTCCCCTTTTAGTGTTGGACTATAGTTGCGTGAATACAGAAGTGACCCTCTCCCGATCTCAAGCTTGATCCTACTTCATGCGGGGGAGAACTTTCCAGGAACTCAATTGAGTGACAGGGCAACAACAAGATCCTGCATTGTTTACGCTCCCAGTCAACATACTTGGGGCATGTTTGCAAAGGTAGATTTTGTAGAAATTTTTGAGGTTTTAAGAATTTTTAGATGCAAACATGAATTTTTGTCTCAAAATTTTATCCTTTTCTGTTTTCATACCAAATAAAGGGCCAACAACAATTTTCTTTCTCTTGTTCATAAAACTCCAAATTTTCCAACATCCCTCAAACATACTTCAAAATTTTCACTACTTTTTCATAAACTCTAACCTACCTTAATTTTCATAACATCACCAAAATTTTGTAGAAGTTCCTAAATCCAAACATGCCCTTATATTCTAAAGTCATTTAAAAGCACTCAGCATACAGTCATGATTCTGTGCAATTTCATAGCAAAGTGGCTAATTGTGATAGTTTTGGATGCGACATTACCCTTTGAATGTTGAATTTCCTTTTCGGTCATAAAAAACTTCCATTGATAATCCCAGGATGCACTAAGTTGTAGAGGTACCCAAAATGGTTCTCAGGTAGCATAGACTGCCATAGCAAGATTAAATCTTGTTGTTAGTATTCCATTTCTCTTGAGAAGGATGTCAGGTTGGAGTAGAACTATTGCTTACATGCTTACTAGTTAACCCTGTGCAACTTGTTTGTGATTTGGAGAATAAGAATCTTCCTTGAGTGCCATTCTTAACATTTATCCAGAGTAGAGTGAAGGAACATAACGGTAGGCCAAGCACTTTCAATAACTCAATTCCATGCAAATATATCATAGAAATAGAAGTGCTACTAACAAAGAGACCGAGTGAAGGTATTTTATTGACACTTTATGTATTGAATTTAAACAAATTCTATTGGATCAATCATATTTCCTGCTTTTTAACTGCCTTTTTCAGGGTTGAAGTCCCATGCTGTAACACTATATGAAGCCGGAAAGTTGGGTCATGCTAGCATCGCTGAACTTTGCAAGGATCTGAGTACATTAGAGGGAACAAAATTTGAGGGAGAATTGCAGGAATTTGCAAATCATGCATTCAGCCTCCGTTGCGTCTTGGAATGTCTGCACTCCGGTGGAGTAGTTACTGATGTCAAAGCAGGAGAAGTGTGCGATAAGATGGATATGTTAGCTTCAAGCAATGACGAGTCCACTTTGATAGCCAACATCACTTTGACTGAAAAAGCAGGAAACTCTGAAACAAATGAACCTTTGTGGGATAAAGATGATTTAGCTAGTTCAGGGATGCCCCCCGAGAGTTCTATTTTGGCTGAATATGCTACCAGAAGTACTAGTGATGAACTGCTTTCTGCTACTTTATCCAAAGAAAACAATTACTTGGGTGAGGTATCTGAATCAGTTCCAACTGTCCAGAATGATGAGAAAATGATTCTTGATGAAGGGCCTGATGCTGGAAGAGATCTGTTGAGAAGGAAAAAGAAATATCGTGTGGATATCCTTCGCTGTGAAAGCTTGGCCTCTCTTGCTCCGGCAACTTTAAACCGGTTGTTTCATCGTGACTATGATATTGTTGTGTCCATGGTTCCTCTACCTCCTTTATCGATACTTCCTGGACCTACCGGTCCTATCCATTTTGGTCCGCCATCTTATTCATCAATGACACCATGGATGAAATTGGTCCTATATACAACTTTGGCAAGTGGGCCTTTATCAGTTGTTCTCATGAAAGGACAATGCCTACGCTTGCTTCCTGCGCCATTGGCTGGTTGTGAGAAAGCCCTTATATGGTCTTGGGATGGTTCTACAGTTGGAGGGCTGGGAGGGAAGTTTGAAGGAAATTTAGTCAAGGGAAGTGTACTTTTACATTGTTTGAATTCACTTCTTAAACACTCGGCTGTGCTAGTGCAGCCCCTCGGCAGAGATGATCTTGATGGATCTGGACGAATCATGACTATGGACATTCCATTGCCCCTAAAGAATTCAGATGGTTCAATTGCCCTTATAGGGAAGGAATTGGGACTGTGTGAAGAGGACAGTTTGAAACTGAACTCTCTCTTAACTGATTTGGCAAACAAGATAGAGTTGTGGACAGTTGGTTACATTCGCCTCTTAAAACTTATCAATGAAAGAGAATCAAACTACTTTTCTCCTGCAGACGAAAATTATGAATGGGTCCCGTTGAGTGTGGAATTTGGGATGCCGCTATTTAGTCCAAAATTATGTAACAACATATGTAAAAGGGTGGTATCATCACAATTACTTCAAACAGATTCACTTAATGAGCACCATGATGCAATGCAAAGTTTACGAAAACAGTTACGTGATATTTGTGCAGAGTACCAAGCAACAGGTCCTGCTGCAAAACTTCTTTATCAGAAAGAGCAATCAAAGGACTCATCTCGGCAACTCATGACATATGCTAGTGGAAGGTGGAATCCGCTTGTTGACCCTTCTTCTCCCATTTCAGGAGCCTTGAGTGATCATCAAAGACTAAAACTTGCTAATCGTCAGCGCTGCAGAACTGAAGTCTTGAGCTTTGATGGTAGCATTCTTAGGTATGTTTCAATCAGTTTATTGTCCTGTTTTTAAGCAAGTGAGTGGCTTCATTTGAATATTGTAGTCCTTAGTCTCCATATGGGGATTTGCTCGTAATTTCTTATTTATGACTCTTCCTTCCACAGATTCCTGGTGTATGCATGCTATGATTGTAAAGGGGTAATTTAAGTACTTAGAAAAGCTGAGGAAGGTTGTTTTTGGGAGAACTTCTAATTAGGAAGTTCCTTTCTTACTTGCTGTTTTCTGCTGGTGATATTTAATGTGGAAAGTTTTACAAGCAATTAACATCTTGAAGCTGTATGTTGTGGTGGCTGGAGGCAGTAATGTTGGGTGCACTTATCTCAGGGAGATGGGAAGTTTATTGAACATCTTGTTTAGGTTTTCCTAAGGGGAGCTGATTAAGAGCTTAAATTGATGGAGATTGGTGCTTGAACTATTCAATAGAACATCACTTTTAAGGGAGATGGGTGTTTATTTTTGGGGAAATGTAATACTGGTCAAAATTAACTTCTACAACTTTTGCCATCTTTCAATTTATTTAGACTTAATTACTTCATTGGTACTTGTGTTATTTCAAAATTTCAAACTTTTCCCCAGGGTATTCAACTAGCGCCGGCATCTGGACAATAATGTCCTAGATGGCTAACATGGACACATCAAAACTAATACCAGACATCCACGTGTTCATTTCTATTGGTAAAAAAAAAGTATCACCTCTGTGTGACATATTTGATCTAGCTTGGACCCTCCAGTCTGACATGGCAGCGTACACGGGGTGGCAGCCATTAATTTTTTACCACTGGGAATGAACAAGTGGAGGTTTGATATGGGTTATGACATGTTCCTGCTAGCCACGAAGGATTTTGTCGTCCAGATGCAGGCATTAGTTGACGGAAAGGGTTGTATTGGTTCGTAATATTCCATGGGGACTACTTTAGGACAAAAAATAATCTGAGGACCAGTTTGAGATTTTGTAATACCACAAGGACTAATGGAGTAATTAAGCCTTAAATTTAATCTTTTGTGGTTAAAACCTGTGGATTTGTTGTTTATTTACATGTTTTGCAGCTTGAGGAATTGGTGGTTAGGAATGATGACTATGGGTAACAGAAATTTTTCTTGTTTTTTCTCATAGTAGACTGTAATCACAATCATATTCGACACTGTCAAGATGCCAAACAGCGTTTTTGGGAAGCATTATGACTGACACTAGAGGGTTTATGACAATGACGAAGTTGCTGAGGGAGAACAAAGTCACTTATAGGATACAGCTTTATGGAACACTCACAAAGCATCATGTCTTGTTTATAGGATACTTTTTGTTGCTTTCATTATATCATTTGAGAATCTTCTAAAGATGATTATTGGCTTTGTACATTGCAGATCATATGCGCTAACTCCAGTCTACCAAGCTGTTACAAGGCCCATCGAAGAAGCCCCTCCTATGAGTTCAGTAAAAGCTGAAACAGATGAAACTGACAGCAGAGATGTGATCCTTCCTGGTGTTAATCTTATTTTTGATGGTTCTGAGTTGCGCCCCTTTGATATAGGTGCCTGTCTGCAGGCTCGTCAACCTGTCTCCTTAATAGCAGAGGCGACAGTGGCCTCTGCAATTAAATAGGCTTTATGCTACCTTCTTGCTCTGGGAACTTAGAAGAATTTGCTAGCAATTACCAATATAGTGTGCTTCATGGTGCAAGCTTCCTCTAGGTTCAAGGTAAAGACACAATTTTTTTTCCTAATCTAAAGATGCATTCATTTGTTTTCTAATTTCCTTTTTAGCCTCAACATTTGTTGCAAATTTTCTTGCTTTTGTCTTTTGCATCCATCTCTTGGATATCATTTTCATTTTTCCATTGCTACAATTTTTACTTTTGCGTCTTGACATTTGCTCCAAAGAGTTTGCTTTCATGAGAAACATAAGGAAAAGAAGACTTCGAACAAATGGGGCTTCAGGGCTGAAGTTGAATCACAGTTTGAAGATTCTGTCTTTATGTTAGTGCCTAGTGGTGAATTTTTCAGCTACGTTGGCTTCTAAAGCAGCATTTAAGTGCCAACCATTCCTTCATAAATTCTGTATTTTGCTCCTCAATCTTAAAGCTCTCTGGGACTTATGCTAATTCTTTCTCCGCGTGATGAAAAATTAGAGTGAGTCGTAATGATCTATGGACATTTTGGAAAAATACTCGTACTTCCGAAGATAAAGTAGAATGTTGAATTCTCTTGTGTCAATACATCCAAATTTGTTTGAAGCATACCATAAAAACTTTGTTTGAGGTTGTAAATAATGCTGTGGAAATGGTCTTTCTCTCACGACCGGGGACTGTCACGTTTAGGAGTTAACCCGCAAAACACTCCATTCCGTTCTGATCAAGAGTTCCCCCTGCCCAACATTTATAAGAACTCGTCTGCCGTCTTTTAGCATTTGGCATGTTTTACTTTATTTTTACTAGCTTTGTAACCTTTGCTTGATTATATTATGGGTTAATGCAGGCGGTGTTTTTTATACAAAACTCGGGCAAATCATGGTGTTCGAGGATATTATGTACAGTAGGGAAAACTTCTGTTTTGTCAATGAATCCATTTGACATTGGATGGGGCCACGGTTTTGCTGAGATGGTGCTCCCCTAGCATACGAAAACTTTTACTTGATTGGCGCACTTCAACGTTGATTGTTGTTTTGCCTTATTTTTTTGGTGAGGGAACTATTTATCAATCTAGGGCAAATACCTTTGGTCTCAGCTTGTCGGAGAGAACATTGTGGTCGAGGAGACATTTATAAACCTGGTTAAATTCATTTGATCTTAGCTTAGCTTTGCCTATGTTTTTAACTTTTCTTTTGTTTGGGTGGGTGGGCGTACCGGTTTTGGCATTTAGGAATTAGCCGGTGGTGTGGATGACACGAACTTAAGAGGCTTTAAAATAATCATGACTGGCCCTTTTGAAATCAAAGAGCAGATATAGCTAATGTTTCTTTGCTCTTTTTCGTTTCAGATTTTTTGATGGTTAGATTAGTTCTATTTGTTTAAGGAAGGAGGACGGTACCTCCGATTTTTATTAAAATGCCCTCACTTATGGCAGAGGAATACCGTAGTTACATATAAGAACATAAACGACTCACAAAAACAAGAAATGAAAATGACAAAAACAAGAAATGAAAATGAAATGACTAAAATATACCATTAACAAAGTCCACGGGACCAATGATGAGTTCACAAAAATCCTCAGAATATTTTTAAGCAGATACGAACTGGATTACACCCCGTGTCGCCAGCATCTTCAATTTTGTCGAATTGATCTCCTGATGATGTTACCTGAAACAAAAATCATTAATTGATCAGAAGTTTACAGTAAAGTTACACGTGAATGAGTTTCAAGGTTACCTGTTCTCGCAGTACGTGCTCTAGGCCGAGATGTCTTGGAACACTTCACTTGCTTGGGTGTAAATTGGAAATCGATTATCTGAATTGCTCTTCGTTTCGCTGCAGCCGCTTCATAAGATTCGCGGAGCTTTCTTTTTGTCGACTCAAGCTTCAACTCATAATCTGCACCATCCACGATGCTTTTCGGCCTCTCATTGAACTTGGGTTCTGAAAATTGGCTAGCTAGTACTGTTATAGGTCCAAATTTGATTTGGCTTCATAACGTATCAGACACTTTCCAGTTGCTTACCAATCTCAGGTTGACATGAATTTTGTTTCTCCATCTTAATTCCACCGTCATCCTCAACATCGTCAAAAAAATGGGAGAGATCGAAACTCATTGGCATGAAGAGAGCCTCTTCATCTAGAGGAGGACATGGAAGCTCGGAAATCCCCATACTATAAGCAAAATGGTAACAAACTTTCAGAAGAGGTAGTCCATCGGTAGAATAGTCACACTGGAGAGGAGGCATGAAGCTCAGAGATCCCCATAGTATAAGCAAAATGGTAACAAACTGGGAAATAAGTGGTACCCAATATATCGCGAAATTCCCAAAACTCATCGCTAACCAAAAGCAAACCGAATAAAGAAGCCTACAAACTCAAAACCAACTACAATCTCAGGTCGTGGTTTTGATTCTCATGGTCGCAAAATCCAGAGCAACGACTAAATTCAGAGACTGAGATAGCAGTTTTATACATTGCGAAACTCCAAAACCTAACCCCGGTCACCGCAAATAACCAAAAGCAAACCGAATAAAGAAGCCTAAAAATCCACAGCCATTAAGAAAAAAAATCCACAGCCAACAACAGGTGCAGGTCTTGGTTTTGATCTTCATGGTGATCGTGGTCGTAAAACCCAGAGCAATAACAGCTTGTTGGAGATGATGACTAAATTCAGAGACTGAGAGAGCAGATTCATACATCCAGATCTATCGTGAAATCCCAAAATCTGATCCCGGTGACAGCAAATAACCAAAAGCTAAACCGAATAAAGAAGCCAACCACAAGCACAAGTCTTGGCCTGTTTTGTAAAAACCTGAAAGAGCGATGAAGAGCAAACCTGAAAGAGGGACCGACTTGTCTTGAAACAGATCAATACGCAGCCAAAAAGAAAGAATAAGGAACGTAATTTAAGGTTGGAGAGGGAACAGAACAGGGGAGTATATGTAGTTAAAGGATGTGCTCGAAGATCTAAGCTTAAAGACATGAGCGGGAAAGTGGAGCGCGGGAAGGGCAAAATTAGCTGCTTATTATTGCAAAGTGTTGTTTTAGTGTGAAAATTTTAGGTTTTAGGGTTTGTGAAATATTATTGTTTGTGAAAAAGTTAGTTGGTGAAAAAGCGAAGAAAATGAAGATTTTTAATAAATATTATAATAATAATAAATTATTTGATGAATTTTTTAATATTAATCCGGACCAATTATTTGGGTTCAAACAAGTCCACAATGACTACTCCGTCCCTTTTGGACTTTTAATGATGTTCTAATGGATTTTATGCCCCCACAGAAAGTCAGTTTGTATTCAGTATACTTCTAAGTTTTTTTTGAGTGAAATGAAGTTTCACCATTGCTCATAACAAAATATATATAGCTACGTTTTTTTTTCATCAAAGAGTACCTCAATCCTTTATTAAAGCACAAACAAACCATAAACTATGGGGATCAGTCCCATCATAAATCCAAGTCAGGAAAGGAAAATGTTCATGAACAACGGGCTAGCCTTCAGACATAATTCTAGTGGCAGCCCAACGAGCTAGTTGGTGTGCATCCACATTCACACCACGAGGAACAAAGCAAAAGCTACAAGAATCAAAAGAGCTACAACAAAGAATTATATCACCAATCCGCCTATAGCTCCTCCAATTTAAATTTTTCGGAAAACTCCAAATAGCATCAATTGCCCTAACAGAATCACCTTCATCCAAAAGCTTTTTAAATCTACAACACCGAGCTTCCTCCAAGCCTATCTGAGCAGCCCATATCTCATCATCCTCAGGGTCAACTACTGGCAATTTCTTCACAACAGCTCCCACAACCAAGCCTCTATGATCTTTAATGACTGCAGCCTCCACAACAAATGATTCACGCACAGCAACATCAAAATTAACCTTGATCATGCCCATAGGAGGAGGAGACCACAAAGATAGAGACCTGGACTCCTTTTTATGTTGCCACGCCACTAAATGCTCTCTAACAACCTTTTTAATGCTCTTTACTAATTTGATAACATCCATTACAGCAACATTATGAATAACTTGGTTGCGGGTCCACCACAAAGAATCTCACATAACTAAAGCATAAAGCTGAAAGTGATGGAAATCCTCCACCGGCAAAGATATCATTTGAGAGGGATCAATAATTTTTTGTAACCACTGAAGAAGGGGTTGAGCCTGGAACACATGAATATCCAAAGCCCAAGGAGATTGGCTCCAAATAATGACTCATCATACATTCCAATAACAGATGATGAATTGTCTCAACACCCTCTCCACATAACACACAAACCCCATCCTCCAAGTCCCGACTGCCCATTCTCTCTATCACCTTACCCTTAGTAGGTATCACATCCCAAATCAGCTTCCAGAGAGCTATTTTCAGCCTAGCATGCACATTAAGCCGCCATAATTTTTTCCACCAAGAGGCTTCCATCGGACTATTAACAGGTATACGTTTTTTAACAATCTCTCTATACATCGATTTTACAAAATAACACTCAGATTTCTCATGAATCCATATCATAGTATCACAACGAGAAGACACACTAAGATGGATATTAACAATTTCAGCAGCATGTAAAGGACCAAAAGTAGACCAAATAAGAGAGCGATTCCACTAACCCGTAAAAGGATCAATAAGGTCAGCAACAGTAGAAACTTCCAAGCAATCACCATAAGTCGGATGAGGAGAAGGTTTGAAACCCTCATTGGAAGGAACCCAAGGGTCTTTCCAAACTAAAATGTTTACCCCATTACCCACTGAAAAACATAACCCCTCCTTCACTCATTGTCTCCATTTTAACATTCTCTTCCAGATCTATGAAGCTTGTGGGCTCAGCTCAACATCCCAAAAATTCTGCTGCTGTAAATATTTGCCCCTGAGAATCTACTTCCATAAGCTATCCACATTAGAGACAAATTGCTAAATCAATTTAGACAACATGGCTTGATTAAGATCTGCCAAGGCTCTAAACCCCATACCTCCAGCCACTTTAGGAATACAAATTGAGCTCCATGACTTGAGAGAAAGATTATGAGACTTTTCAGAGTTATATCCCCACCAAAAATCCTTTAGCCCTCTATCAATTTCTTTGCACCAACCATATGGAAAAGCAAAAAAACCCATGGTATAAGCCAATAATGGAGTCGCCACACTCCTAATTAAAGTACCCCTACCCGCTTGTGATAAGTGTTTAGCTCTCCAACCCGTGAGCTTATCAAAAAGACGCTCTTTCAAATCTACCAATGCAGCAACCTTAGAGGGAGGGTATAACAAAGGTAATCCAAGGTGTTTAGCCTTGGCAGACATTTTACGCAACTGCAGCAACTCACATATAGGTATAATGGCAGAACCATAAAAGTTTTTACTAAAATGTATCGAAGACTTACTTCGATTAATCTTTTTCCCCGACCACCCCATATACTTTTCCAAGCATCTGTCAATAGCTTGGGCATCTCTTAGTTGAGCCTTTGCAAATAGAATAAGATCATCCGCAAAAAGTAGATGCGAGATGACTGGAGCTCTTCGCCCAATTTTAATGCCTCTGATGGATCCTTCAGCTTCAGCCCTTAACAATAGCCTTGACAATATTTTCGAGCAAAGGAGAAACAATATAGGTGATAATGGATCATCTTGTCAAAGTCCTCTAGTCGGCGTAAACATAGCTACGTTTGTACAACGATACTAGTGTAATATATTCTTTTCGCTTAGACAAAAAATAGTTACAAGAAAATGAAAAAAGGGGAAATATCTCTACTATTAGCCTTTAAACTTACATCAAAATATCCAAAAGAGGTCTAAACTATCAAAATCGTCATATTAGTAAAAAAAACTATCAAAATGCATTAATATTCATGACAAGTGTTCATTGTGGGACAATTAACATTGAATTCAAGGAAGCAATTCGTCCTATCATGATAGGATGACGGTTGAAATATATCGAAAATAGGCATTGGATTCTATAACAAAGAGAAATTTTATGAACTTTGAAAGTTTTTTTTACTAAATTTGACGATTTTATTTAGTTTGGATCTTGTTTGGACATTTTGGTGTAATTTATGAGCTAAAAGTGAATATCCTCCAAATGAAAAGGCCCAATAACATTATTTATATTGTCACGATTCTTTATTCTCTTTGCAACTTTTTGTTTTGCAAATTTATACTTAACAAAAAACACTTACTCCCCCCCCCCACCCCCCCAAAAAAAAACACTTACCCCTTATGGCATAAATTAATCTTTCTAAAGGATGTGTATGCATTTCTTTGCAAATTTAGGGAAAACCTCATTTTTCGCCACGTAATTATAAGACAAATGTCATTTTAAAGTTCAAACTTCTAATTTCATCACATTTCACTTTCGAACTATCGAAATTCATCAATTTGTGACTTCTAATATTGTTTGATCGTCAATATTATGCCATGTAACCTCATTCTGACCTTAAGATATGATTTAAGGGGCGTAAATTGATGAATTTCGATTTATGAGAGAAAATTGTGATGAAATTAGCTGTTTGAATCCTAAAATGACATTTGTACGAGGCGAAAAATGAAGTTTTCCCATATATTTTTTAGTCTTCAACTATGGGGTCATGATTGATACTTTGCACCTTCTATATATTCGTTAAATAGAACACCAAATTGGACAAAAAAACCATATGTATTGTAGTTACTCTATTTAGATGTAAAATTTACATGTATGTTACCCCTTCAACTTATAAGAAAACTCACAAAAGTGGAAAAAAAAAACAAGCGAGCAATACTAAAAGAAAAAGGTAAAAAAAAATACTAACTTAAACGTAAAAAAAGAAGGTAGTTTTGTCATTTTAAGTCCAAAAAAATTACATACAATCAATGTATATGGTTCTTTCTCGTCCATGTTTGTGTTTAATTTAACAAAAATCATACACAGAGAGTGCAAAAAATCAGTAATTAGTAATTTGAAGATATAAAGTGTCAAGATCCTAAGCTGTATTTAATCCTTGCACATTTCTGCTCATGTACTGACACAAAGTACACAACCTTTCTTTTTGCCGTTTACTCGTGCTTATTTGGTGAACTAGCTATAGGATCAGAAACCACTTTTGGGGAGTTCCTCTGCTTGTTTACTGAAAACGAAGCCCTGAAGGAAGATTAAGATGACCATCTAAGAGACGAGTGGAAAAATGTGAATCCACATCTAAGAAGAATGTGAACAGTGAGCATGCCTAGAAGGGCATACATTGTAACAGAGACCTCTATTAAAGAGAAATTACCAATACGGTAAGCAGATTATAAAAGCTTAGGTATGGGTTGGTCAGATTTTGAGAGAACTTCCATTTCTATTTTGAGAGAAACTCAAGGCAAAAAAAGAAAACGCTAGGATCATGGCAGAGGAGCCCGGAAACTATTGGCACTGCTGATACTTTGCAAACCTTTGTGCAAGCTAAGCTAAAGACGTTACATGGATTCCACACCACATGGGGTCTTCAAAGATCCACCGAAAACGCCAAAAAAAAAGTATATTCTGAATTTCAACACTATATGTTTTCATGTATGTTGGATAAAAGGGAGAAACAGAGAAGAGTACTGAGGGTGGTGGACTGGTAGTAGTGCTACCTTGCTACTCAGAGACTCAGATATTGTATTCGATCCAGAAGCTTATGAAACCCAAAATCTTGGAGGCATGGACTACAGACGATTGAATGCGTATATTTATAGAGCTGCATATCCCGTTTATTGAGAGACCATTGGCTATTTCCACACCGATCAACCGTCGACAGATGTCATTATGTGATGTGATAGTAGTAGCATAGTACTGAAGGATATTTACAGAAGAGACAGAAGAGGTCGAGACACTTGTCGTGGCACGGGGGCAACAAACCCCGACTCTTTCGTATCCGTTCACGTGGCAGACGAGACAGCATCCCGCTTCGATGCCGCTCTCGGAACCATAAAGCGTCCAAAAGATTCAAGAAATTCTGACTGCAAAGTAGCATATCTCCCACTGAAAATCATCTTTTCCTTGAAAGAGAGATTCGAGATCCCTTTCTTCTTTGGCTAAATTGAGCTTCAAGATGCTCCGTCCACTTCTCTGCGATTCCAACGCTGCTACGAAGGCTTCCATCTTCTCTTCAGCTTTGTCGGCAAGTAACACTGGTCGTTCTTGCATTGGACCTTCTTCTATCTCCGACATGGGGTAATCCAATCTATCTAATCTGTTTTCTGTACCCTATTCTATACTCCGACACTTTTTTGACCTGCTTATTCGATAAGTTTTATTTCGTTCATTTGAATCTTACATGATACATCTGTATGTTTCTCATTCGCCGCCGTTCTCTTTTCGAGTTAAAGAAAAGGTAGAATAAATTATTTAGAACCTGCACTGCGGTTCATTCTTTTGTTTTCCAAATTACGTTGATCTTACTTATGCTTCTGATAATATATCAGATTGCATTCTATGATTCCCAGGGACTTCTTGAACTTTTCAACACTGAATTGATAAAGTGCCATTGTCTTAGTAAAATCTAAGTTAGAATAAATGTTGAAGATGGTGTTCGTTTACCTTGGTGATTTGACTGACCTGTGGTTGTATCCCATCAGATTGAAACTGAGTAAGCGGGCATCGAGTGGCAATGAGCCAGGACTTGTCAGCAAGGTATGTCTCTCTCTCTCTCTCGTAAATATCAATTTTTCTCTTTTTTGGTCCAAACTTCATATATAAAGTCACTATTTGAGTGGCCTTTTTTGCATGGGCTTAGACAGGGGACCATGTAAAGCATAGGACAGCAAATGTCTATAGTCAGCGTGCTCAAGAACGTGTACTTGAGGTACTCTTCATGTCATATTATACGCCTTTGATTAGTTGAATATTAACCTGCATGGATTTCAATTTAAAAAACAGCTGAAAAGGTGGAAATTTTTAGTTGAATATTAACCTGCATGGATTTCAATTTAAAAAACAGCTGAAAAGGTGGAAATTTAAATTTTTGAAGTAACGATCAACATCGTGATATCTCACAAGAGCTCCAATAATTTTGAGAGGTCATATTAATGTTTCTAACAATTATAGTTACACTGACTTTACTGGGTTTTTATGAAAATGACATAGACAATCAAGCTTAGGTCAGTTGTATTATCTTAGATTCAATGAGTTTAAGGAGTATGTATGTTTGATGTCTTTTGCTGTGGTGGATTCTCTGCTCTAACTCTTATAGCTAGGAATAATGTGCTCAAACTAAGGTTTTGTCCCCCTTTAATCTTTTCTGTTTTATTTTGTTGATATGGTGCGGTAAAGGTTTTGAATGTTTGGCATAGTCATTTGCTCTCTTGAGAAGAGACAGTGACTAAAAAAGATTGAAAATTATAGTAGTTGTCTTCTCTTATGCTTACATCTTTTCTTTTTAGGCCGCTCTTTCAATTGGATCGACTGCATGTAGTTTTTGATGGTATCAGATTATAAATTAATCTTCATGATCATGCCTGTTATTATAGGAAGAAGCCCCTCAAGTGTCTGAGACCACCCCTTCAATGAAAATTTTCCCAGGTCAGGCATTTCCACTGGGCGTATCGGAAATTGATAATGGGATCAACTTTTCTATTTTTTCTCAGCATGCGACTGCTGTCACACTTTGCTTGTCATTTCCCCAGAGGTAGCAAATACATTTCGGTGTTAACAAAAATTACATTCCTTTTTGATTCAAGGTCTAACTTTCTTACTCTGCTGAATTTAGTGTGTTGTGAACTTGTACAGAATATAGTTTGTCATGAGACCTTGATTTTCATACAATGAGATTCTGCCAATGGTTTCTCTTTCCTTTTTGGTTGTTAACTTAATAAACTAAGGAACAAAGGGGGTTCAAAGACTAAAAGTAAGAGTTCTTCTATATTAGATGCACACAAGGGGACATACATAATTTGTGGTTGCAGATATCTTGTCTGTTCAATTGTGAGGGTTTAATCTGGACTTAACTAGTCTATTTTGATGTGGCGTGACTTTAGAGTTCTTTTATTGGGTGAGGACAACACATATCTGAGCTTAGATCTGGTGCTCATGAGCTTTGTAACTACTTTTAGAGCGTAAGCGACCTACTCAGCAGAATGAATTTGGAAGCAGAAGAATCTAGATGTAGGTCAAAAGGTAGTAGTGGTGATTCGAGAAGATAATTGACACGGGACATCAAGATAGAGGCATGGCATATCTCAAACTGTCAGTTTTATAGAGTGAAAGATTTGGTTTGAACCAGACTCATAGGTATTCCCAGAAGTTGATATGTGTTGATCACATTTACTGTAAGTTTTTTTTATATATCCTAGATATTGCTTCTGTTATTATAGTATTTCTTGATGCAATTGATTTTTGCGTGTGTGCACATGAGATAAGTTTTTTTTTCCAAGATGCAATTGAAGTGTTTTTTTGTATGTTCAACTGTGTCTCTTCTCATAGGGAGGGTGGGAAGTGATTCCACCTAAGGAAATGCTTTAAATGATAACATGATGCCAACTTCTGATTTCTTAATATAGATAATATGAGATCCCATATTCTAGGAGATCCCAGGTTGTAAGTCTAAATAACAACCCAAGAGGGGGGTGAATTGAGTTTTAATAAAAAGTAAAATTTTTTCAAGATAGTTTAAGCAATATACCAGTAAAGCAAAAATACAATGAACAGGGATATGAAAGGAATAAAAAGGAGATGTAGAGTTAGAGAGATGACACCGTAATTTTAGGTGATTCGGCCAACACTTGCCTACATCCACTCCCAAGGCTATTGACTTTCTTGGGCTTCCTCCACTATCTATCAAATAGCAAGTACACCTTAGCTTCCGAGGTGCTAAGGAACCTTTACAAAGCGTTTTTCGAGTTCACGCTTTAACTCTCTTCACAAATCCCAAAACCCTAGGGATTTCTTCTACCAACACAAGTAGGGCCAATTGTTTACCTAACACCAGTGTTTTTCAAGAATGGGTATGATGAATATTGACGATTGGCTCTCAAGGCCGAATAAAGCAAGTGGAAAGTACACAGGTGAACAAGAGGACAAGATTCTATATAGAAAGTTGAAGTTTGACAGGAGAATATCAAGCTTTCTTGGTACGTGAAGTCTTCTCTCTTCTTCAAGGCACTCTCTCTCTAGAAGTTAGGTCGTAAAGTAAGTGCAAGTTTGAATCACGTAAGAGAGTTGTTTTCTTCTGTATAACTTCTCTATTTAAATCTTCTTTGACTTCAACGGTCATTAAATCCATCAAAAGAGCCGTTGGAAGGGTTTCCAAGTAATTTTAGAACAATTTGAATGATATGGCATCGTTCCGGATTTTTTGCAATTTCGTGGCATGTGTTGACACTTCAAAAATTGGTCTGGAATGATGCTCTTGGGAGTCAGTGCAATGTGTCGACACCATCAAACTTGGTCTGAAATTGGTTTCGGGTGTCAGTGCAATGTGTCGGCACCGTGATAGAATGTGTCGACACCATCAACATTTAAAGGAAAATTAGCTTCTTTGACAGTGTCCAATCCATTTCAACATATTTTGTAGCACCTTTTTTTTTTATAAGTAAGAAGAATTTTATTAAAGAGAAAGATACAAGAAGTGAAATCAGTACAAAGACTGTACTGAAGTCACTCAAAGCATACAAATAAAGAAACTAAGGAAATTAGCATAGTCCACAAAACAACCCCCTAACAAAGCATTAGCCTAAAGGAAAAGAGAAAGAAACACATCGCCCTGCAAGCTCCTTAGTGATCTGTCCGAATCTTCGAAACACCTTCTCTTCCGCTCCCTCCAAAGGCACCACCATTCACACGCTGGAATCATCCCCCAAATAGCCTTGGCAGAAGGATCCTTAAAATTCCTACCCTAACAAGATAAAACATCCTCCACCTTTTTTGGCATGACCCAATGAACATTCAAGATACCAAGGACCGACGTCCAAAGACCTCTAACAACTGTGGAATGCAAAAGAAGATGATGAACTGATTCGCCGTCTCCCTTACACATATAACACCACTCTGTGACATAAAGACCCCTTCTTCTGAGATTATCAATAGTCAAAATACGCCCATGGGTAGCCTCCCAAACAAAGAAAGACACTCGCATAGGGATCTTGGCCTTCCAAATCCCCTGCCAAGGGAAAGAGATAGAGCCAGCATAACCAGAACGATAATCATAGAAGGATTTAACAGAAAAAACACCAGTCTTCGAACCCACCCACCACATCACATCTACGCACCCTCTTCTCACCCTTTGCATGGAGGAGAGAAAAGAAGGCATCAACCTCCTCCAATTCCCAATCATTCACAGATCTAGAGAACTGTAAATTCCACACTAAGGAAGAAGAATCAAACTCCAAACACTCCACCACCATAGCTTCCTTACAAGAGGACAAAGAGAAGACTAAAGGGAAGGAATGACTTAGAACTCGCCCACCGCACCACCTGTCGTGCCAAAAACTGAGACGCTGATCATCTCCCAAAACAAACCGAGTATGCTCAGAAAAAGAATCCCAGCCATTACTGATATGTTTCCAAAGGCTGACCCCATAGGAACCGCTGGAAGACAAGGAGAACCACCCCCCGCCCGCAGTACCATATTTTGCAACAATAACACTTCTCCACAATTTATCCCTCTTAATGCCAAACCGCCACAACCACTTGTCCAACAACGCTTTATTGAACACAACGATCCTCCTAAGCCCCAGCCCACCAAACCGAATTGGAGAACACACCTTCGCCCAACTAAGGAGATGAAACTTATGAACACCATCTTCACTTAGGATTTCCCTAACTTAGGATTTCTTAGCACCTACAATAAGAAAATTGATTTCATTAACTTATGAAAAGGTGTTTAAGTCCACTTAGAATTAATTTAGAGAGAAAACCTCGGATTCTTGAAATGTAAATTTTAGAAAAGAGGATTGACAATATAAAATCTAAAAGTTCTTCAAAACTTAGAATTTTTGTTATCATCAAAATCAATTATGGATTGTTTGCAAAACAACCTTGGGCTAACACAGGTTTTAAGAGAGATGTTCTTGATTGGTATAATCAGGGGAATTTTAAGCAGGCTGTATGACGAAACATTGGAACTGGCTTTGGATCCTCGTGTGAACAAAACAGGAGACATTTGGCATATATATATTGAGGTAACACTGCCTTACTTGAGTTGTCTTTGGTTGAAATGGTTAGCTTTGTGCATCTGTTGCATGTGAACTTGCTGTTAAGACGCATTACTAGTTATCTCGTAACGGTTTTTCTCATGGTAGGGCCTGGTTAAGTTTGTCTTTGTGTACCTACGTGTGGCACTGTGTGCTGCTATTAATTTTGGAAATACATTTCATGCCTATGCAATATTGTTTTTATGTCTACAATATTACAGTTAGGTGTTTTTACCTATTATACTGCTCCTGTATATGGTTCGAGAGGGATGAAGTATGATAGACATAACTTTGCAAGTTGATGCATGCAGTTTCATTATCAAATACTAACACCCGTTTTTCTTTGTGGGACTGTCTTTTTTTTGTTCCTTTTTTGTGGTTATTTTTATTTTTTGATAAATAAGTTAACCTTTATTAATGAAGAAACGAAGATAGTTGACAGTACAAGAGTACTGATACAACTAGAGCATACAAGTTAAAAAACTCAAAAAATCCTAAAAGCCCACAAAAGGGCACCTTAAAGCCGAGTTAGCCCACAGGAAAAGAGAATTCAACATAGAGCCCCTCAAACTATTCAAAGACAACCTTCTATCCTCAAAACATCTATCATTCCTTTCCCTCCACAAACTCCACCAAATACAAGCAGGGATCATCTTCCATATGGCCAAAGTGATTGGATCCTTGAACTTTCTCCTCCAACAATACAACATATCAACCACCTTCCTAGGCATAACCCAGTCAAAGTTAAGAATGCTCAACACATGCGCCCACAACCCTCTTGCCACTGAGCAATGGAGAAAGATATGATCAACCAATTCTCCTTCATTCTTACACAAGTAGTACCACTTGATCAAGCAAATGCCCCTTCTCCTTAGGTTGTCAATGGTCAGAATCTTCCCATGAGTATCCTCCTAAACGAAGAAGGCAACTCTAGGGGGAACCCAGTTCTTCCAACATTGACGCCAAGGAAAATCCACGTTGTAGCCACCATGAAGAAGAGGATACATCGATTTAACTGAGAAAACACCATTTTTAGAACCCGTCCATAACAACTTATCCACCCCTCCTCTCCTCCAAACCTTCGAATAAAGTAAACCATAAAACTCCGAACAAACATTCATCTCCCAATTGTTAACTGTTCTTTCAAAGTGTACATTCCAAACTACACCTTCAGACCCTTACTCCATCCATGCAATCAGCCACCCTTAGAGAAGGGAGAATGCTGGTCTGGTTGTACAACCGGCCCGCCAGTGGGCCTCATTTTATCACTTTGAAAAAAGAATTACTGATACATCTTTGCCAAAATCTACTAGATGAGTAGTTTCTAGAATGGTCACTGTACAAATATTTCATTTAAAAAATTATGTGAATCTAGTTTAGAATGCTTTGGTGGTGACTAAACCTAAAATGCACGATCATATGATGTGATCATAAAGCAGACCTACTTTTATTAAAGTGTTGAATTTTGTTTCAGTGAGTGCTGGCTCGCTTCTTATATGTAGTCCCGGCAGATGGTGGTTGTCCATTCATGCGAAGAAGTGTTAAGATATATTTTCTTCATGCAATTAACACAATTATGTCATTACTCAGAATTTCTTTTGCAGGATTTGTCTCGCAGCAATGTTCTCTATGGTTATCGCATAGATGGGCCTCGAGGTTGGCATCAAGGGCATAGATTTGATAGCAGCATCGTGCTTATAGATCCGTATGCAAAGCTAGTTGAGGGTCGCCGATATTTTGGAGATGCTAACAACAAATTTTGTAGATTCCTTGGAACTTATGATTTTGAAAGTTTGCCCTTTGACTGGGGAGAGAACTACAAGCTTCCAAATATACCAGAGGTGATATAGCTATTTCTAGGCCAGTTGTGCCATGTAACGCTTTAGTTGTTGATTTGAAAAATTATACCAGGTGGAAATCTCCCTCTCACCCTCGCGTAATAAATTGTGGTTTGATCAGTAACTTTATAACTATAACTAAATGCATACCCTTTTTCCTTTTCATGAAGTTTAACTTGTATTTATGCCTGCAATCAAGTCTATTGTACTGGTTTTGTCTATTGTACTGGTTTTGTTGTTATTCTTCTCCATCTCAACCTTTTGCCATCGTCTTTGCAGAAAGATCTGGTTATATATGAAATGAATGTTCGTGCTTATACAGCAGATGAATCTAGTAGGCTGGATCAAAAGATACGTGGGAGCTACCTTGGTGTTGTTGAGAAGGTAATGGTTTATCATGTTAAACTGAATAATATTTTAGCGAAGAGCTGTTGAGTAGCTTCAATAAATAAAGCACCAACCCACCTTTAGAGGTTTTAAGCCGTTTTTGACTGCCAAATAGATTGGTATTGGCCACTGAAAATGTCTGTTGTATTAACCAGTTGGGGCACAGCTATCAAATTGCACCGACCAACTGCTTTGGTACTTAAAGTGCTTTTGATGCTAGTCAATAGTGGATCTGTTGTAAAGGAGAAAAAGAGAAGATTACGAATACTAGATCCAATGCTCTTGCTGTTCCTAATAAACCTACAACAACATATTAGGATGGCGTGGACTATCAAAAGTTGTTAGTAAAATGTTTTGTTGTGACCCCTTAAGGCATGTGCATGTTTATGGACATTTAACTGCAGTTTGATTAAAAGATCTCTTTGCTTAGGTGACGTCTTAAACCACTAGGGTGAAAATGGCCTTTAAATGCAGCATTGAGTTTCTCAAACCTTTTTCTACCTTTGATGTTTTAGGGTAGACAATAGTTGTTTTAACAGATTTAGATAATGTCTGTAGAAAGCTATAGGTTTGGTAGGTCTTTTGCTGTCCTGGAAACTACTTTTTCAGTGACCAAAAATAACATGCCTGCTTTAATTGTATATTGATTGAAGGGCATCCAACTATGGTTCTCTAATGAGTCCGTAATAAGTCTGCAATTACATTATCTTTTTGCATATTATTTGTACAAAAATTAGCACTTGTTTGACAATTGTTTAGATATCATATTTTTATGACGAGTTCCTTTCATGCTTTGATCCTAAGATCCCACATCTTCTAGAGCTTGGGATCAATGCAGTGGAGTTGCTTCCTGTCTTCGAATTTGATGAGTTGGAGTTTCAGAGGCGCCCAAATCCTAGAGATCACATGGTAAACTAAAACCTTTTGCTCCATGTTCCTCATGTCATGGTAATTACATAGGTATAATTGCTCAGAAAAAAAGTTTCATATCTTTACAGATATCAATGTATTCATATAACATGTAACAGTGGTACTTGGTAAGTGAAGTCGTGGAACTTTTTTTTCATCCTCATGTCTGTATAATGGATTTTCTAGATGATAGAAACGACAAGGTAATAAAAAATGTAATTTATTCCAGCTGAGAAAGAAATATAGCCGGGAAATGAGGGATGGGGTGAGAACCGCTTCTTCAATCTTGTATGTTTGGATGTGTGCAAGTGTGTATAGCCATTTGCTTGTTTATATACCTCTTCAGGTGTTTATGTTGCTGAATTTGAAAACACAGATCACCGTTCTTGTTTTTATGTGTGGAATTTATACTGCTTTGTACACGTGATCAGGTTATAAACAAGATGAAGTGAGCTCATGAGTTATTTATGTGACCTGACTTTGGAGCTAAAACATATCGGTAATTTGTAGAGATGATATAATTGGATGCAGTGAATCAGATTTTGGTGGAGCCAATGCCAACTATTATAGCCCTCTTTGGAGGATTCATACATCTTCAAAACTAAAGAGTTTCTTGAATTAATTTGGTTGGTGAACTTATGTGGAATTCTCATCACTATGAGTAGTAGGTGAAATAAAATTGAGATTTGCTAAATAAAAAATTGTCACTGACACTTAAATTGGTAGGAAGAGATGAACTTAGTACTTTATTTGATGTTGGAACACCCCTCTGATTGTGTCCGTACTGCTTCTTAGTATTTGACGCTCAAGCAAATATTTATTTTCTCTTCAAGAGTGAAGTTCAAAACTTTGAATATCTAATTGAAATGGGAGCTTTGAATACGGTTTCTACTCAGACCCTCATGAAACTATCTTGAATTGGTTGTCAAAAAAAAAATTAAGCTGATGGCAAAAGGTGAATTAACTGTCATTTATTATTTTCCATATACTTGACTCTTATATCCTGTGTTATATACAGAATGACTCCTCCTCGCCATATACAGGATTGCTAACAAAAATGACAGTGATTACCTTTAGTTAAGACTTACTATAAGGAAAAAAACATTAAAGATCTAAACTATCCCTGTTTCTTGGTATTTTAAGATTAATTTTAGCAAAGAGGAGAAGAATAATCAATGAGTGAAGCACCATTATTCATATTTAAGTCACAATCTCATTACTAGAAAATCCTTCTGTTTTTGTGTTATCACTAAATCCTAGCCGATGACCCCTGGCATGTTACTGGGTAACAAGTGGGATGCTCCAGAATCTTTCTCATGATAATCAGCTAGAAGCTGATGAAGTGTAATAGGTGTTGGCTAAATTTTGTTCTCCTATATCTTTTATGTTTTGCTGGATTTGCTGAAACAAACTGAATATGATTTTTTTCCCCTTAGGCGGTGGTGTTTTGTGGTGGTTAGTTCCCAGACCATTATCTCACAACCAGAATTACTATGTGGTAACGTGCCCTTTTGGACTATTGCCTTTCAGATCAATACATGGGGCTATTCAACAATAAATTTCTTTGCTCCTATGAGTCGCTATGCTAGTGATGGTGGAGGGCCTGTTAATGCTTCACGAGAGTTCAAAGAAATGGTCAAAGCCTTGCATGGTGCTGGGATAGAGGTATATTGTGTGTTTTCTTCCTCAAATGGTAACATGTATAATTTTTAGTTCCTAGTAATTTCCTTTGTTGTATCCCTGATCAGAAGACTCAAATGCTTGCTATGACATCAGCGTGAGACTTTTCCTATTAACAGGTCATTTTGGATGTTGTTTACAATCATACCAATGAGGCTGATGATGCCAACCCATATACCACTTCATTCCGTGGCATAGATAACAAGGTAGGTTTGCACTTCTGTTTTGAGATTTTCCTGGTCTAGCAGTGTCATGCTCCTAAAGTTCTATGTTCTAGAGCACGTAGATGCTTGTATGCTTTAGTACATAGACGGAGTACTCTCATGTCAATTTTATTTGTTTGGAGATCATTCAAGGAACTTTTTATAAGATAATGTGATCACTATGCTAGTGTCATTTACTGTGACATATCTAGTTGCTTTATTAGAGGTTTGTGTGGAACAATTGAGATAGAAACTCAAAATGTAACCTCTAGAATTTGTGTAGGTCAGGAACCTGTGGCTGAAAAGCAAAAAGCTATGTCTAATTAGAGTTACTCTCTTGCCTTTTTCATTCATATCTCAATAATATGTGCCACAAATCCATCTACAGGTTTATTACATGCTGGATGTAAACAATGACGGCCAACTGCTGAACTTCTCTGGCTGTGGTAATCCAAATGTGTTTCTTGGTGGTTTCCTTTCTTCTTTTCCTTAAGAATTAGAACTTCTACTGATACATAACAAGTCAACCAGAACTTCATTTTAATGAGATAACTTGGTTTTATCTATTTGTGGGAGTTCTTCAACAACTTTATGGATATGTCAATTCTGAATAATATATCTGGGTCTTAGGTAGAAGTGTCATAATGTTGATCATTAAAGTAGCATACAATTTCATTCTCTGATATATTTTTGAAGAATGCAGTTTTGCCTTGACAAACAAATTGCAATTTCTTGTAATAAAACATTGTCAGCCAGAATTCATTTTAATCATGCCAATCAAACATGCGTTGACTTGGGCCTTTTGAGTTATTTACCGTGTGGGTGCAGTAAAATGTCAGTTTGGAGTATAATAGCAAGACAAGTGGATAATGTAGTGAATAACATACTTTGGATTTATGCTTGCTGCCTCAAAGGTGCTATTGAAGCGTTGGAGATTACTAAGAATGTTTGTATCTCCAAAAACTCTATATAAAGGAAGGAAACACTCATAAAATCACTATGCTTATGAATAGTGTATCCTATACTAGGTATAACAAGAAATAGGCAACAAACCCACATCTCCAAGAAAGCAGAAGGGCCTAGAAGTCTCTATTTCAAGTTTATGGTGAAATTGTTTGATTAACGTACTAAGCTCTCTTTTCCCTGTAACTTACACAGTTTGCGACTACATGATTTCAAGCTTTGTTCTTCTTTGAAGGACTATTGCTCTGCCAACTTAAATCTACATAACTGTTGTAATGGAAGTATCATATGCGTGCCTTTGAAGCATTATGTTACAGATATTTTTAAGAATCCTCTCAGATGCAGTATTTTGTTGGTCCCCAGGAAACACATTAAACTGTAACCATCCTGTCGTCATGGAACTGATTCTTGACAGCTTAAGACACTGGTATGACAGAGTTTACACGTATTCATTGGTAACCCAGTTCTACCTGCATATCTTTTGTTTATCATTGGAATTCAACTCATATGTTGTTTACATATCTTGTACTTATAATCTCACCTGCTCTTTTGCAGTAAATGTACTTTTAGTCTCTCGGTGAATCACAGCTTTTGTTGTTCTGTACATCGTATCATCTAATACTTTGTAGAACTTTTTAGGATTAAATGGCATGGTTATCCTAACTTTGTTACTAGAGCTTTCTTAGAAGCTTGTCAAGTCTATCAAGTTATGTGGATTAGCGGAAACAACTGGGGTTGATCACTTGATGTAATTTGACAAGTACCCTTCAGTCATCCTTGAGAACCTTGGAATGTGTTCTTTCAAGGTCCTATCCCAGACCTACTCAAACGACCTGGAGGCTTGGCCCAATCTTCAAAAACATTTTGATCCTAGATGGTTTTAATAAATTATAGTGGATACTTCTAAAGGCGAGAACAAATTTATAGAGCTCCGATTCAAATTACCTGGATTCATCGCCCTGTGAGGAATTTTCAACTGTGAGGAATTTTCAAAACATTCGACTCTTTCCTCATTCCAATGTAAAGAAAATGCAGTCATTTGTTGGTCCGTAAATAGTTAATATTGATTAACCTGACTCTATGCTTCTTTTGATAGACAGTGTTTTCTAGTGTTGCACTTGTTGTATTTCTCTTTTGATTTAAGTATCACAGAGTACTTTACGTCTCAAAATTCATGATTCTTTTCTCCCACCTTGCAGGGTTGTTGAGTATCATGTGGATGGATTCCGGTTTGACCTTGCTAGTGTTCTTTGTCGAGGAACTGATGGTTCTCCACTTAATGCTCTTATCAGGGTAAGAATTTATATTCATGTGGATATATAGTGTTGCACGAGAGTGTGGAGTGTTGCAATTTGTGAAGATCTGAAGGGAAGATGTGAAGATCGTAGAAAATTTTCAGCAAAAGAAAGAAAATTGCTCTGTGATATGTAAACAGATTTTGTATTATCATGAACATTAATCTGAGTACTTGGAAATTCTCTGCTTCTAAGATATCTATCTTTATATATTTTATTCTCAGTGAATTCATTCACAGAAAGAATCCCTGCAACAGCAATGGGATGCAGCTATATATACCTCATCACTCACATTTTAGATTTGTTCTTATGGGTACAAAATATCTAGTCATGTAATATGTTATGATAAAGATTACAATGCTACTAATGATGTATGTTTGTTCTTTTATGCAAGTAAGCTACTCTAGAAGGTCTAGGGAGGAAAGAAGAAGAAAAAACAAACTGTTAAGGGGGCCCGGAACACACTTTTTGAGATACTGATTGGATTTGTTGATAACGAAACTTTCTAGTAAAGACTGTTATGCGATTGTCGACAATAACCCTTTTTGGAGGGTACAAAGTTTTGTTAAAAAGTTCTCTGGATTCTTTCGTTGATGAACTTGAGTTGCAACATTGTCCAATGTGGTTGTGCAGTTATATTTATTGTTGGTTGTTTCAATATTAATGTGCGTAGAATTTTTCTTCTACCTACTCTAATAGCACTTTAAAAAGACATTTATTAGGTTGGTTTAATACTAAACTTAACTTTGTTTCTCGTGCCAGGCAATAGCTAAAGATGCTGTTCTATCAACGTGTAAGATTATTGCAGAACCTTGGGATTGTGGAGGTCTCTATCTTGTTAAAAGATTTCCAAATTGGGACAGGTGAATTCATTATTGCAATCATTTATCATTTCCTTACTTGTCAAATGAAGTTATACATGACATATGATGTCAGAATCTTCATACTACTTCATTTAGCAGATGATGATATGTTGCTTTGTTGATAACAAATTATCACTTGTGAGTGAAAGGAATATCCTTCCTTCTTTGCTACTGTTTCTGCTGCTACTCTTGTTAAATTAGGGGAAGATATTTGCTTATCTTCCCTGGTGGTAATTGGTTTTATTTGGGGACATGATGGAGATCCTCGATATTGTTAGAACTATGGGCATGTGAGGTTTGCTTATTCAGACTCAGAAAGAGGAGTGTATCACTTTTATTATTAGTGTTGCTATTACTGCCCATATATTCATGTCATATTTTCTTCATGCACTTGCTCTTGGTGTGTGTGTGTGTGTGTTGATGCTCTTTTATGAATGATGCATCGTTTTTCCTTTCTTGGGGTTAGCCTGGCATATCTCCTGATAAGCTTTTGGACATCACCTAGTTGCATATTTTGTGCATAGATATACATTCCAGTTGTGTATTTATTAAGTAGTTGTACCCCACATTTCGGAGTAAAAGCAAAGTCATTTTTGTGACAAGTCGAAAATGGAACTTATCTTTGAGAGGATACCATATGAATGGGGACTAGATAATATTGATATGCATGCAGATTTGGAAATTTAGACAAATATAGTAATCCTAGCTTTACATCCACAAGAGGGGAGGGGTGGGGGGAGGAAGTAATAGTTAATACCAGAATTTTTTTGAACTAAGTAAACCTGTCAATCTCTGAAACTTTTACTCTGGGAATGCATTTAGATGCTCATAATAATTTGTTGGGGTTCTAGTGGTTTCCTTGTAGGTCTTTAGATCCGGAAGGAGTTTACCCCCTCCCCACCTTTTTTTATTTGTTTTGTTTACTAGCAGAGGTTGGTGTTTGTTGTTTGTATTGAGTGACACCTCCTTGAATGATAACTTTTCATGATCTACATTTGAGCTGGATCTTCTAAGTTTGGAGTTGTTAATCTCTACTGGGATCATATTTGTAGTGTGCCTATTGTTGCTACAGATATTTATTTTTCTTGCCATGGTATCTCACCTCCATTTTTCTGAGTTTTTTCTGCAGGTGGGCTGAGTGGAATGGGAAGTACCGTGATGACATAAGAAGATTTATCAAGGTAATGCTAAAATCCAACAATTTTCCTCTGTAGATGCATTTATAGCTTGTTGCCCTTGTTTCAAACTGAAATAGAAACACATGGAAGCACAAAAGATCTGAAAAGTCAAGAATTGGTATTCTTTCAAAGGGATCTCCTAGTCTTCCTTGTAAATTGATAATGGGGTTGATTTTCTTGATTTTCTATGAATTATTAAATGTTTTTCGAACCAAAAAGCAGTAAGTAGTCCATATATGATTTATGTTCATAATTTCCAGTAGGACTAAAGCTTTAGTGTTGAGCGTTGTGATAATTCACACATTGGTATTGTTCCCTTGGGTTTTCTCTTTGACATTAGAATAATCTCTATTGGTCTTTCGTTTCATCTATGCTATGCTATTTACTTATTCTAGGCAGTTATTTCTATTTTCCTTAATAGCCAAATTCACATCTAATATTGTTCTTCTGAGAAAATGATTAGTTATTTCTCTAACTGCATCATTATTCTGGGTTTCTAATTCTTTTCTTTATGTCTATCGTATAGGGTGAATCTGGTATGAAGGGAGGTTTTGCAACTCGTGTTTCTGGATCTACTGACCTTTACAAAGTAGGCCTCGTTTTTGTGTGGTATCGTTGTCAGTTTATATGTTGTTTTCTATTTTCTTAAATTGGTTAACACTCCACGTCAATGACACCATTGACATCTTATTCCAATGTTTGCCTTTTTCTTCTCTCTTATTTAAAACTTTTCTTGCAATAAATGGTTCATAGGTTCAATTCTTCGTACTAGTATCGATGATAAATCAACGTATAGAAAGTAATTTTTTTCTCAGCATAAATAAAGTAAATAATACATGCACATCCAAACTACCATATATTTTGCAACGTCTTCACCAAACTATTAACTTGTTCTATATTGCACCCTCAACACACACAAGTTTTGCATTGTGCGCTTTCGATTTAAATGTGCCTATTATAATGGACAAAAATGTGAACATGTGATATAATCTTAACAATCAGATCTTAATAGAGTACATAGCAACTTTTTTATGGTCTGAGGCTGTAATGGAAGAAATTTAGTAGTCCATGTCCAAATTGCAAGAGGCGTGGTAGTTCAGGGGTGCAAACATCGCCGTTGGAGTCGCCGCCAGATCTGGCCCTCGTACGACCGCCTGAGCCCTCGCGATGTCTCGTCGGATCGGGAGAGTTTGGCTGTTTTGCAGGGGCTGTCCTCCTTGGTTGGTCAGCCTTCGAGGGAGTGCTTGCCGCCGTTTCCAGATCTGGTCCTCCTACGACCGCCTGAGCCCTCGCCGGTGCCGGATGTCTCGTCGGATCCGGAAAGTTTGGCTGTTTCGCAGGGGCTGTCCTCCTTGGTTGGTCAGCCTTCGAGGGAGTGCTTGCCGTAGGTCTTCTCTCAGGTTGCCTTGCCGCCGGTTCCAGGTCTTATTAATTCTGAGTGCCTTATTAATTCTGATTTGGAGAATGTGTCTTTGGATCATTTCTTGGGTGCTGATAATGTTGAGTGGGGAATGGGGGTGGATGGGATTTCCGACGAACTTGTTGAATGTGTTTCGATGGGTGGTAGAGGACAGATCAGTGTTCCCGGGTATGAGGAGTACGGGGGTAATTCTGACCGGGGTGGTTCTGCTACGTCGTTGGCGGAAGATATGGTTCTCAGGGTGCGTGGGAAAGGTGGGGAGGTGGCAAGGGCGGGTAGTGGCAGTGGAGTTCCTATTTGGACTCCGTTGCAGATTAGATATCCAATTCCTGAGCAGGGAGACCCCTCTAGGTGGGTGTTGCGTATGGTCTCTTCGTTCCGTCACATGGTGGGGGTGTCTTGTGAAGGGTATGAAAGTCAGTTGATGGCTTTGTTTGCTGCTTTGGAGAAAGATCAGATTTCAGTGGGTAGCACCAAATCTCTCATAAGTCAGCCGGTAAGATGTTGAGGGAACTCAAAGGCCTAAAGTCTAGTATCAATTATGACGGTGGGGATGGATCGTCTCGTCGCTGTAGGAATGGTGGGAGGGCTCTGTTAAACTGTTAATGAAGCCAAAGTTTATCAGTTGGAATGTAAGGAGTCTCAATCATAGAGGCAAATGTAGCAGGATTGGAAATTTAATAAGGGGGTGGAAACCCGTTTTAGTCTGTCTTCAGGAAACCAAATTGGAGGTGGTTGCGGGGGCTGTTGTGCATAGTTTGTGGGGCGGTCCTCATGTGAGGTGGGCTTGTTTACCTGCGGTTGGTACGTCGGGTGGTTTTTTAATCTTATGGGATTCCCGGGTGCTTGAGTCGGTTGAGGTTTGTTTGGGGAGTTGTTCGTTGTCAGTTGTGTTCCAGAATATTGAAGGTGGGGCTCAGTGGGTGTTCTCAGGAGTTTATGGCCCTCATGACGATGTTGGGAGGCGGATCCTATGGGATGAGTTAGCGGGTGTTTTTTCATGGTAGGGGGCTCCGTGGTGCATTGGGGGAGATTTCAATGTTACTAGGTTCCCTAGTGAGCGGTCGAGTTTGGGTGTGGGTAGAAGAGGGATGGAGGATTTCTCGGATTTCATTTCCGATTTTGGTTTGGTGGATTTGCCGCTGGTGGGTGGTTTATATACTTGGTCAGATAACAGATCTTCTCAAACTTGGTCGCGGATTGATCGTTTTCTCTTTAGTTCGGATTGGGAGGCTATGTATCCGAATATCATTCAAAGGAGACTGACTCGCATGTATTCTGATCACTTCCATATTTTGTTGGAGGATGGGTCTTTTGGGGGGTAAGAAGTCTTTTCGTTTTGAAAATATGTGGCTTAAGGTGGAAGGGTTTGTGAAGAAGGTCAGGGGGTGGTGGGGGAGCTATGCGGTGTCGGGTACCCCTAGTTTTGTGTTGGATTGCAAGCTTAAGGCGCTGAAACACGATCTTATTGCTTGGAATAAGGACGATTTTGGTAACATTAGTGTGCGTAAGTCTCTGTTGATAAGTGAGTTGGCTTCTTTGGATGTGTTGGATGAAGGCGGCCTCCTTATTAATGAGGGGGTGGAACGGAGGTTGTTGGTCATTCAGGAATTGGAGCATATTATTGATTTGGAGGAAGTGAGTTGGAGACAAAAATCTCGGGCTTTATGGCTAAAGGATGGGGATAGATGCACCAAGTTTTTTCACAGAGTGGCAAACTCTAACAGGAAGTTTAATTCTATCTCCCAGTTGGAGGTAGATGGGGAGATGCTGCAAGATCCGAGTGACATTTCGGCTCACATTGTTCAGTTTTACTCATCTTTATATGTTGAACCTTTTCAGTGGAGACCTGCTCTGGATGGTTTGGAGTTTGACTCTATTTCAGAGGAAGATGCGGTTTCGTTGGAGCAACCTTTTGAGGAGGCTGAGGTAGCCAGAGTGGTGCACGACCTAAATGGGGATAAAGCTCCAGGTCCTGATGGTTTCACTTTAGCTTTCTATCAGGCTTGTTGGAATGTCATTAAGAAGGATGTGTTGCTGATGTTTAATGAATTTGCTAATCATGGTCGCTTTGTCCGTTGTTTGAATGCCTCCTTTATTGTCCTCATTCCTAAGAAAACGGGCGCGGTTGAGTTGAAAGATTTTAGACCTATCAGTCTTGTGGGCGGTATTTATAAGATTCTTGCCAAGGTGTTGGCTAACAGGTTGAAGGGTGTGCTGAACAACATTATCTCTCCGTCTTAGAACGCTTTTGTTCGCGGTAGGCAGATTCTGAATTGGGTGTTAATTGCGAACGAGTGTATTGACTCTCGGTTGAGGTTAGGTGCTCCGGGCATGTTGTGCAAGTTGGACATCCACAAAGCTTACGATCATGTGAATTGAGATTTTTTTTATGTACCTTCTTAGGAGATGTGGGTTTGGAGCTAAGTGATGCCAGTGGATCTGCTTTTGTGTCTCATCGGTTAAGTTTTCAGTTATTGTGAATGGCTCTCCTGAGGGATTTTTCGGTAGCTCTCGTGGTTTAAGGCAGGGTGACCCCTTATCTCCTTTGTTGTTTGTCATTGTTATGGAGACATTGTCTCGTATGATGGCTCGGATGGTTTCGGTGGGTGCCCTTCAGGGCTTCAGCGCCTCTGGGGTGAATAGGGAAGGGGTTTGTGTTTCCCATTTGTTGTTCGCTGATGATACGTTGATTTTCTGTGGGGCTGAGGTACATCAGTTTCGTAGTCTCAGATGCATGCTTCTTTGTTTTGAGGCAGTTTCTGGCTTGAAGGTTAATTTAGCTAAGTCAGAGGTGATTCCAGTTGGCCAAGTCAGTAATGTGACGGAGTTGACTTCCATCTTAGGGTGCAGGGTCTCTAATTTACCTATGACGTATTTGGGTCTTCCGGTGGGAGCTCGTTATAAGAGTGTTCATATTTGGGATGGGATGTTGGAAAGGATGGAGAGACGGTTGGCTGGGTGGAAGCGTATGTACTTATCTAAGGGAGATCGTGTTACTTTGATTAAGTCTACGCTTTCGTGCCTTCCTACGTATTTTCTCTCTCTTTCCCCTCCCGCATAAGGTTGCAGCTAGAATGGAGAAGTTGCAAAGATATTTCTTGTGGGGTAGTGATGGTGAGGTTCACAAATTTCATCTTCTTAGTTGGAAGGTCGTTTGTTCTCCTATGGATTGCGGTGGTTTGGGCATTAGAGGTCTCTCCGCGTTCAATAAAGCTTTGTTGGTTAAATGGTTATGGAGGTTTGCAACTGAGAGAGACCGTATGTGGCGTAATGTTATTATGGAGAAGTACGGGGCCATTGAGGGGGAGTGGTGCTCTTTACCTCCTCATGGGTCTTATGGGGTTACTCTCTGGAAGCATATTAGTAAGGGTTGGGAGACTTTCAGACTGCATACTCGGGTGGCGGTGGGGAATGGGCAAAGGACAAGGTTTTGGCATGATGTGTGGTGTGGGGATCGTCCGTTGAGGTGCTCTTTTCCTACAGTGTTCTCCCTTTCTTTGGATCCGGATGGCTTGGTGGTGGATTGCATGGATTATGTTGTTAACACGGTTGTTTGGAATGTTCAGTTCTTACGACATGCAAATGATTGGGAGTTGGAAGAATTTTCCTCTTTTTTCTCTACCCTTTATGCGTCTCTGTTGCATCGAGGTGATGAGGACAAATTATGTTGGGTGGGTAGCAAGGATGGGAGTTTTTTTGTTAAATCATTCTATGCTTTGCTTGATGGTGGTAGAGCTGCGTCCTTCCCTTGGCGTCGAATATGAGATTCTAAAGTCCCCTCAAGAGTCTCTTTCTTTGTATGGGAGGCCACGCATGGTAGAATTTTGACTTCTGATAACTTGAGGCGTCGTGGGCTTTATGTGCTCGATTGGTGTTACTTATGTAAGAGGGATGACGAGTCGATTAACCATGTTTTACTCCATTGTCCGATTGCGAGAGGTCTGTGGCAGCATGTTTTCTACTTGCTCAATCTTCATTGGGTCATGTCGGAGCGGGTTGGGGATGTTTTGATTTGTTAGGGGAGAAAGCTTAAGGATCCTTTCACTAAGGCTATTTGGAGGATGATTCCTCCGTGTATATGGTGGAGCCTTTGGAAGGAGAGGAATAGGCTGTGTTTTGAGGGTTCTGCGTTGTCCATTGTCCGTTTGCAGGGGGATTTCATGCTTAGTTTGCTTCTTTGGGCTAATGCGTTGTTGAGGGACCCTTTTCTTGATTTTCAGGACTTCTTTAGCTTTTTTGTTTGTATGTTGTAATTTGTCAGTACAATCTTTGTACTGATGTCTCTCTTTTTCGTTAATAATTCTTCTTACTTATCAAAAAAAAAAATTGTCTCCATTCCACTAGTCTAATAAAGATAAATCGTTATAAAAGGGGCATAAGCTATATACTATATATAAATATACAAATAATGATGAAAATGTAAAAGAAGCTAGCTTAACCGTATTTCTTGTAATTCGTTTTGGAACCTTAATGGCTCTTTGCATCTCTGGGTGAAGACTACAATATTAACGATTACATTGAAAAACACTACTACTCTTCTTGCTCAACATGATTGGTTGCAGTTCAAAGAAAAAATCCATGTTTTATAGTGAACTAAGTATCAAAATTTACTAGGACGGATATGGGAAAGTAATTTTCTCTTGGGAGAATTTATCAAATCCGGCGACTCCAGGTCCTCCGGAAGCCCACCCGACTCAATCGACCCCAGAAGCAAGGAAGCCGGAGCAGATTCCGGCGCCGGAATGTCAGCCAAGACCCCTCCAACAAGGGCATCGGCATTATCTGTCGCCGGTTAGACCAAATCCGGCGACCCCAGCTGCTCCGGTAGCCCACCCGACGCAGTTGTGCCCATATGCGAGGTTGTCAGAGAAAGATTTGGCGCCGGAATGACAACGTGACCTACACCCCCGGCCTCGAGCGTCGCCAGCGAGAGACCAACCACCGGCACAAAGGGGTGGGTGCCTCCCGCGTCACTGCCAAACCTAACGCCAAAAGAAGAGGGCACCGGGTGGGTCGGCTTCTCCAACAGACCCGGGCTTTCTGAAGACTGGGTCTTCCACTGGGCCGGGTCTTCAAGAGGCCCATCGAAAGGCCCACTAGGTTGGGACTCAATCCTCCCCCCGTGAGCTTCCCATCTACCACCCTGACCCAAAATCCCATCAGCGGCACAGATGATTTTTTCCAGCTCAGCCCTCATTTCCAACAATCGGTTTCTAAAATCAACCAGGCCACAACTTACTCCCGCGAAAGCCACTGTCTCTTGTTCCTGAACGGGGTACTGAAGCGTCGCCTGGTTTGCATGCTTTTTCAGCTCTGGCAGTGTCAGGGATGCTTTCTTTCCTTCTGCTCCGACACATTCATCCATCAAAGCTAGCTTGCCGGCAACCACCCCAGGCGGACCTTCCTTCACTGCATCTGCGAAGCAATGTCCCCCTCTCAACCACGCCTGGCCAGCAATCTTCCTCCCATACCTTCCCTCTAAACTTCTACCTAGATGATCAACTACCGCCTGGAACAAGCAGGCCAGAAGCCTCCATCCTTCACCCCCAACTCCTTCGGGTACCATAGCCACGCCCCTACGCCGACCTTCACCATACTCGACAATGGAAACATACTGTCCCGCCTTGTTAGCACATCTTTGTGCCAAAAAAGCACGGTGCATGTCGTTAGACTTCGATATAAATGAGCGCTCACCCTGAGCCACCATCAGTCTATCGGCCATGTTGACCATCCACACTGCTCCAAACTTTCCTAACGTGATCGAACTCACAAACCTCTGGCCCCATCAGTCACAGACACATGAAACTCCTTAGCCTCAACACGAAAACTTCGAGAGAAACCCATGAACGAACCACTAAAAACCGAAGCAATCAACAGGGAAAAGGAGGAGGAGGAGGAGGAGGAGAGAGAGAGAACGGAGAAAACATTTCTCCCAGCAACATCCTAGTACCAGGTACAAGTTAGGATTATAACAGGAAATCAAGGGAGCGAGAGAAATAATTTAGGCTAGATGACCAAGAAGGAGAGATCTTTGGGGTAACAACTATTTTCTTATGTAGATATTGAAATTTACATAAGAATATCACCAAGAAAATATATAAGAGCTCGTGTTCCTAACTCAAAGAGGAAATCCAAGAACCAAATGCTGCTTCTGCACACAACTTTGCCATAGTAGCCTGAGAACATACATTTTGAGGTGGGTAGTGGCCTCAGAGTCCGTTTTTGGAAGGATCGTTGGTGCGATGAGAGTTCATTCAAGGATATGTTTCCTTCTTTATTCTCTCTTGCTTACAATAAGGATGCGATGGTGGCAGACTGTTTGGAGAGGGATTCTGGGAGTTCTTCGTGGAATGTTCAGTTTGTTAGGAGGGCTAATGATTGGGAGTTGGAGGAGTTTTCGACTCTCTTCTCTTTACTTTACTCCAAAGTTTTGAGGAGTCATGTTGAAGATAAGATGGGATGGGGGAGATCCAAGAATGAAGTTTTTTCGGTGAGATCTTGGTTTTCGTGCCTAGTTGGGGATTTCGATGAGAGCTTCCCTTGGAGACGGATTTGGAAGACTTTGGCCCCGCCTAGGGTGTCTTTGTTTGGGAAGCCACCCATGGTAGTATCCTTACTATTGACAAGTTAAGGAGGAGGGGAGTGTATGTGCTTGATTGGTGCTATCTTTGCAAAAGTGATGGGGAGTCTGCTGAGCATATTATGCTGCATTGTATGGTTGCTAGAGATTTGTGGTCCTTTGTGCTTTCTATAATGAACTACGATTGGGTGATGCCTCAGAAGATAGCTGATGTTTTAATGTGCTGGAATAGGGATTTTAAAGACCCTCGGGCCTTAGCTATATGGAGAGTGATCCCTCCTTGTATTTGGTGGAATTTATGGAGAGAGAGAAATGGGAGATGTTTTGAGGGTGTGACTGTGTCCTTGGAGGGTTTGAGAGGAAATTTTTTGCAGACCTTATTCTTGTGGGTGAATGCTTTGTTGGGCTCTCCCTTTTCGGAGTTTTTTTATTTTATTAGTTTCCTTGCATGTATGAGTTAGAGGTCTCAGTGTAGTCCTTTATACTGTTTCTTCTTTTTCCTTTCTCTATTAATAAAATTGCCTTACTTATCAAAAACAAAAAAGAATTTTTGTTTCTCTCTAACTTCTGATCATGCAACTCATTGGTTTCAATTGGACCACAGAGTTTGAAATTCTACTTCAGTTTATTGTTATTCTTGGTGTTAATGCATTTGAGTTTGCTGAAATTCTACTGTGCTTATGTTTTTCACTCAATTCTACAGGTAAACAAGCGCAAGCCATATCATAGTGTTAATTTTGTTATTGCACATGATGGCTTTACACTATATGATCTTGTTTCATACAACCTAAAGGTGCGTTCAAATTTTAAAATCCTTCAGTTTACTTTCTATTGAATCCTATAGCATGCGTATTCCATTGGAAGTTTTGGTTTTGTAGCACAACGATGCTAATGGAGAAGGTGGAAATGATGGAAGCAACGATAATTTTAGCTGGAACTGTGGTGTGGAAGGTGATGCTTATGCTGGATACTATTAATTAGATGTAGCGTTGAATATGAGAGTTGTGGTATGTTAAAACTCTCTCTTGTCCATACATGACTACACAAAGACATGGGGAAGTCCTGTGGCTGTGGCTGAGAGTGAACGCACTAGCACGTTTAGATCTGGCTTTCAGGGGATGGGGTGGATTTTTTTGTTTTTTTTTTTTTTGAGGGGATTGGGGGGAAGAGTGTCTGTGAATAAGCTGGTGGGTGGGGAAAATGCTGGGCCCTGAATCTTGTGTCTTAATCATGCAATCTGTATCTAGTAGAAAGAGCCGAGGTCACTTTAACTACGTTTTCCCAATAGTCTGACAGAGAATCTGATGATATAACATTAACTTTTGGGTATTTTTCTGCTTACTATTGAGATGCATCGAGTTTAACTGCTTTGTATTTATTTGATAGGAGAAACTAATGATAAGAGTATCAAATCGTTACGCTCCCGGCAAATGAAAAACTTCCATTTGGCATTAATGCTATCTCAGGTCAGTGTTTTTCAAAGCCATTTTCATGTCCCTCGTACTTTACTAGCTCATTCTTTATTTCCCTGGTTATACTACTCATACAATACAATGTTCAAAACTTGTTTAGTGAGGACAAAATTCAGATCTAACAAAGTTATTTCTGGCATTTTGGCAGTGCACTATGGAAGATGACATAGCTGCACCAATTGTCATTTGTTTTCTGTTTGCCTTGTCTCTTTTTCAGATGATTCTTTTTCATGCCAATACGTAGAAAGTAGATAGGTTATCAAAATGCATCTAAACTATTTTGTCACTAAGCTATCACTAATGAAATTTTGCACTATCAACTTTGTTGCAAGAATACAATTGTTTGTTTCATGCTACCAGTGAACTTGCAGCAACAATGAACATTTTTGAGTGCATATAACCAGGGAACACCAATGATGCTAATGGGGGATGAATATGGGCATACTCGCGACGGGAATAACAACAGTTACGGACATGATACTTATGTTAACCATTTCCAATGGGGACAGGTAATTTTCTATCTTGCTTTTTTTCTTTCTTATAATTCCAATCAAGATGACTAACTTTCTCGACTATTTGGTAAGACAGTTGGATGCACGAAAGAGTAGTCATTTCAGGTTTTTCTCAGACGTCATTAAATTTCGGCAAACGCATCACCTATTTCATCGGGAAAATTTTCTTGGCAAAGTAATCTCTTTTCGATTCTCTCTCTTAATTTTAGCAAGTCAATATTGTAAGAAAATATTTAAATACGTACTTATGAGGCTTATGAAACACTTGTTTTATGCAGGCTGATGTGACATGGCATGAAGACAAGTGGGACAATTATGACAGCAAATTTCTTGCATTTACGTAAGAAATTATGCATATCCTATTGAGTAGAATAGGAGATTTGACATGGTTTGATCAAGCTGCTTGGACTTCTTTTTACACTGCCCTATCTGCATAATGAGATCATTTATGTTTCATTTTGTTCATGTGACACTAAATCCTTGGTTTGGTTGCACTGCCTTTCCTTTGTTTCTTTTAGTACCCATGGGATTAAATTTTAAAAATCCTTCTCTTCCATATCAACTTAAATCAATACGGGTTATAGTCAGAGAGTAGGGGGAAGACTGAGTGAGACAAAAAGAAAATGGGATGTTTGAATTTTGCTCATATTATGATAGTGTCGGTGTTCCAATGGAAGGGCATTTGGCATATGAAGGCCCTTCCAAAAGTTGCTATTTCCTTGCGACAGAGGGGAAACAGTTTATTGAGGATAGGTGTTGTGTTCAAGGGAGTGGAAACAGTTGTTCATTTTGGTTTCATTATTCGTTGCGAGAGATTTGTGGTTGCTAGTATTATTGATCTTTGGCAGTTCGGTGGGCTTGAGTTGCTCTACTGTCTTGAGAAAAAGGAGGTATGGAAGGCTTAGTTGTGTGAAATCAAATGCGCTACCACCGCACCTTGGTTGTTAAATTTTGCAAGAGTTAAATGGTAGATCTTTTGATAGTGTTGAGATGTTCTGGAATAAGCTCAAGCATGTGTTCCAAAAATTACTCTTTTTGACTGGGTAACTGGTGTGGACCTTCTTCCTCTTTTCACGGTTCCTCAGCTTCTTTAAATTTTACTTTATGGTTTTCATCCCTTTTCTTTTTTGAGGAGCCCTTGATATACTCCCGTGTACTTTAATTAAACCCCTCTATTTTGTTCTTCTTTTACCTAATTCTGTGCTTGTTTGTGGACCAACCTATCAATTCAGCTTACTGTACATGACCCAGAGATTTCTGAGTCGAAAATATGCTATTATTTGATATCACGGCGGAAAATACCATGTTAGGTTATGTGCCAGAAATGGGAGAAGATGAACACGAGATGAATTTATTGGTACAAGAGATGTAGCTGACTTAAAAAGCAAAATATTTTTTTTTGTGACAAGTGGAAAATGGAATTTATCTTTGAGAGCATACCATATGAATGGGGACTAGATAATATTGATATGCGGTGTTAATTTCTTCGATTCTGGTTAGTCGTTCTTGGTTAGAGGGTGATTCAATGGTGTTTGTTCGTAGCTTCCGCATTGAGTCTAAGGAGTTTCAGGTGTCTATCGATGCTAAAGGGGTGGTCAAGTTTTCTGAATGGAGTTTGAAGTCTCTGAATGTCATGCGTATGGGGAAGCATGGAGTGTTATGGGTGGTGAATATGTCTGATAGCTTACTGAAGGCAGGCACTGGATCTGATTTCTCTTCTAAGTTCAACGAGTCTCGGCGTGGTTTCTTGGCTCAAAGGTGTTCGAATAAGGGGGACGTTACGTCGTCATTGTGGAGTATGGAGGGGGCAAGAAGGTGGGGGCAGTGATGGTGCCAGAGGGCCGATATGCTCATGGGTGGCAAATCTTGAACAGTGTGTTCCAGGAGGCGGTTTCTCATTTTAGTTCTCTTCAGCGTAAGGCTGTTCCGATGCGTCATCCAAGCGTTCGTCCACAGTTTCCTTCGCTGACGCTGTTTCGGATCTGGTAAATGGGAAGGAAGACTATTTTAATTTGTCGGGTGAGGGAGTGCTGGCTGAGGGGGATCCAGCTTTGCCGAAGGTGGGTGGGTCGTCTGTCGTTGATGGTCCGGTGTCAGAGTGTGCCAGAGTGTTCGGCAGAGGTGTTGGAGTGTTCCCCAGAAGTAGTCGAAGCTGTTGTACCTAGCAGGGGGCCCAATTTTTCGTCGGGGCCAGGCTCTGCTTTCTCCCATTCTTCGCGTGAACCTGTGGTGGCTTCGGCGTTGTCAGTAGCTGCTCTGATGGTGTTGCAGCCTGTCGCCGAGGCTTTCTCCCATTCTCCCGATAGAGTTGAGGCACTTCTTCTGCTACAGTTTCGATTTTTGACGAAGAATATCAGGAAGCCCAGGCTTTGGTTGGTGAGCTGTCTCCGGAGCTGCCAACGACCACCTCTGCTCTGTATTTACCGGTGCCGGAGGCTTCAGGTGATAAGGTTACTATGTTTATCCCATGTAGGGAAATGGTGGAGGGTTTGGGTGATCATTTTGTTCCGACATTGACCCACTTTTATTCTCGAAAGAATTCCCTTGGCGGGGTTCAGTTGGGTCAGAAGTTGAATGCCTCTAGAGGGGTTGGGGACTCTGTTAAGAGGGTTGGGTGTTTACAGAATAATCTCGTTTCGTCTTCTGGAGATTATGTGACTGAGGCTAATTTTGGGTTGGGTAGAATTGGACAAGTTTTGGCAGATTGCGATGTTTTGATAGGAAAAGAGGAGGCATGTAACACTGTTTGCTGATGGTCAGTTGGGTGATCAGTGTATTGATGGCAATCTAGTGGAGGAGAATGTGTCTGTCAAGGGTGGTGCGCATGGAGGGGAGTTTTTAAGGGTGGAGAGTGGCAGTGGGGAATCTATTTGGGAACCTCTGCAAATAAGGTATTCGGATCCTGGATGGGGAGATCACTCAAATTGGGTATTGCAAATGGTGTCTTTTTTTTGCAACATGGTAGGGGTTTCCTGTGAGGGTTATGAGAGCGAGTTGCTGGATTTGTTTGTTGCCTTGGAAAGGGATAGGGGTTCAGAGGGTAGTATCACTCCAAATTGCTCAGGGGGTAAGTTGATGAGGGAATTGAATCTACTATTAATTACGATGGAGGGGAGGTGTTGTCTAGGCGTAAGGAAAGGTGGGAGGGCTACTTTAGGTGGTTAATGAAGCCAAAGATTCTTAGTTGAAATGTGAAGGGTCTTAATGATAGGGTTAAGTGTAGTAGGATTGGTAATTTGATTAGGGGTTGGAAACCTGATTTAGTATGTTTCTAGGAGACAAAGATTAAGGTGTTTTCGAGAGCAGGGATGAGGGCTTTATGGGGGGACTTCATGTGAGGTGGAGTAGCGTACCGGCTGCTGGTGATTCAGGTGGTATTATTATATTGTGGGATTCTTGTGTTTTAGAGGCAGTGGATTTTTTTGTGGGTAGGTTTTCCATTTCGGTTAGTTTTAAAAATGTGGAGGATGAGATTCAATAGGCTTTTTCTGGGATTTATGGTCCTAATGATGAGTCTAGTCGGAGACTTTTGTGGGATGAGTTGATGGGAGTGACTTCACGGTGGAGTATCTCGTGGTGTATAGGTGGAGATTTTAACGTCACTCGGTTTCTTGGTGAGAGGACGGGAAATGGGGGTGTTGATAGAGTTATGGATGATTTTGTCGATTTTATTTCAGATTGTGGGTTGTTGGATATTCCGTTGTCTGGTGGCCGTGCTGCTCAATCTTGGTCTAGGATTGATCGGTTCCTTTTCAATATGGATTGAGAGATGTTGTATCCCGGAGGTCATTCAGCGCCGCTTACCTCGCATGTATTCGGATCACTTCACTATTATCTTGGAAAGTGGTACTTTTGGTGGTGGGAAAACGCTTTTCTGGTTCGAAAATATGTGGTTGAAGGAGGAGGGTTTTGTGGAGCGCGTCAGGGGTTGGAGTAGTTATGAGTCTTTGGGGTCCCCTAGTTTTGTGCTTAATTTAAAATTGAAGGCTTTGAAGTGTGATATTAAAGTTTGGAATAAGATGTTTTTGGTCTTATTAGTGTTCGAAAAATGGATTTCTTTAGAGAGTTGTCTATGTTGGAAGGGTTGGATGAGGAAGGGGGTTTGGATGCGGCGGGTTTGGAGAGAAAGATTGAGCTTAATAGGGAGCTAGACTGTCTGATTGACTTGGAAGAAGTAAGGTGGAGGCAGAAATCTCGAGCTTTGTGACAGAAGGAGGGGGATAAATGTACCAAATTCTTTCATCGAATAGGAGATTTAATTTCATCTCTCATTTTGTGGTTGAGGGTGTTGAGATGGAGGATCCAAAGGATATTTCTGACCAGATTGTTCACTTTTATTCTTCTTTGTATGAAGAACCTTATTTGTGGGGCCTAAGTTGGATGATCTGGAGTTTGACGTTATTTCTAGGGAGGAGGCTGAATGTCTGAAAAGACCATTTGAGGAGGATGAGGTTTCTGGGGTGGTTCGTGGTCTAAATGGGGATAAGGCACAGGGTCCAGATGGTTTTACTATTGCTTTTTATCAGTCTTGTTGGGATGTCATTAAGGATGATGTGCTCTCCGTGTTTAATGAGTTTGCTAGGTGCAGAAAGTTTGTCCAAAGTATGAATTCTTCTTTCTTTGTTCTAATACCAAAGAAACCAAGAGCAGTTGAGTTGAAAGATATTCAACCTATTAGTTTGGTGGGCGGTGTTTACAAAATTTTAGCAAAGGTGTTGGCCAATCGGTTGAAACTTGTGCTTCATAAGATTATATCCTCCTCTCAGAATGCTTTTGTGAGGGGCCGGCAGATTCTGGACTTCGTGTTGATTGCGAATGAATGTCTTGATTCTCGATTGAGGTCGAATGTACCGGGAATGTTGTGTAAATTGGACATCCAAAAAGCTTATGTCCATCTGAATGGCAATTCTTGTTGTATATGCTGAGGCGTTGTGGGTTTGGTGAAAAGTGGTGTCGTTGGATACATTTTTGCATTTTCTCAGTTAGATTTTCGGTGATTGTTAATGGAGCACCCGAGGGGTTTTTCGGTAGTACTCGTGGTTGACGACAAGGTGATCCGCTCTCTCCTGTTTTATTTATTATTGTCATGGAAGCCTTTTCGCGTATGTTGGAGAAGTTAGTTTCCCATGGGATGATCACGGAGTTTGAGGTGGGTGGTGTTAGTGGGGAAGAGATTGGTGTTTCTCATTTATTATTTGCAGATGACACTCTTGTTATGTCTGCGGCAGATGTGGAGCAGTTTAGAAGTTTTTGGTGTTTATTACTGTGTTTTGAGGCAGTTTCGGGTTTGAAAGTTAATCTTTCAAAGTCGGAGGTGATCCCGATTGGTAATGTTAGTAATGTGCAAGAGTTGGCTTCGATTATGTGGTGTAGAATTTCTGCATTGCCTATTACTTATTTGGGTTTTCCTTTGGGAGCTAGATCTAAAAGTGTGCATATTGGGATCGTATTTTAGAGAGGATGGCTAGGAGGTTGGCTGGATGGAAGAGAATTTATCTTTCTAAAGGTGGCAGGTTGGCATTGATTAAATCCACCCTCTCTACCTTACCTACATATTTTTTCTCTTTTTCCCATTCCATCTTCTGTGGCCTCTAGAATTGAGAAATTGTAGAGGGATTTCTTGTGGGGTAGCGATCTGGGGGATCATAAATTTCATCTTTTGAAATGGGAAAATGTATGTTCTTCTCCTCTTCATTCTGGGGGGTTGGGTCTTCGGAGACTGTTGGTGTTTAACAAAGCTTTGTTCGAGAAATGGTTATGGCGGTTTGCCACTGAGAGGGATAGTTTATGAAAGGTTCTTATTGCAGAGAAGTTTGGCACTATGGGGGGTGATTGGATCTCTTTGTCTTCCCGAGGTTCTTATGAGGTGAGTTTATGGAAGCATATTCGGAAGGGTTGAGATACATTTACTACCCATATTTGGCTTGTGGTGGGTAATGGATGTAAGGTGAGGTTTTAGCATGATATTTGGTGTGGAGATATACCTCTTCGGTGTTTTCCAGTTGTGTTCTTCTTGGCTTGATGTAAGGATGGGATGGTGGCAGATTTTTTTTCATCCAACTCTCTTTCTTTGGTTTGGGATATTCAGTTCCTGAGATCTGCAAATGATTGGGAAATGGCGGAATTTACAACTTTCTTTTCTACCATCTATGCTATGGTTCTTCGTTTAGATAGTGAAGATAAGTTGGTTTGGAGGGGAGCTAAGAATAGCGTTTTCACTGTGAAAGCGTATTATTCCTCTATTTCTGGTGGTACGTCACAGTTGTTTCCTTGGCGTGGGGTTTGGCGAACTAAGGAACCTATGAGAGTTTCGTTTTTTGTATGGGAGGTTGTGCATGCTCGAAACTTGACTATTGACAATCTTTGGAGGAGAGGTGTTTATGTTATGGATTGGTGTTATTTTTGTAAGAGGGATAGTGAGTCTGTCGACCATGTTCTATTGCATTGTCCTATGGCATGCTCAATTTGGGTGTATGTTTTTCGCAGTTTGAATATTCATTGGGTAATGCCAGCAAGGGTGCTTGATGTGTTGCTATTTTGGGGGAGAAAGTTTAAGGACCGGCTAAGGCAATTTGGAATATGGTTCCCATCTTGTGTTTGGTAGTGCCTTTGGAGGGAACGAAATAGTCGGTGTTTTGAGGATCTTGCTTCGTCGGTGGTTCATTTACAGGGTGTTGTTATGCACTCTCTTTTTTGTTGGGTTTCTGCCATATTGGGGGGGGGGGGGACGTTTTCTTGATTTTCCTGATTTCATTAGTTTTTTTGCTCGTATGTTTTAAGTGGATTCAGTACAATCTTTGTACTACTTTCACTCTTTATTTCTTTCAATAAATTGATCTTACTTATCAAAAAACAAAAAAGATGTAGCTGACTTTAGATACATATACCTAAGATTCTCTGTTTTAAACTGGGATCAAGATTACTATGTGGAGCACTTTTAGTAAAACATTTTAATGTTGCAGGCTTCATGACAATAATGGAGGAGACATCTATGTAGCATTCAATGCTCATGATTATTTTTTCAAAGTTTCAATACCTGGGCCGCCAGTTCAGAGAAGCTGGTTTCGTGTGGTTAGTCTTCTCCCCCGTTTGGTGTTTATGCTAAAACTTTTACTCCATATTTTCTGTCATGTGCTCAGGAAATGCCCCTCAAGTTATCCGAGTTTCCTTTCCCAAGTTACATGCGTGTCATATATCCTTGCTAAAGTCAGTCACATATGATGTTCTCAAAACAATTTGCATCATGGCTCAGTTGCTCACTGGTTTAGATCTCCATGTTCTTCCAATCATTTCTGTGAATCCATTTGTGGACCAATTGATCTGCACCATATTTATTGCACAGTAACAATTGGAATTGGTTAATCTCTTGGCCTTTATTTCTATCCACGCTGTTTGTGTATGGCTTATGAATGTGTTTGCATAGGCTCATGAAAGCCGTATTGGATTGGGTTTACAGTTTGATAGAATATCGTTGGTCTTCAACTCAAGGAAGACAGCACTGGTCGTATCCACACATGACACAGTAACATCGGTACCAGGATTTAGGGAAATAAGCTGGAGCAATCGCCAATCACTAGAGATTGTTTTCTTCTTTTCTTTTCTCCTTTTTTTTTTCTTTTTGAAAGAGGGAGAGGGGAAGGGGGGTGGATTCTTTTGTGAAAATGACTACTAATATATATGGATGCCTGGGTGGATAAACATTAATTCCTGCACATTTGATTGCAGGTGGACACTAATCTTGACGCTCCTAATGACTTTGTCCCTGATGGCGTCCCAAACCTTGGAAGCACCTATAATGTTGCTCCCTACTCCTCAATTCTTCTCGAAGCAAAGTGATGAGATGGTTTCGGGGGCTTCTACTTGATGAATCCTCAGACAGCTTGTTCTGATCTGGATTATCATGTACGTGGAGAGAAAATTCAGGTTGCCCGCATCTAGGACGTGGTTAGAACTAGAAGATAGAGAATAAATCAACGCCAAGGACGGAATGCAGAGATACATAAAACTCAATATGGTTGGTACCCTAATAAGCATTTCAATTTAGTTTTGGCTATTAACGCTGTTGGTCTAATGAGATATTTAGAGATGATGTATTCTTTATGTGATGTTTGGCAAGCAAGTTTTTTTAAGAATTTTGAGTTTGTAGGATAATTTTTTTAGATTGACTTTTATGGGAGTTTGTAAAAGGTTGGTCAAAAAGTTTAAAAATGTTTAATTAGAGAATAATTTATATGAGAGTTTGATAAAAAGTAAAGAGATAGAAGATTTTATGGAATTTTTTAATTAAAAAATAATTGAATTTATTAAAAAGTAAGTAGGGAAAAGATTAGTTTTTTTAGGCTTAATTGTATACAGGTTCCTGTGGTTTAACGAATATACAAATTAGTCCATGTGGTATCACTTTGTACAAAAATGTTCTTGTGGTATCACTTCTAGGTAAAAGTTAGTCCTTCCGTCTATCAGGCGTTAACACACTAACGATGAGTCGGTCGACCACTACATTAACCACGTCAGAAACGAATGAGATGATGCGGTTGACCGCTACATTAACCGGTCGGCGCTGAAAATTGCCTCTTTGTAGTGGTCGACCGGCACTCATTTTGTTAGTGTGTTAACGTCTGATGGACGTAGGACTAACTTTTACTTAGAAGTGATACCACAAGGACCGTTTTACCGAAGCTATGGAGAATGTGATAACCTTGCTCCGCAATTTAGCGAATTCGGTGCCGGGGAGGGGGGACGGCCATGGGCCCACACTTTACAACTCTTTCGGCCCATTAATTTGGGGTAGGGCTATGTACACATATATCAGAGCCTGGAAGGGAAAGAACCCACTACTAGCTCTTTCCTAGGTAAATGTAAGTTATTTTGATTCCTCTTACCTAGGCCCACTACTAGCTCCACAGGTGACAGGACCCAATGCAAAGGAATTAGTTTTCTTTTTTTTATTGAAGCTCTTAGAGACCGCCCCTTCTCTGTGGATGTGTGTGGAAGGTTCCTATTGGAATTTTTTTTTCATTTTTTTCTGTTTTTTTTTTTGGCTCAGGAGTTTCTTTCACTTTTTAGAGGGAATCATTTTCGCTGGAATTTTTTTTTAGCAATGACAAGTAGAGCGGTAAATGAATCGAGTTGTTCATGAACAATTCGAACTCGGCTCACATAAGCTCGTCTCGAGCTTGGTTCGTTTAATAAACTAGCTGAATTCGAACATCATTTCTAGCGCGAATATTAAACGAGCTAAATTCGACTCGGCTCGATTTAAGCTCACGAACAAAACTCATATAAGCTCGACTCGACTCATTTGAGCTCATTTAAAAGCTCGGTACACTTGTATGTATTATAAGTTTCTTATTTATTTGTTTGTTTATATTTAATAGTCACGTATTAGTAAAATATGCATTTGATTAAATTGATATATGAATTGATGAGTATTATCCATAAGGATTTGTTATGCCCTCTATATATTAAATATATGTTGTAGCTTGTAGGTCATGTTTGCCGATTAACATAGGTTATGAATGAATCTAAACTTATTCTAAAATAAAGTTTGCACAAATGTTAAATATTTATTACACGTCGTGTATAATGTACTATGACATCATATGTCGAGGCTTTATTTGAGTTTTGTTTTTGAAATCTATGTTTTGTAAGTTCATATTTTTTTGGTTGCGTCAAATTTGAGCGCGACTCGAATAAGCTCGAACTCGAATAATATATATATTTTTAAACAAGTTTGAACTCGTTCGAATATGAAACCCTAATATATATAAGCTTAACTCGAACTCGAACTTTTATATATATAAATATATATAACAATGCGAATTTGAATAATCAATACTCATTTCGACTTCGCTAGAATAAAACCCTAATGACAGGTGTACAGATGGTTATGCAAGCTCAGAAAACCGCAACATCGTGACAGCCAATCACTGCTGAAAAAGTGGCACGTCTTCCGCTTTTCCTACAACTACAAGCAAACTGCAGGCAACTTTTGTAGCCTGGTACAAAGGAATCAAAGGATTAATTTGTAAGGCGAACGTTGTTGTTGACCGATGGTGTCAATGCTTGACATAATCAAATTCTCTCTCTCTATATATACAAATATGACATAATCAGAGTTTCTTATTTGTGGTGTATTTTGGTCCATTTTTCTTTTTTATGGATTTTTTATTTGCATTTTATTTGATTTCATTCTTTGTTATTATATTTCTTTGAGTCTAATTTGATTTTTGCGATATAAATTGAACATGTTTGTTTTCTCAAATATTTGGGGTCTCAACAATTTGGACAAGCCAAACAAACTTCAAAATTTTTAACTTTTATACCTACACATTTTACTTTTCACAAACCCCAATAAAGTAAAGACTTTTAAAATTTCGAGAATATTCTTCAAAAGTTTGGCAAACAAACAACCTCGATATGGTATCAGTTTATTACTTGTACACATGGCATCACAACTCAACAGGGGTGGACACATGCCCGCGGGCCGGCGTTTTTGGGATCTTATAGTATGGTATCAGTTATAATATGGAAAAAAAAAAATATATATATATATATATATAGTATCAGCGGACGGCAGCAAATTCATTTCTTTTTAAGGAGTTAGAAATCAGTCTGATTAAACTAAATATCATATTATTTAGATATAATTGTCCTTTGCATAACATTCCTGTAATCCTCTGGGGTGGATCTTATGTGGGGGAGGACATCTTATTAGCTGGGACCCAAAAAACTCTAAGCCCTTAAATTACTACTTAGTCCCTATATAAAACACATTTATTAATAATTTGAACAACAAAGTTCAACGTGTGACACACATTGTACCTTGAACGTGCCAATCACTAGGCATAGGATTCTCCGAAACCCCAAATTAAAACCCACCACGATTCACCGTCCAATCACCTGCCCTTGGATGTCCCTATTTATATAACTCTTCTCTTTAGCCTCTCTTGAATTTGACATAATCAACGCGTTTTAGAAGTTACTAGAATGTTTAGATGTAAATGAAAAAAACAATTCAAAAATTTTTACAATCACCTTTTTTATTAGGGAAATTAAAAATTTAGTCACTGAATTTATAGCACGCTGATAATTTAGTCATTAGGTTTTATTTTTTGACAATATGGTCGAGAATATATATTGTAACGATCTAGTCTTTCTGTTAAATCTCCGTTAATTTTTAATGGAATAGAGTGTAGCGGTCGACTGCTTCAAGTTACTTTTGCTACAACGGTTAACAAACCGGTCGACCACTATTCTGGCTAAAAAATTTAACGGAGGTTTGACGGAAAGATCAGATCGTCACAACTATGTATTCTTAGTGACCATATTGTCAAAAAATGAAACCTAATGACTAAATCGTCAGTGTGGTATAAACCTAGTGGCTAAATTTTCAATTTCTCTTTTTTTAATTCTTCCAATTTTTTATAAGCTCAGACAATTTATTTTTTACAAATTCCAATACTTTTTATAAATTATAACAATAAAATCAACACTATTTATGAATGTTCAACAATTTTTTTTACTCATCCAACCATAAAAATCCCATGCAATTGGTGAGATCATGTCGCTAACAAACAAATGTTTGATTTTGATCTCATGCATCAAATTTTTATTTCTCTATGAATTATGACTTCTTTTGATTTAATAATGCTTCAAAACCCTTATAATTTCCTTTTATTAGTTGTAGAAGAAAATTATTTATCTAATCCACATTTTTCGGAGAGAATTTGTCATTATGTTAAGTTATATAATGATTTTTAGAATTAATTATTAACTATATCATCGAGAGAAGAGTAGTTGAAGTACTTTAAAAATTAATTTGGGATAAGCTATGGATTGCAAATAAATTGGAGATTTAATGCAATAAATTTAGATTTAAAAAGTTCAATTTGAGGTCAAAAATATTTTTAAATCGGAAAAAGAAGAAGAAGAAGCTCTAGACAAGATGGTTGGTGGGATGTTTAATGGTGAAAATTTTAGGTATTGAGATTTGAAAAATATTATAAAGTAAAGATATGTTAGGGGTCGGTGAAAAAGTGAAGAGAGAAGATTTTTAATAAATATTATAATAAAAAAAATTATATGATAAATTTTTTATTATTAAACTTAAATTTTTAGACCCAAATTACGGGCTCAAACCGGGAGCTGCCCGCAGATTAACTTAGGGCATGTTTGAGCCCCAATTAATTGGGTTCAAAATTTTAGATTTACAATTAAAAAATTCATCACATAATTTTTTATTATTATAATATTTATTAAAAATCTTCTCTCTTTACTTTTTCATCAATTTTCATAATATTTATTTACTTTATAATATTTCATAAACCCTAGTAACTAAAATTTTCAACCCTGACATACCCCTTATCTCTCCTTCGTATTTTTTTTTCTTGGTCTTATCTCTCCTTCATATGCTCAACCGACATATAGTGCGCTTGCCAGGAACCTTCTCGCTCTTACTTCTATATATCTGAAGTATACCCCTATAAGACTTGCCCTCGCCACACTTTCTTTCGTCTAGAATCTCTCTCTGTTCCTTCTATTTCTCTTTGTGGGACTCAAACAGTCACTGAGACGACGACAAGAAGAACATCAATGGCTTACACTGCTTTTGTGGGTTTGATGGTATTCGCTCTGGCGGTTGGTTCCACTTTCGCTCAGCCAACACGCGCACCGACCTCTTCGCCAACCAAGTCTCCCCCAGCTTCCTCTCCTACAACTGCTCCTCCTCCATCTCATACCTCGACCCCCACGCATTCTCCCACCTTGTCTCCAGGGTCCTCCACTCCCTCTCCTGCTCCGTCTACCGCCTCGCCGCCGGCTGGTGCTCCCACCAGTTCGCCTCCGGCTCCTCCCGATTCAACCCCTACTGCCGGCGCTCCAGGCTCTGCTCCTCCGTCCTCGATCAGCACGCCGCCGACTGTGTCACCCGCAGGTACTCCTAGCAATGGCGCTGCCTTGAACAGAGTCGCCGCTACCGGATCTGTGGCCTCAGTCGTCTTAGCAGTGGCTTTGTTGCTGTAGATCTGATCGGCGACGTGTCTCTCTCTCCATCGCTTCCGTAGTTCCAGATTTGTTAGGGTTTGATCTAGTACCTGGGTTTTTTTTATGATGGGAGTTCTTATTTTGATTTATTTATTAGGTGGTAGCGTTGTATGATGATTATTATTTGGTCTGCGGTTCTTCATTGGATTGCGTTTATTAGTAGGTTAAATTATGTTGCGGACCGTTTTTAAGTTCGGATTTCAGTTTTTAATTTTATTATATTCTACTCAGTCCTCTGTAGTGCAAATCGATAACTGCGTCCATTTTCTTTATCTCGACTTCGCTTTTATTCATTAAAAATCCGATATTTCCCCATTACAACGCCGACGGCCGACGCACCCCTTTTCTGTCAGTCTCCGGTTCTCTCAACCCCCCTCACTTTCTTGCTCCAAGACCTATCAACCCAGTTACTTCTGCAATGGGTTTTCCTTGGTTGGTCTTGGAGGGTCGTGAGCAAGAGTTGGGCAAATGGGTGTAGGTTTTAGTCTCGGCAAAATTGGAATCATTGGGAAGTGCTTAGTTATTTTAAGTTAGTTGGATGAGGGACAGAGGGGATGATTTAAGATTATCGGACATTTTGTGGCAGAAGCAGAACTGTGGAACCTTCGAGGTAAAATGGGTAGTCGGACGACATACTTGAACTTACCATGATCACGGGGTTCTATTTCGCTTCATGTCTTTCATCTTGTTTTTTGTTTCATATGTTTGATCTCAATGTCTCGACATCTGTTTTCTGTGTTATTGTATTTTGGAGACAATGTGATGGTAATTTGAGGGAGTAGTCAGTATCATGGAGCCACGCAGAATACTGGGGTGGAGAGAGAGAGAGAGAGGGGGGTATAGTGGCGCTCTCGTACTGGGGTGGTGGGGGTTGTCTTTTTGCGAGAGATAGAGAGTAAAGGGGTTTGAGGACAGCTGGAAAAGTGGACATGATTAGTAAGGTGTTTTTTTTTTGTTTTTTGTTTTTCTCAAAACAAGATAATAATGGTTGGGTAGCTTGGCTGATGGCTCGGTTCTATTGGATTCGTTGTTGGGTGGAAAAAGTGGAGAGATTTCTTTAACCAACAAGTGTCACGTGGGCACACAGCTGTTATCAAAACTTCCCTTCACACGTTAGGGACCCCATGTGTGGCTTTGCTAGTTGCTACGGCCAGCAGGGACTGGGAGAAAGAGAGAGATTCCTCGTTGAGCTGGGCTTGTGGACGAGGGGTTTACAGAGGAAGCTAACTTTTAGAGTCTTTTTGGGTGTGTGGAAGTAACAACCTTACAACCCACTGTGAGAGTCAGATTCTTTAATAAATGAAGGAATATATATGGACTTAGAAAATAAAGAAGAAGAAGGAATATATATGGAAGAAGGGAGTGGGTACTGACTGACCTTTATCATGTTACTGGACTTGTGGGCATGGATTGCTCACCGGGTCCTGCGCACACTTGATTTGTTTGTGGAATGGAAGGTGGGCGTCGTCAGTTTTTGGGGACGCAGTCTGAGGTTGTCATCATGATTATTTGGGGATGCGTGGCACTCCCATGTAGCAGTAGCGCCAGTCCACAGACCATGGCCTGGAACTGTTGCAAGGGACAAGGGAGAGGGTTCCGACCATGGCCTGGAACTGCTGTAGCCTTTAAGTGTAGTCACGGGTTTCCTGTGTTACTCTAATTGGTTTATGTTTTTCCAATGGAACCCAAAGACATCGTTCTAATGAGAAAAGATAAACAGTGTCATAATTGAAACACAACAGAAAGAGTAAAGAAAAATATAAATTTAAGTGGATCGGTATATAACATTTATGCGGTTAAAAGAATATTTTTCTATTTTTCTATTTAAATCTAATCAAATTAAATTTTGATATGATTTCATCTCTAACATATACTGTGGATGTGCTTGAATATACTTTACTTTAATAATTTCTAACATCACATATGATATCATCTCTAACCTATACTTTTGGCACCTTTCTTTAATAATTTTCTTTCTGGTTAAAAAGGAATTCATTTAAAGGTAAATATAAGTTATGGTTAACCTTTGGCCCCGACTTTGTGCATTGAGTTTGGACAAGTTCTTTGTGCATCGAGTTTGGACAAAGTTGGTCCAGTTAATAAATGTACCGGACTGAGAATACAATGACTAACTCTGAATACTTGAATTGTTTTCACAATCAAGATAAGTTTGTCTAGAAGCGGAAGTATATCCTTTCCATCATTAAGCTATTGTTCTCAAGGACAATTTGGAACATCAAAATACGAAAAGAGACTGTTAGTTTATAGTCTTCAAATATACCCAAAATACTGTTACTGAGAGGCTTTTTCCCTACTACAATGAATAATCTCATGAGATTTTATGCGATAAAGATTAAAAAAAAATAGTTAATTCAATATATTCTACCCTATCCTGTAGGTTAAGCTTTCATTAAATTAATGGTCCGAGTGTTACGTTGAAACTTGAAATTTCAGCTGATGGACCCAACTGATTACTTATCAAAAATGTTATATTCTATAATTTTTATATATTATTTTTAATTAATAATATTACTAATTCATTTAATCTTTTTTAAATCATAACAAAATATTATAAAACAGAATAATAAAATTAAAATAAAGGAAAAAGTCATAATTAGTCTCATATTTAATGGCAAAAATCAAATCAGTATCCACTATTTAAAAAACGACGATTTGAGACCCTTAAATTTTAAAAATCATAAATCTTAGCCCCCAATTAAATTTATCTTTTAAACAGACGGAAATTACCCTTGTGTGATTTTCACGTGTTGTTTGTCCATATCAAATGACCTATATGCCCTTAATAAGTGAAGATCTAAATTAGCCATTGCCCTTCTTCTTCTTCTTCTTCTTCTTCGTCGTCGTCGTCGTTCTCTCCCTTGCGTCATCTTAGGGTCAAAGCACAAGGTGCCTTTACTTGCCGCCTCTTCTTTGTCCATATCAAATGACCTATATGCCCTTAAGTGAAGATCTAATTACGCCATTGCCATTCTTCTTCTTCGTCGTCGTCGTCGTCGTCGTCGTTCTCTCCCTTGCGTCATCTTAGGGTCAAAGCACAAGGTGCCTTTACTTGCCGCCTCTTCTTTACGTTCATTTGCGATTGCAATTCCTGAGAGAGCGATTTCAAGGTCTTCCGAACTATCATAGTGAAGGACGTCGCTTCTTGATTCAGTTGTAGTCTCGGTAGCTTGCAAGGAAATCGTCCACTATTTTTTCTAGTACACAGGACCTGTACTTGGAGTCCTCAAGCCGCTGACGAAGTAATTCTTTGTTCATTCTGCCTCCCCGTCCTTTAGAACTTCTGCCTCGTCTATGCAGAAACCTCAGCTCGGCGCTCCTGGCAAGTTGGAGCAATGAGCATGCAACTTCATTTTTGGAGAAGAAGGCGATCCAATTCTCCTTACAACGAACCGCTCCAAAACCCAGTTCAGATCCTTACTGCTAGATTGAAATATCGGATGAAATATGAATAAAAGAATAAAAGGCATTTAGGTCATTTGATATGGACCAACAGCACGTGGAAAGCACGTTGGGGCCAATTTCTGTCGGTTTAAACGGTAAATTTAACTAGGGGCGAGGATTGAAGATTTTTTAAACATAAGGGTCTCAAATCGCCGTTTTCAAAATAGCGAGTACTAGTTTAATTTTTGTCCATAAATATGAGGCTAACTATGACTTTTCCCCTTAAAATAAACAAATAAAAACTTAAAATGAGAGTACAATACAAATAATAATAACTAAAACAAATACAACTTAAAATAAAATTAAGGTGTTTGTTTGTAAAATTTTGGGGTTGTTAAAATTTTGGAGTGTTAGAGTTGGTGAAAAAAGTGAAGCGATAAATGATTTAAATGAATTTTTTATATTTTGATGTATTGAAGTTAATGAAAAAGTGTAGAGAGATAATTTTGTATACTTATTTTATTATTACTAAAATTTTGGAATGCCCTCCTAAAATTTTGGTCCCATAGATAAGTGATCTTGATGCCAAAAATAAGAGTTAAGAAACACAAATAAATGATAAGAATAAATAATGGAATAGTTGAGAGATAATTTTTAGGTATTTTTGGTACTTAACAGATATTATCTCACTTAAAATTTATCAGTTAAGGAGTTAAACCCTTTTAAAGATAGATTTTTAATTATTAATTAAGGCTTAAAGGGCTAGCAATATCTAACTGTAAAAAATTTAAATAAATTAGTGTACACTGCAAAAAAAATGTTAATATGATATGAAAAGCTAATCTCAATAAGATTTTACAGAACTTTTCATTAAAGAAATTGAATCAATTGGCTAAGACTTTATATGGTTTCTTTGAATTAATTACAATGACATAGAATTTATAAATAACACAAAAAGTAAAAAGTTAATACTACTTCAATCAAGGAGATTTAATAGGTCTCTTAAATCAATATACTCTTTAACTTAAGTTTTTTAGGCTTTGACATTAATTTTTTTAAAAAATATACCATTAAAGAAAATTTTAAATTGAAATTTCTTAAATTTGGGAAGTTAATACTCTTTCAATCAAGTAGATTTAATAGATCTCTTTAATTAATATAGTCTTTACCACTACTTTTTTTTAGACCTTCATATTAAATTTTCTTTAAATATATTATTAAAAAAAATTTAAATTATGAGCCTCTTAAATTTCGAGACCTTAAGCAATCGCCTATAAGAGCATTATTAGCAGGTTATCTATTCTAGCTTTTTGGCTATAATAGAGAAACAATATAACCAAATAGCTTAAAATGAGACTTTTGCAGCTGATCTATTTTAACAAAAGTTAGCAAAAAATTTTAACAAATGAACAATGATTCTCTATTTCTAGAGAACCACTATTCACTTCTCTATATTAAAATAACAATATATTTTCTCTTTTACCTTTCTCTCTCTTCTCTTTATCCCTCTCTTCTCTTTTATATTATATATATTTTAATAGAATAGTAAAAGTAGATGGTTAAAATAGAGAAGCTGCTGAGGATGTTTTTAAAAAGTTAGTAGTTAAAATAGAAAAACGTATTTTTTTATTAAAATAGAGATCTAAATATGAAGAAGCTGCTAATAATGCTCTAAGGCTATATAGTTTGAGCCGTTCTTGCTTTTGTCCCTTGTGCCCGCTAGGTCTGTTACGAGGTCTTTTTTCCTGCAGTTGAAATAGTTTCCCTATGTAATAAAATTATTATATTATCTTAAAAAAAGAAGAGAAAAGGAGTGGTTGAAGGTACTGGATGAGAGACATTGGTTATGTTTGTATTGAAAAATTTTTGGTATTGAGTTTAGTGAAAAAGTAAAGAGAGGTAATTTTTTATATTTTTTTATGGGAGAAAAATAGATTATATTATAGTATTTTATTGTGAGTTGGTGAAATATTTTGTAAAATTTTTTGTGCAAACGCACCCTTAGAAAGTCAAGAGTAATATTTTAAAGGGAAAAAAAGAAAAGAAGATAAGCTAGTTAAAAACCTCTGCCCCGGTTTTTGCCATTTCGCTGTGTTTCGGCCATTGAGTATCGGACTGAAAAATTTCAGTTGCAGTGAAGTAATATAGTCTAGATATGCCTCCATAGTGTAACTCATTGGTCAAGAAGGATTTTGAGGGTGAGGTGTAAATCGGACGTCTTGAGTTTAAATTGTTAATTTATATATATATAAAAAAAGAGTTTAAATTGTTAAGATCAAACTCGTGATTTACCTCTTGGCTCGGGATTTAGCGGTGCGCTGTGATGGATAAGACTACCTGCCAAGGAATGGGGAAGCTACGGACAAAGGCTTTGAGACTGACGGAAATCTTCTCCAGTGGTTGAGGTCCAATCCAATGCATTGTCCGCTTGAGAGGACAGTGGCGATGGGCACGGCTTTAATTGCCATATTGACATATAGGGAAAGCAAATTGAGACAGCAGGGAGCCACTATTTGTACAAAACTAAACAAACAACTTCAAACAAAGATAGAGAAAGGAAAAGAAGAAGACAATACAATAGATGATTTATTTAACTACTAGCGTGACTGTAAACCAGTTGTTACTGCTCAGTAATTCACTTACTCTAAAGTCGGGCTGTTTTAGTGGACAATAAGTATAGCTCATACCAATGGCGGAGCCAGAAGCACAATTAATGAGGGCAAATTCTTAAAAAAATAACAAAAAAATTTACTATGTAATGCAAAAAATATCTTTAGAGTTAAAATATCAAAAATTTATGACTAAAAACACTAAATATATTGAAATACACGTACCGTACTATTTGTTGATACTAAGAGGTGGCAATTAGGTCCTAAGCTATTGCATCTTCTGAAAATGTTACAAAATAACTTCGTTCTCGACAGTTTCGAAAATCTCTCTTTCAATGTATACCACCATACTATCATTCAACCATTCATCTCCTATCTTATTACGCAAGTCAGTTTTGATAAACTTTATCGCAGAGAATACTCTCAACGGTTGCAGTCGTAACTAGTAAGACCAATGTCAATTTAATCAGCTGATAAACCAATGGATATAGAGTATGCTTTCTCGTCTCAACCATCTTCACAACAAGACTTCCAATATCTTGAAGCCCAGAAAAAACATCATGATTTCTCACATCATAAATGTAGTTTCAAAGCTGATCTCTAAGTACAACATGATCAATTGCTAAGAAATCTTCTAGATAAAACTCAGCAAGACGAAGTAACTTAGAATGATCATACGCTGCAAATGAGTTTCTTGGATCAAGTCATGCTATACAAAGAAGTAACTCCGTACTTGCTTTAGTGAAACGATGATTCATCTCTTGGGTGATCAAATCAATAACTTGGAAAAACACTTCCACACGAAACGATGCAAATAAGTAATTGTTTGCCCTCCACGCCGAGCTCGACCACGAGTTGAAATAATGTCTTCCATATTGGGTACAGTGATAGAATTATTCATGCAAAAAGTTTTGACTTCTTCCAAAAAATCATCTCATTCCTTCTCCATCTAATCCTGCAACCGACGCTTCACAAACTTGGATGTTATTTTTTGCAGTAGCCACAACAACCAATTGGAGTTGGTGAGCAAAACAATGAATGTAGGTCGGAGAAGGATGATCCCTCAAAATGAGAGACTTCAACCCATTGAGTTCACATCGCATGTTTGATGCCCCATTATATTGCTATGAAATCATTAGATTCCAAAACTAGAAAATCTAAGTGACCTTTTATGTAATTATTAAGTGAAAGTAATTGCTCATGCGTGGACGATGTTATAAGACTCCATGATCCAAAGTGTCTTACCAATTACAACAACTTGTTTTTAATACCATTGGACTAGTGATTATTTTTTGGAAAACATTAAGTCTCCAAGTCCATTAGCTGCTTAGGACTCAAAAATTTCAGATGCATTGGTAATTCTTATTTTTTGTTACAGAAGAATATGAATGAAGACAAGGTACTATCTTATATACTTTTTAACATAAAGTTAAAATAAAAGCTAAGAGGACTCTTTACAGAAGCTAATATGGATGAGAGTTTACTTGTTAGTTTACAGTACCATTATCCACAAAACCAGTTAGATTCTGAATCAAAGTTGCATGAGAGACTTTCACCTAATATTTACATAAAAAGTCACTTACATAAAGACGTTTCACCCTCAGTTAAGTTAAAAAAAACAGAAAAATAGGGTTGGACTGAGCTGATTGAGCGTCAAAGGGGGGCGGACTGAGGCATCTGGGCAAGCCGTAGGGGCGGGCTGAAACTCTAATGGGTCAAGGGAGGCGGACCTTTACAAAAAATAAAAAATAAAAAATAACGTGTAAAAAGAATTTTTTTTGGGGAGCCAGGGGCGGTGGGCCCCCACGGCCCCTTGGCTCCGGCTGTGGCTCATACCCAAACATTTTGAAAGGGAGTGTTTGACAGTCATGTCCTGACTGGTTGCTCCTTCACCCTTTTTTCTCAAAAAAAAAAAAAAAATTCCTCTGTCGACTGGGTGTCACTGGGGAATGGAATTTGATGACGTGTAATCTCTAAGCAAAGTCAGGCCCAACCAATTGATGCCAAGTGTGTACTTCAGAAAACATCAACTAATCTATGTCAACGATTGAAAAAAACATCAGGATGGTGAATCAATGCCTGGTCAAACTAAGAAATCCCCCACGCGTAAACATCAGGAGGGGTGGAGTATTTTTTTGGTAACTATCTGAATTCTGACAGGTCTCTTTTGATGTTAAAGCTGAACTAGAGCGGAAAGGGAAATTCTAATCCACTTCCCCGAGAAATAATCAATTTAGTGAACATAAGCCAGTATGTTCGATGATCTTATATTTATTGCATACTCTATTTCATCTTTATTTATTCAGGGCAAAAGGAGAACCAATCTTCCCTCTTGTTGAGAAGAAAAATTTAAAATTTTCCTTTTGTTTGATCAATTATCGGTGCATTAAATGATGAATATATTGATCTGATCTGTTCTATCACTTTTGGTTCATGCGAGTGCTGTACGATTGCAAGAAATTCACATTGGCCGATCGAGTGAAATGAAGCTGAAAGATGCATCATAGTTTAACATACTCAATACTCTCCTCTGCCTTCTGAACAGTAAATAGCCTACTCATAAACTAAGAAAATCATAATGCAAACGGGACAAAGAAACAAATAGCACTGCCTCCAACCTGGCCAGACCAATTTTACAAGAGAAACAACACAGAAAGAGCAGACCAAGTAATAATCATCACAGCCACAATTGGAGAGAGGGCAGACGCCGAAGATGAACCGGTAGTGGTGGTGGTGGTGGTGGTGGCGGGTGTGGTTCCCGCGGGGGTGGTGACTGTCGTATTTCCACCGGATGGTGTTGGTGTTGTGGTCGATGCTTTGTCCACACTCACAGAAAGCTTCATGCCACTCCCGCAATGGCCAACGATGCCACAGATGTAGTAGTGTGTCCCAGCAGTTTTGAGTTGGATGGTGGTGGCGCCACTGCTATCTGTAGTGATAGAATTGCCCACGGTGCATGTGCTGTAGTCGCTACCGCTCACTTCATCCACGGTGTGTCCACCGCCATAGTTGAACTCTGTCCGAAGCACAAAGAAAAGGGGGAAATTATGGATATATATCAAACTGTTCTATAACTATATGTAACTTATAGTACTGTTGATTTGGCTATCTAAATTCTACTCTGTTTGGTTTGCATGTATATATCATAAGGGACTTTTGGGTTTGCTTAATTATATTTCATGCACTTCCATAATCAAAATTTATGAAATAAAATTTGGAGGAGATCGAGTTAGTGCTTATCACATTGATTTGACAAGGGTTCAATTGGATCAAACAGGAAAACTTACTCAGGCTGTCGCCAACTGCAAAGGTCTTGCCACTAATCCAGGTGGTATAATCCACACCAGTGGTCCAGCCTGTGGAGTCTCCAACAGTGTAATCAGTGGCCAAGCTTGGGACGACCATGCACAACACCAATAGGGCGCACACAGTTCCGGCATTGAAGCTGGCCATGTTGAGGAAGCAGGAAGAGAATAAGGCTTTTTTTTGAGCTAGTAGTTGAGGAATGAGACTCCTTTTATAATTGTACAAAAGGTTGGAGTTAGTAGAAGTTCGGTCCACTTAATCTTATCAAGAACATGAAGAATTCATACAGCAGTTCCTTCCAGAGGGATAGCTTCAACCATACTCATATACCTAATGCTGAAGAAAGTGGGTCCTCTTCTCTATAAGCCTACAAATAAATAATATATTGAAATATCGAGGTAAAAAACTTATTATTTGTCCAATTATTCTGTCTGTTTTCCCAATCGAAAGAGTTATTTACATTAAAAATAATAATTAAAGAAGGTAAATTATCTGTGTTTGATTGCTTTGTTAGCAACTTTTTGTCCACTAATGAGTGGAGAATTGCAAGAAAGATTATGTTATGTTATTGATTTATTTATTTATTTCCGCGTTCCCTTTTGGCCATTTATGATATGTAACTTTCAGCTGTTGCTTCCAGTGTTGTGGTTATGGGAGTAAAGTCTTAAGGGTTTATGAGAGGCCATGATGAAATTGATTGGAAGGGATTCTCCAACCTTGTAAATAGATGGGTGGACACAATTATGGTTAGTAGCAAGAAAGTGGAAATTAATTAATACGTGCTTGAAGACTAATGTACAATTGAAAAGGAAAATGCGAGCTGTTAAAGGCAAGAGAGAATTTATTTATAAAAAAAACTTTTTTTTTTTTAAAATACGAAATATACTTTAATTACATCATTTAGCTACTCGTCTTTTGCAATTTATATCTCAAAACTATGGATAAATTTACATTTTGCACTCATCTTAATATCCCCATTGAAATCAATTTAATTATAAAAGTATGCCACTTTGATACAAATCAAGAAAGTCGAAGTATAATATGCAGGCTAAAGTATATAAACTTATAATTTCAGTGCAAATTGCAAAATAGTTCATGTAGTATGATTTTCAAAAAAATAGTCTGTAGTATAATTTTAAGACAAATTAGTCATTCCGTCCAACTGTAGTGACTCACTTAACTGGAGAATATTGTACATATCATGTCAGTACCATTTTACGCGTTGACACATATTTTTTAAAAAAAAAAAAAATAATAAAAAAGTTATCTCATATTATACTTCTTTTCACATGACAGTTAGACGGAAGAATTAATTTGTCTCAAAACTATACCACATAGACTATTTTGTTAAAAAGTCATAAAAAAAGACTATTTTGTAGAAGTTAGATACCACGTGAACGGTAATTAAGGCAAAAAAAAAAAGGTGTCTTTTCTATCAGCTTCGCATCTCGCCGTTTACGTGGTTAGAAACAGTTCTGAACATTACTAATCTATCAGATCCTGGGGTCAGGGATTTAAAGTCCAAAATCACTTCCATTGTCATTTCTGACAAGCCAAACAAGTTAATAAAATGAAAACACTACTATATATTTTTTCTTTCTTTCTTGTTTTTGTTTTCCCTCGAATTTTAGAAGATTCTTATTTCTCTGCTTTCTTACAGCATGATGATTTCGGGGAAGAATCTTATGTTCTGTCTTCAATATCAAGGCCAGAGTGTTATGAATATTTAGTAGAAGCGATCTACATCATGCGACATTCGGTGAAGGATTAATTTCATTCTTTTAATCAAGTCAAGCCATTGACAATTACCAACGAGTTTGCATCATCAGCCTGCAGATTAAGAATTTTGCTTAAACTGAAGAAAATAATAAAAGCCGGAAGAAAACAAAAACAAAAACTAGGCAACAATGTCATAAAAATTGACTTGAGCTAATTAAAATGTAACTTTTCTAGTGGAAAATAGGGATGTCCCCCTCTATAAAACGAAGCATCACCTAACCAGTGGCTAAAAGTCGTAAAGGGCATGATGCACCACATGCCGAACTCTCCAAAAGCACAGCTTTTCTGTACTTGGAAAGGGTGGGTAAGTGGTTTTGGTTGGGGCCCTTCAGATTCCGCCCAACTAACTTTTGTGTTCACCAACCACCTCCATCTGTTCTTTGTTACTTCTTTCGTTGTTCTTCGCATTACAAATGCATCAAGCACCGAGAAACTTCTAGATAAAAGGGGATAGGAGGGGGACGGCATGGCCCCTACCCAAATATGATATTTCCGTAGAGTTATAGCTATTGGCCCAGAAGGGCAGTCCGCCACCACATCCCTCTTTCTCTTGACTTGCCTTCTCTTGTGTACGCCCACGATGCATTTGTTCTATTTACCCAAAGAAAAAATTAATTTTCTTACTTCTCTACTTTCTTTTGTCCTATAATGGATGAATATTGACAACTTGTATGGACTATTTCAAAACATTGTAGAATAACTTAAACGTTATACGCTCATCAAAACAAAATAATGTCTATGGGCATTTGGTGTTTCTCCTGGCATGTCTAGGCTCAAGGTTAGAATACCATGCTTGCGATATTCCCCATTATTCTAGACCATGGAATATATCCAAACAAGGTACAAGGAAAATCTTCAATGAAGTTCACCTAAAGGGGTATAAAATTTCAACAGAAGCAGGATTTGCTAGACCCATTTTCCTTTCCTTTCAACTCTTTCTAATTATGAAAAAAGAGGAGGGCCTAAAAGGTCGTGGTCTCAAAGGGTGTCTAAAACAATTTTTAAGGATTTCATCTTCCCATGCGTAGAATTTAGGGAGCTGGAAAGCGATTAAAAAATATGTTTAATAATCTCATACATTAAGAAAACTCAATAAGTTGGTCCCAGCTACCTAGAGACAGACAGCTATGGCGATTCCATTTTGCTATTTTATTTAGGTTTTTCACGTTTTCAAATGATGATAGAAATCGTACCCCATCTGATTCAGATCCTCCACTATTTCCTGTTTGTGGTTTTGTAACAGTTCTTTATTCCTTATATATTTTTTTTCTACGTAAACGTGAAACTTCATTTCACCGGAAAACGAACATACATGCTGCGTACAGAGAGGCCTCCAAGGCCGGTTACAAAGCACAGGGACAGAGAGTCCAAAACAGCAATACAAACAGCCCGAAGGGCATGACAAAGTCTGGCCACAAGAGCCAGGATCCAACTGGCCATAATGGCCGCATACATAGGGACCAAAAGGCCCATAAAGTTACAGTGGGTCCAAAAACCCAAAACCAGAGCCGCCACAACCGGAGAAGATGAACGGCGAAGGAAACCATTCCCGCATCCCGGAAGGCACGTCCATACCAGCACAAACAAGGAAAAGGAACACGCAGCCATCCACATGAAAGATCCAGCCAAGGCCAGAAGACAACCCAAACTCAGAGCCGCTGCAACAACCTTTCCACAAAAGGCCAGGAAAATGAAGTTATTTGCAAGAACATAAAGAAAACAACCCACAAAACAAGAAACCCCTTCACCGAGCAACCAACACAAGCAAACAGGCAAAATAGAGTCGGGCGCGTGAGATCCACGCGCACCCATGGGTGCGCGTGGGTCCGCACGCGCCGACATAGCGGCTCCGAGAAGGTAAACCGAGCAGCACCGGAAGCAGCTCCGAGCAACGATGCTATGCGTGGCCTTCAAAACAGCGTCCATAAGAGTAGATCTCACCAAGGGAGACCCAAAGAAAAACAGCAATAGACACGGGAAGGAGAGAAAAACACCCAAGATCAGAGGAATGAGGGAAGGAAAAGGGAGGGGGAAAGAAGGGAGAAGGGGGCGACGGGAGGAGCTCCTGCTCCTCCCGTCGCTGGAAGACCAAAAGGGGAGGGGCGAGTTCAAGTGGAAAAAGTGGCGTTTCTAGAGAGAGGGCAGACGCTCTCTCTCTAGAAAAAAGCGCTGGGGAGGGTTTTTGGATGCCCTTGTTCTTGAGTGTGTGGGTGAGTGACTCCCACAGTTCTTTATTCCTTATAATACCAACTCTTAATATTCTTTTCCCCGATAACCAATTTTCAGAACTCTACTTCTTTTTTTTTTCTTGAAATCAAACTCATAGTATTAATGAAATTAGGCTAAAATAGAGTTCACATCACAGTTCAAAATAAGAAACGGGATACGAGCAACATCCGAAAAACCATAAATAGAAGTGCGAGCAGCCCACTGCGCTAAAAGATGTGCCTGATGATTGAGTCGACGAGGAACCCAATGTAAAGACCACGAGGACTGAGCTTTAAAAGTTTGGCGAAGAGAGAGCATCATATCCTCAATCTTCCAGCAAGGGGGAAGATGATGGTGGTTAATATCCAGCGAGAGAAGCTTGGAATCGGTCTCAAAAGATACACAAGACCATTGCTTCTGAAGGGCTACTTCAACAGCACGAACACAAGCCAAAGTTGGTCCATAGATCTAATTCGCTTCGTGTACACAGTACAGAGGGAGCTAGAAGCGTCTCTGCAAGAGACAGCTATGTACGATCCAGATCGACAGATAGCCACGTCGAAATTGATCTCCATGAAGCCGGGCTTCGGATGATTCCAAGAAGAGGCAAAGGATTGATGAACAAAGAACCAAGCTAAGTAATGTTCCTGATACCGGCGCAATACAGAAATCTTTAGGTCATTGATAGTGAAAGACTGACTCTCATGCAGAGCTTTGTTGCGATTCTCCCATAGTACATCAATAACTAGAGCCACATTGAGGATGAAGGCCGCAAAAGAGATGAGATGAATGCCCAAAATGGCTTCTGCATTAAGTAAAGAATGGATCCAAGAAGCAGGAGAGTCCCCAGTGGCGGATTTAAAGGGGGGCCAATCGGGGCCCTGGCCCCAGTTGGCTCCCTGCAAAAAGTTGATTTTTTTTGTATATATTTAACTTATATGACTTTTTTGAAGAATTGTTTGCATACAAATTGTTTGCACATAGAAGTAGAGAACTCAAGGCCCTTCTTTTGTGGGCTATAAATGCACAACTATCAAAGTGATATGATCCGACTACGTTTATGATCCTGCAAATTGCCCTTGTCCAATTAGACAAAACTAGGTTGGGTTTGACAAAAAGTTAATGATGGAGATATAATTCTCTCTGTAACTTGTTTATGTTGGGCACTTTTCTTTGTGAGTTGTTCAAAGATTTTGTTAAATTCGATCTTGTCATTTGTTTTTTGATCATTCATGCAAGTTTTGATTGGTGGTCTGTGGCTTGTGTGTACGTCCCAGCCTCCCTAGTCAAGGATTCGAGGGTGGTAGGGGGAGAGAGAGACGACCCAATAAACATAGTGAAGTTAATAACTTATTGTACTCCAAGATTCAAATAATATCATGGAAATGTATGGATGATTCATGATTGTTTAACTCGATTATTTTGCAAATCCTGCCAAAAAAGGGAATACCGAATATCATTTGAGACTTTATTTTTTACATTATTTTATGAAAGTCTATGTAGCAACACAAGAGGGGAGTGAATTGAGTTTTAATAAAATTTAACAATTTCTAAATAGATTTAAAACACCAATCTCAATAAATCACAATAAACCACAAGAGCAAAGAATAAGAAAAAGTATGAGACTTGTAGATATAAGGGTTGAAGAGATGACACCATAATTTTTAGGTGGTTCGACCAAAACAGTTGCCTACATCCACCCCCAAGGCTATTGACTTCCTTGGGCTTTCTCCACTATCTATCAAATAGGTAGTACACCTTAGCTTCCAGGGTGCTAAGGAACCTTCACAAAGCGTTTCTTGAGCTTACGTTTTAACTCCTCTTCTCAATCCCAACACCTAGGGATTTCTTCTACTCACAAGAGTAGGGCTCAGTGTTTACCCGACACTCACAAGATTTAACTTGAAAGGGTATGAAATGAAAAACCACGATTTGGCTCTTTGAAGCCGAATTTACAAATGTGTGACGCAAACTATATGAAGAGGATAAGATGTACAATAGAAGACTTGGAATATGACAAGGAAAATAGCAGGTCTTCTTGTTTGGTGCGGAACTTCACTCTTCTTTAAAGCTTTCTCTCTTTTTCAAAAAGTTAGGTCACAGAGTAAATGCAAATTCGTCGTGTAGGTGATAGCTCTCCCTTTTCTTCAGCTACCGGTCCTCTATTTAAGCCATTTTGTCTTCAACGGTCGACTGGTAGGTGAGAATAGCCGTTGGAAAGTTTCCCATGAAATAGGGAGCGATTTGATGTCTCTGATGTCATTCCGAAATCCTTAAACCCGTGTAATGTGTCGACACATCAAATGGCATGTGCTGACACATAAAATTTGAACTAAAAATTAGTGCTCGAGAGTCAGTGCAATGTGTCGACACTATAAGGTCAATGTGTCGACACATATTTTGGTCAAAAATACATGTCACGGGTGTAAGTGCAATGTGTCAACACTATAGGGTCAATGTGTCGACACATGTTTTTACCTGAAAAACATGTCTCGGGTGTTAGTGCAATGTGTCGACACATGTCCTGAATGTGTCGACACCTAAAAGTCATGGAGACAAAAATCAGTGTTTTTTGAAGTTTTCATCCCATTCCAAAACCATTTTAAGTGACCATAAATTGAAGAATTTATCAACCATCATGTGTAAAGATTTTTAAGTGCATTAAGAAGACTTTTAGAGAGATAAACTCAATCCTATTGAAATATAACTTGGAATTTGTGGATTTGATAACATAGATTCTAAAGTCCTCAAAAACTTAGAAACTTTTGTTATCATCAAAATCATTTATAGATTGTTTGTAAAACAACCTTGGGCTAACATTTTAGAACTCGATTATTTATTTGAAAGCACAAATGCACAATGTTAGAGAGAATTCAATTGATAGTAGCTTTTTATTTTTTAAGTATTGTCAGGAGTAGTTTTTCTAATTTATTTTCTATGAGAAATTGATAAGGGCTTATTGATAATGTAATTTATTTTATGTGATAATATATTTTTAATGTTTTTAGTCTTTAATTTTTAATATAATATTTTTTTACATTACGTAATATATTTTTTTTGCTGCAATTTTTCCTTAGGAGTTGGCCTCCCTTTAGAATCATTCCTGGTTCCGCCACTGAGAGTCCCCCGGGATTCTAGTGATATCTATCGGCCAAACAGAAAGCATCCACAACATAATGCTATAAAGCAATTCTGAAAGAGATGGAGAATGGTTTCCGCTTGCTTTTCGCAACTACCACAACGCATAGATGCTGACAATTCAGTAGAAGCCAAACGAAAAGGAGGAGCCCGAACAGGTATTGCTTCCCCTGCAACTTTCTAAAGCAAGAGTTTAAGGCGATCCTGCAAGTGGAGTTTCCAAAGTTTGGACCAATCTTGGTCACTCATAATACTACGAGGAGGACGTCTAACTTCTTGCATTTTTTCAATTGCACCTTTGACAGAAAAACTTCCTCTAGGATCTGAATACCAAATAATAGAATCTTGCTTTTCAGGAGAAGGGGGTGGGAGAGTTAGAATATAATCCACAGTATCAGGATGAAAAAGAGAGCGCAACAATGAAACATTCCAGCTCTCCGAATGCATTTAATGGTTATGGATGAGATTTTTTTGGGAGGGGAAGAGAGTGGAGTTAAGGAGGGAGAAAAAAGCTTATTTGTTGCAAGTAAGCTCCCTCAATTTAGGAGAAAAGGAAGAAGTGATGGAGGAGATTGTAAATCCAAAATTATTGGCTATTTTGAACCAATATTCGGCAATCTTCAATGAGATACATGGCTTGCCACCCCAGCGCAACCAAGAACACAAAATTCTGTTGGTGAAGGGAGCCAATCCAGTTTCAATCAAGCCTTCTCGATACCCTTATTACCAAAAAAATGAGATTGAAAAAATGGTTAAGGGGTTATTGTCATCCGATGTGTTGCAGCCTAGCATGAGTCCATACTCCTCTCCCATGCTATTGGTAAAAAAAAATGATGGTTCTTGGAAGCTATGTGTGGATTATCGGGTGCTCAACAATATTACCATCAAGGATAAATATCCTATACCCGCCATCGATGAATTATTGAATGAATTGCATGGAGTGCGATTTTTTACCAAGCTTGACTTGAGGTCCAATTACTATCAAATCCGCATGTGCCCCGGAGATATTCAAAAATAGCCTTTCACACGCACCAAGGCCACTACAAATTTTTAGTGATGCCTTTTGACCTCACTAACGCCCCGACAACCTTTCAAAGCACAATGAATTAGTTATTCAAGGAATTCCTTTGAAAATTCGTCCTGGAATTTTTTTGACGATATTCTTATTTTTAGCAAATCTTGGGATGGGTTTTTATTATATGTGGGGCGTGTGCTACATGTTTTGCAAGCTAACAAATTTTCTGTCAAACGTGAGAAATGCCAATCTGGACAAGAGGAAGTAGGCTATTTGGGCCATTGATCTCTCATCACGAGGTAGCCATGGATCCGGAGAAAATTTTGTCCATGTTGACATGGCCTAAACCAACTAGTTTGAAGGGGTTGCGGGGATTTTTGGGCCTCACCGGTTACTACAGGAAATTTATTCATCGCTATGGAATGATCACTCAACCCCTGAAAAATATGCTAAAAAATGATTCTTTTAAATGGAATTCTGCCGCCAGCCAAGCATTTGAAGAGTTGAAGAGTGCAATGACATCCGGACCTGTACTCGCTCTACCAAATTTTTCTCAACCATTTATTGTAGAATGTGATGCGTCCGGAGTGGGCTTAGGGGCGGTGCTCATGCATTATCATCTCCCATTCCTAATTGGGTGGATCCCATCAAATATGAAATTTTTGCTAGCTCTCAACTGCTGGATTTGGTGGAGGAAATTCAGCAAGGAGAAGCGTTGGGGCCTTGACTTTTCAAGGAAGGCATGATCTTTTTTAAGAACCGAATTTATCTTCTCCCATTTTCAGATTTAATACTTCCTATAATCAAGGAATTCCACTCAAGCATGCATGAAGGGCTCCACAAATCTCTCCACATAATCAAGTTAGTTTTTTATTTGAAGGGCATGAAGCAACACGTAAGGAAGTTTATTCAAGGTTGTGATATTTTCAAAAAAATAAGGTGGACCAAGTAAAACCGGTTGGCCTCTTGAGTCCGCTTCATATTCCAAGACACATGTGGACAGACATATCGATGGACTTTGTGGATGACCCTCCAAACTCTGGAGGTAATTCTATCATTTTTGTAGTGGTGGACTGCCTATCCAAATACAGTCATTTTATTCTTATTATATATCCTTATTCGGCCATCACCATTGCTCACACCTTTTTTGAGCACGTGTTCAAGCTCCATTGCATGCTCGAATCCATTGTGTGTGATCATGACTCGGTGTTCACCAGTTCATTTTGGAAGAATTTATTTCTCTTAAATGGGATTAAATTCAATTTTAGCTCGACATATCACCCACAAACTGATGGTCAAACTGAGGCGGTTAACAAGACTTTGGAGATGTATTTGAGGTGTTTCACAAGCAATAAACCCAAGGAGTGGACAATTTGGTTTCCATGGACAACATATTGCTACAATACCAGCCTCCACTTGTCCACAAAAAAGACCCCCTTTGAAATTGTATATGGCCGGGAACCCCCCACTTTACTCGCTTATGTCCATGGAACCTCACGGCTGGAATCCATTGATAAATTCCTACTTGAAAGAGATGTGGTGGTTCAGGACGTAAAGGCTAATTTGAAGATTGCTTAGGAAAAAATGAAAAAAATTCTATGATGCCAAGCACACAGAGAGGAAATTCCAAGTGGGGGATTTTGTCTACCTCAAATTAAGCCCCTATTGGCAATTGTTTGTAGGTCAACGGAAAAATCTCAAGTTCAGTCCCAAGTTTTTTGGCTCATTTAAAATGCTATCCAAAATTGGAACAGTTGCCTACAAATTAGAACTTCCTCCAGAATCCAAACTTCATCCAGTCTTCCATGTTTCACTCCTCAAAAAAAGGATTGGAGATCAAGATAATATCTATCCAACGCTACCTCCCTTAACCAAGGAATCCACTCCACATCCACTACCTCAAGTAATTCTAGACACACGCACTAATAAGGGGGTGGACGAGATCCTTGTTCATTGGCAAAATCTCTCACCTTCGGATGCCACATGGGAGAATCTTGCAGATTTCAAGGCACATTTTTTCCTTGAGGACAAGGAAATTTTTAAGGAGGGAGGAGTTGTTAGGGACCAAATCTAAGAGAATAATCCTCCTAGGATTATTCGGCCAGCTGCTCATTTAATTTTGTTCATTTGTTATTCTTCCATTTCAATAATCCTGGCCTAAATTATGCTTGTGTATTTTTCTTTTCGCTAAGTGTGAGATATTTCCTAATTTTATAAGAGTTGTTCGACTATTTAATAGCTTGAGGCCATGAATGAAAGATATCTCATAAGAATTATTTCAACCTTGGGTTGGTTAAGTAGTTGTGGTTTTTCTCGAATTAAACCAAGTTAAGGAGGCATATGATCCCTCGAAGTATCCTACATATATTATCACTATAGGTAGATTACATAAGGTTGATCCTTGCGATCTACCTGTTCACAGGCCTATCACATGGCTAAGTTCTAGGCAACGTGACAGTTCTCCTCATTAGTATCATTAACTTCACCCCTTAGTAAAAAAGGAAATGAACAATTCTTTGTGACAACCATTACTGTGCATGCAATATTATATAAATTTAATGTAGTTTGCTGGATTGGCCTCTATCTTAAATTCAGGGAATCAATAAGAGAAACCTTAACTAGTCATTTTGAAGTTAAACTACATATGTGACAAGCATTTTCTTTGGGTCTTTTTCAATCGCGCATTAGTGATCAAGACACTAGTTAGCAACATTTTTATTTTGCCATGTCAAGATAGTTGGGCTGCTGACTTTTTTTTCTGATTAAAACTGCATTTATTCATAGGCTGAAAAAAATACAAAAGTGAAGAGAAATCGAAACCCCTCATACAACCAAGAAAAGACCATAGAAATGCTCAGGAGCACATGGGTAATTTTCAGAAATAATTCTGGAAGCAGCCCAATAATCAAGGTAGTGCACAACAAAATTTGCACCTCTATGAACATGGTTTATCTTCCAATGAGAGACACTTTGAAGATCGGGAGATGTTTGAGACCCAACATTTCTATCCTCCAAAATTTCTACCCCAATAAAATAACTCTCTAAAATTCTCTTTCTCCACATCCAATCGTCACTTTTCTCACTAAATAAATATAAACAATTCATTCAAATCATCTCTCTGATCTTAATTTTTTCACCAATTCGAACACCTCAACATTTTTACAATCAAACATCACCCACGTCTAATATCTCCAACAATGTCTGAATTCTCCCGTCTATCCGTCTAGGAAAGGACTCAAGACTTTTCTTCAATTTTGCATGAACTATGTATTTTAAATGATCTTTAGGCTGACGAATTTTTTAAGATCTTTAGGCTGATGACATTACCTTTTGTTCTATACTAAAGGCAGAAGGTACACATGATGATAACTCATAAGGGTTAAGGGCAGATAAATTTCTTATTCCGTAATTAATACACGATATAACATGAAAACTTACTTTCGAAGACTAGAAGGTTATTGGGTTCGCTCAAAGGAAAAAAAAACAAAACAAGGTTTCGCCGTTTGAAGGACGTGCGCACGGCAACGTACGCGCCATGCAGCTTGAATCTGAAAAAGGCCCCAACTCAGTTAAATGCTCTCACTAGAAATTGGTAACTACTAGAGCAATGGATAATTGTCTTCCTTGGTTTAATTAGCATCTTTTTAGTCAGTCAGAAGTACTGTTTCATTGTGCGTGCATGCATGGCTATATATATATATATGAGACATTCAACTTCATTGAGGTGAATGACAGAATGAGTGATCATGATCGCGGTTATCCGCTTGTAAAGGGAGAGCGAATTAATTAAATCCTCTCTTGATTTTCTGGCAGCAAAGCCGAAGCATTTTCTTGACTAGAAATAGTTTGCATCCAGGCTATATATATAGCTCTCCTTCTTGTGCATGTTATAACAACTCTGCTTTGATTTCGTCTTCATACTGGCAGCCGTTTCAAAATATTTTCTCCCATTCTGGTTGCATGTAATTGGCTCGAGGCTTTATGGAAAAAGTTGCTTATTGTTTTCTTGGTGGTATCAACTTTGCAAGACAATGCTAATGGAAAGCCACAAGTACTTTGTTTCTTCATATTTGGGAATGGGGACTCGATATCCAACAACGGGAACAATAATAATCTCGTTACCCTGGCAAAAGCCAACTATGCACCATACGGGATCACTACAATAGTTTTTACTTTCAGTGGCGAAATTTTTCGTCGCTAATGTACTGGTTTCATCGCTAAAAGTTTTCCGTGACAATTTTATTTCGTCGCCAACTCGTCGCTTAAAGTCATCGGCGACGGAAATGTGAATCCAACGCAAACAACGCATCTTTCAGAAGCGAAATGCATTTCGTCGCTGAAAGTGGGATTTTCAACGAAGATTATTATCGTCGCAGACGAGTGAAAAAATCATCGCTAAAGCATATTTTCGTTGCTGATAGTTGATCGAAAGGTCACCACAATTAACTTTTTGCGGCGAAAATGTCGTCGCTGATGCTTGTTCGAATGACATTTCGTGTTCGAACGACAATGTTTGGCGACAAGACTTGGCGTCGCAGTTTCGGACGAATGCAATGACGAACTAGTAGTTCGTCACAAATTGAGTTCGAACGATATTCTCGTTCGAACCATATTTTCGTTCGAAATGTTATATGTTGTTCGAACCTGGTTTCGTTGTACTTTCGTAACGAAATATTTTCGTTGCTAAAAGCCATATCAGTTCGAACAAGTTATGTTGGTTCGAACGAGTTACCTGTTCGATATGCTGTTCGAACGTGTTATTTTTCTACAGAAGCTCCCAAAAAACCTGATGTTCTCAAATTACAAATATGAAAACCAATATTGGAGCAACTCTCAACCAACACAAACTTGTAATACATTCTTCAACCATTTATCATTTTCAACTTACAAATACCTCAATACACAAATGCAAGATGAAGTAAAACATGTGTATCTAGTTAACATAAATTCAAATCTAATAAACTGTTTCAAAGTAATACCAAATTTCTCAAAATCTTATCATTTGCCAACATAGTCCTACCTATGATCCTCGTTGTGCAAATTGTGTCTTAAGTAGTTGAAGTTGCTCTTGAATTCGCCTCTGCACCTCCCGCATTTTTGCTTGTTGGTATTTTTAGGTCATCATACACCTAATCTCATTCTTGTTATCCACACATCCACGTGTCATAATCATGAATTGTTTTACCCCTTCTAAATATCTCTTCCCGAATCGATTGGTTTCATTCATCCAACTTTTACCCATCTTTTTCACCCTTAAAAAACAGAACAAATAACAAAACTAACTAAGATATGCAATACGTCTTTCATCAAACAGGTCTAAGCTTAATATGCATACATGCAAAGCATACGTTAACTTACAGTTAGTGCTAAAGCTTTTAACTTTTGAAGAAATAGAGTGCAATTAAATAGGTTGCTTCGAGGGAGATTTGGAGTTTCAAGTTACCTTACAAACGCAGATGAATTACATATCAAAATGCAGATCAATATTGTTTGCAAATCTCATATCTGTAACCATCACAGAACAACAAACCACAACTCAAAAAATACAAAACAATAACTTTCTCAACACAAGATGAAATTCTCCTACTGCCAAAATATAGCAAAATGAAAATCTCATTATCAGCAACCAAATTTTCAACCATTATTAGCAAAATGTAAAAAAACTACTCACATTAACAACTAACAAAAATACGAATCACAACCAAATCTCATTCCCAACCATTCTCAGCCTTACCTAGTGGTTGCTTTCCCTTTGGTTGAAACGTCTCACAGCAAGGAACGAAAAAATTTCAACTGATACAATGAGTTTTCAAATATTAAAAGTTGGGATTTTTACAAACAATGAGAAGAAAATGCAAACAAATAGATGAATGGGAGAAAAATAACTTACAACCTACACACTTTGAGAGGAGGAAATTGAGAAATCCACACCCAAGCTTCCAAGGTCTGCTCAGTTCGAAATGGGGGCGTCTGGGGTTTCTGTCTTCGCTGAGGAAGATGAGTGTGTCGTGTTGAAGCTTTCCCGCGATGCCACTTATTTTTTTTGGTTTCCCGACAGTCCCGTTCGAACAACATATGTATTAGTTTGAATTGAATACACAAGCATTAATTAGACGGTGTGTACACACGATCTCGTTCGAACAACATTTTTACTGTTCGAACAGGAAGCATTAGTTAGACGGTGCTCGAGCGAGAAGTCTCTGTAACAACAACAAAACGTGTTGTTCGAACATGCATACACCCGTTCGAACATGAATGATTATTTGGCACCGGGTTTTTAGAAATGCGTATTAGCGAGTCCCGTTCGAACATGCATACACCAGTTCGAACATGAAGGATTATTTGGAAAATAATGATTCGAGAAGTTAGCTAAAGTTCTGAATTTACTTAAAAAAATGTCATTTACTTTCTAATAATAGTTGATGGATGCAATAAGACAAATTTTACATAATTTTTTTTATGTAAAATTTTAAAATCACTATAATTGAAGGATGCAAAGTATATTTATTCATCAATAAAATATGTATCGTAAATATATACATTTATGCTCATACTAAGCTTACAATATAACATAAATATATAAATATTATATATATACATGTAAATAATATTTCTTTTGGTAGTTTAATGTAGTGGTTTTAAAAATTTCACCTATAGACATAATGTAGAATATGTTTATAATTTAATTGATCACAGAAATAAACATAAGAGTTTGATATAAAAGCTGCGACACTAGTGAGTGATTATAATAACATAGAAGACATAAATATATAATACATCAAATATGATCATAATAGCATAACAAACACAAATACATAATATCGCAATGTTTCAAAGCAATAGTCATAATAAAAGCATACTGTAGAAGACACAACATAATTAAAACATAATAAAGTGACACTGTGTCACACAAAATGCAAAGATCGTAAATGATCAAGTGTCTCGCTCCTTCCTTAGTTCACAGATCTCCTCTTCAATTTTGTCAAACCGGCTATCCATCCGCGATGCAATCTCGTTCACCAATATGTTCATCCATGGAGGACGCTCGTTCTGGCTCGAGGAGTTCTGACCAGCCTCATAAGCGGATGATCTACCTCGTCGTGTAGGATGGCTACGAGGAGGCAGTCCGCCGTCCATTGCGTCCTCATCTGCACCAACGTCTCCAACAACATGTGCAAGCGCCTGAGGAAGATGAGTTGCACTGCGACTGAAGGCACTACGATATATTGGCCTAATTGGAGACCGTATTTTCTCATCGGGCAAAATAGGAACACCAGGAGCTACCAACATGCGCGAGATCAGCAAGCCATGTGGGAGACTATCCAGCTCGGATGTATACCGTGCATCTCGAAGTATCTGGTGAACAATAAGAGCAGGGAGATCAATCGGAGTCTGACGCGCAACCATAACGAGAAGAAATCCGCGCTCAAAACTGAGATCGGTCCGGTGATGTTTTGGCGCCACGTCCCAAACGATGATAAGATGAAGCATCATGAAGAATGGTGTCAGATCTCGATGGCATATAAATGTTGATGACACAGTCATATCTTCACCTGTCACTTCCTTCGACACTTCTTCGGGTGTCATGTCAAACAGAGGGCCAATAGTCGGGTATGTCGGCTCTTGGGGTCTCATTAATCCAATGAACTGAGCATCAATATTAGCTGATAAAGTGAAAAAGACTCCCTCACTTGGATAGTCAACTCCTCGACTCTAGCATCAACAGTGACAACTTGTGCGTAGAACTCACGCACAAGATCGATGTATACGTCACCGGTAGTTTCGAGAAATTGAGCCCATCCTCTCTCCTCAAAGTTAGACTGCATGCTCTGACCTTCATAGTCCAACTCATTGAAATCACTCAAACGAACAACTCGCTCAATAACAACTGGTCTTTTGTAAATCAATGCTTGATGCAAAGCTACAGATAATGACTCTCTAGGTTGAGCCGTTTGTGAAGATGATGATGCACGTCTTCTTGGTGTCATTTTAAAAGCTACAAAATAATTTAAACTAAAATTATTTTGTATATAAATAATAAACTGATTACCTAAATAAGATCATAGAGAATCTAAATTATCTAAATAAGATAATAGAGAATCTAAAGGTGTTTCGTACAATATGTTATTAATCATAGGAGACAATTGATAAAAAAAATACATGTAAATAATAACCATAAATAACTTATAACAAGAACATACAATGAAATTAAAAACAAGAACGAACAACGAAACTACCATATTAAAAAGAAGAAAACCTAACTATCACATATAGTGCTACATACGAGGAATTGTAGGCTTTAGTTCATTATTTTGGAGTCGAATAGGATCATAGTTGGGCTTGTCAGTCCCTTTAACTTGGCCTAGTCTTGTTGCAAATCGTTTAAGCAAAGTAGTTTTCGTATATATTAAATAAGATGATATATATGAACGTTATACTTATATCTTCAAAGGGTTTTCGTATATATTTCATAAGATGAAAAAATAAGATAAAACGATACTAACCTAACATAATTTCTAACCAAAAACAAAACCGAACTATTAACTAAAATAACGTAATGATGCTTAAAATACAAGAAACTAAGAAAAGCACAGTACTACCGAACCATAAACGAAAACAATGGAGACGAAAACAAAGCACAATACTACCGAACCATTAACGAAAACAATGAAATGGGACTTAGAGATCCATGTACCTGAGGAAGACCACAAAATGGAGACGAATTTCGTGAAGAAAATGTACAGACTCTACCGAATGGAGCGTTCTCCTCTTAACAGCTATTTTATGAAGAGTATTCCCCCTCTCATTCGAACTGTACGACTTTTAAAACAAACAGAAGGGCTTTTAAAATAAACAGAAAGGTTCGCGGGGAGGACGACGATTGGAAGTTCGTTCGAACCACTTAATCTCGTTCGACTCAGATCCGCACAGATGGCACAAATCAGAGGTCCACAATTGCCATGTGGTGTAATCCTGTGAATTTTGGTTCGAATGAGTACATTTGTTCGAACTAAGTCAGGCGTTGTAGGAAACGAAAATACGTTGCCTGCAACGCCTCAATCAGCAACGTATGAAAAACGGACACGTTTCACCTCTGTTCGAACAAAGCCCTCTAGTTCGAACATGATCAGGTGCTGCGGGCAACGAAAAGACGTTGCCTGCGACGCCTCACAGAAGAACCAATGACAGAGTGACACGTTTCACTCTCGTTCGAACGAAGTATCAGTTCGAACACGGATTTCGTAATAGCCGCGCCTCTTACATTAACCAACCACAGATGGACACCAGTTTCTGTTCGAACACGATTACGGTTCGAACAATGGTTGCTTGGTCGAACAGAAATATATGTTCGAATGAGTACGATTCAGGGACGAAAGATCTCGTTCGAAAATAAGGTCTGTTTGAACTTTGGTTTTTAGTTTTGCGACGACATTAATTCGAGACAGACAATTAATCATGTTCGAACTGTTTGAGTTAGTTCGAACGTATTTCAGTGTAATATTTTATTAATTTATTTGCTTTTCATCTCGTTCGAACATGATAGTTTGGTTCGAACGGAAGTTTTTGCAACGATTGTTTCCGTTTCGTCGCTGAAGGTGTTTCGTTCTCCTAATCAGCGACAAAATGTATCTATCGTCGCAGAAAATGGACTTTCAGTGACGAACTTCGTTTCGCCGCTGAAAGTCCAATATGTTGTAGTGGATTGATTTCCCTGCTGGTATGACTGGAAGATTTACCAACGGCCGTAATATATATGGTGGACTTCATTGGTCACCATTTATTTTTGCTAAATTTGTGTTTTTCAGAACTGTCCATAATTAATCCCTTTTCTTTTGGGCATGCTTTAATAGCATCGTTCGTTCACAAATGCTAGCAAAAAATTTTCTGTAGCGGCGGTCACGAACAAACACCCCTAGAAGTTTTGCTTTATGTTGCGTTTGTTCCTGATCGCCGTTAAAAATATGTGACTTATAGCGGCGTTCTTTCAAAAAATATTGCTAAAACTTACAACCTATAGCGGCGTTTTTGCGAAAAACGCCGCTACAGCTCATGCCCTCTAGCCGCGTTTTAATAGAAAACATATATACAAAGGGTGAGCTGTAGCAGCGTTTGTGCAAAAATGCTCCTATAGATAATTTTTTAGCAGCGTTTGTGCATTCACGTACTTTCAGCGGCGATTTCTTTGACCGCCGCTAAAACATTCACCTTTAGCAGCGTTTATTTTAAAAAACGCTGCTATAGGTAAATATATAGCAACGTTTGTTGACATAAACGCTGCTATATGTATAAGTAATAATAATAATTTTATTTATTAATTCTAAGTTATTTAATGTTAATAATTATTTTAAGTATTATTATATTCCTTTTAATATATAATTTTATTTTGTCATGTATTTGAAAATTTTTATTTTAAAGGACCTACTTAATAAAATATGGAATTATAAGGAGTGTTATGAAAATTGAAATTTTTATATGTTATATTTTAAATTATAATCCATGGTTGTTATGGTAATTGCATATTTATTGACTAAATCTAAGTAGTTTATAAAACATCTATTATCATACTTATAATGAACATATATATTTTGAATAATTTGTAATATAATACTATTTAATTAGGACATATTATTTAATTTCAAACAAAAAGATATTTGTGAGATTAGCTTATGCAATTAACGTACATAACTTAATATATGGTTTTAGAGGTTTTGATTTAATCATTAGGTAGGTACATACATATAAAATATTTAGGTTAATTAGCACATATCATGTATATGATAAACACATACAATAAATCATTCAATGTTATATAGAAGACATTATACTTTTAAATTATAAGTATTATATATTATTACTACCAACCTATTTTAATTAAAAAGATTATTATGCTAGTTATAAAAAAATATAAAATAATATGCTATGTATTTAATATTATAAATTTTTTTTAAAGGCTATTACAAATTACAATTGATTTTAATTTACTAAAACACAACATGTATATCGCTTATTATTAAAAAAAAATTAAAAAACTACAAATTTTTTAATAAACGAATCTCTGAGTCCGACTTAGAAAAAAAAAACAAATTAAACCACCCGGCGCGCGCGCACACTTCTGAAAAATCTCGCTGCCCTCTCCGTCGACAGCCCCTCCCCTCTTCGTTGGAAAATCTCCGATCGCTGCCTTCTCCGTCGACAGCCCCTCCCCTCTTCGTTGAAAAATCTCCGATCGCTGCCCTTTCAAGGTTCTCTCTCTCTCTCTCTCTCTAGGCCTCTCACCTTGCTGCTTTTTTCTCGATTAGGTTTCGACGTGCTAACATTTTTGGTTTGATTTTGTTTTCTGTTAGGTTCGGATTTTCTAGCGAAGATTTTGGGGATTTTGAGTTGCTGTACTATTAACGGTAAGCCCTATAATTTTTGTGTCTTAGGTAGAATTTATTTCAAAATTGTTTCTCCTAAGCTTCCCGATTCTGACTTCTAGATTCCTTCTAGATGGTGCCTGCATCACAAAATGTCATATTGGCTGAACTAAACATTATGCACGGGTTATCCTACACTTAGGTCAGTTGGGGTACGAATTACAGTTAAAGCATATTGGATGTTGGAAATGGAAATTACTAATGCTTTTCCAGTAGCTTGTGGTTGTGAACTTTGAATTTGGTTCAGACTGGCTTATCAAAAAAAATTTTGGTTCAGACTGGTTACTAGTTAAAAAATCAATTCTTTTATGTCATATTCAGAAACTACGGTTTTTTTTTCTCCTCTTATAATAAACTTTAATCATTTCAAGTTTAAGTTAGCACCCCAGTGTTCTATTAATATATATATTTTGAGGATGTACGCCCCTCTGTTTTATGTATATCATTTTGTAATGTTTTAGCATTTCTGCAATACAAATGTATGAGGTGTTACCTGACACTGATATATGGTTGAACAAGTGGTCACTTTGGCGAGTGGTTTAAAGAAGTCACTCGGTCATCCTTTGACTGATTGATATTACTAGAGGTTTTATTTCTATCAAATGAAGATGCCACCTGGTCAGTGAGAAAGCCTTATCATTTGGTATAGGAAACTTGTGCTTAAAGCTCATTGTCATGCTTGATTCTTAATATTTAGGTATTTAGCCATGTTTGGTAGTTATTGTTCTCCTCCCTTTAGGTATTTAGCCATATTACTGAATCTCATAATCTGAAATATCCATTTTATCAAGATGTCGGATCAGCAGGTTACTGTAATGTGGCGGATGTCATTAGGTCTTGCTTGCAAAGTGTTTGATGAATTACCAGGCTGAGATCAAGTGTTTTGAAATGTAATATTTGGAGTCTATCCTCTGTTTTTGCTGGTGTACCTGGGTGGTTTGGTTTTTTGGGAAATGCCCATTTTAGATTCCTTTAATTATGGTCTTTGACAGGATTCAATTTCTAGGATTTTGGCTTTGTTTATTTTGTGCACCTATGGCTGCATGTAGGATGGTATTAGAATAAACGTTACTGTGGGAGAAACAATATTCTAGGACCTTTAGAGCTTGTAATTTTGTGCTGCTAAACACAGCCTTTTCCCTGCAATTTAATTTTCTTTTTCTTGGACGTGAATCTCCACATTTGGTATGGCTACATCGTCTTGTTGTGCCCTTTTTTGGTCCATAAAAGTAGTATTATTCAATATTCATGGAAGCATCATATTCTTGCCAAAAAACAAAAACAATTGTATCAAGCAGTTTTGTTCACCTGAACTGTAGTAATTGTTTGATATTTTGTTGAACTTGTAGTGGATGTTGCTAGAAACTTCAAATTTGTGACCCATGTTCTTCGAATCAATAGGGTGCTTGAGCTTGGTGTTCCAAGGCTTTGACTTCAATTGGATTGGTAGAACTTTGATTTTGGGGACGTAATTTTTTTTCCCTACAGTTGATGGCATTTTACCAAGTCTTAGGAGCTTCTGAGTACTGTAATTCTCTATATTGGAATGCTTTTGTAGTTGATGATATTGGTGTTTGCTTCTGTTTAAATATGATAATTTCCTGTTACTTATGTCGTTTTGCACTACAGCAACATTTGAAAAATGTAATCTCTTTCCGTAGTATTCAATAACTCGTTAAATGTGAATCCTTCTATTTAGATGTTCCATGTGTTCAATTCAGGGGAATGATATACTTTATTTTGACACGCATGTGCACTACTCTCAAACCTCTCTCTAGTCTTTGTTCTTAGTTGTGCATAATCCAGCCTGACATTAATTATTATGAAAGAAATCCAGTTGAAGATTCATTATTGCTGCATTATCCAAGGCTAGACCGCACTCTGATCTATATTTTCTCTCTCACACAATGTTAATAGCCATGGCTTTGACGATGGTGGCTGGGAAGTTGGGAAGTAAACTGTTGCCCAGGTTCTCGTCTTCTCTATTGCATTCACATGCCACCAGTTTTGGTTCGTACATCTCTCTCTCTCTGTGTCTCCCCCTTTCTCTGCCTGTGTGATAGTTTGTGTTTCTTAAGAATGAGGGATTTCTAGTATGCTTCTCTGCTTTTTTGAAAGAAGATTAATGCTATCTGATTAATCTATGTGCATTGCATGATATATGCCCTAGAGATATGAGTATCTATGTGTTTTAGTGGCTACTGATTGTACATATTTACTATACCTATTTATGCTATAATTGCCTTGTTCCCTTGCTTCACCTAACAGGTTATAGAGGTTGTAGGGAATAATCATTTTATTTTCAGGATTTAAAGAAGTACAGGAAGAAGAAAAAAGTCGCATGGTTGGGGATGTCTTCAGCAGCGTTGCTTCAAACTATGATCTCATGAATGATGTAATGAGTGCTGGATTACATAGATTATGGAAGGATAGGTAAGATCCTTCTTGTTTATTTATTTATTTTTATTTGAAATCTATTTGCCTTCCCAATGTTGCATATTATCTTGCCAACTTTTCAGGCTGGTTTCCAAACTGAATCCATTTCCTGGAATGAGGCATCTCGATGTCGCTGGTGGGACAGGTTCGCATACCATCTGTAATAACATATATAAATACATTAGTTTATAATTCTGAAAAACTTGAGAACACTGTTAGAGTTGGTTAAATGCAGACTTTCACATTTAAGGTACTTCCATCTCCGATTCAGAGTTATAATTGTGGTTGGGTGGTATATAAGTTAGTAAATAGGCTGAGGTGATTCTGACAATGAGATGGTTCCTGTAGCTTCCGTGATTAGAATGTTAGAAATATTCAACTATGACTAGTTTTACAACTAACTTAATTTTCTGGGATCTGATCGGAAAGAGAATAGTACAGCCAAAGCTATCCACAAGAAACGCCCATCTTGATAAAGAATTGTGGCTTTTCCCTTTCTTTGGGAGTAAATTTTGTTTCTGTAATCTGCCTTTCTGTCGAATGCTCTGCCAAGTGTTTTTGTTATTACTAATTTTCCCATCATCTTTGTCAGACTCAACAGGTTTTACCACTTCGTCACTACTAATGGTAACCCAGCTTTCATGTATATACCAATTTCCAAATATTAAGAGTTTTGTCTGAAATAGCATCATAAGGCATCACCTAGTCCTTCTAATCACTTCTGCAACTTCAGCATTCTTGCAAATATCAGGACCTGTCTATGACGTGGTATCCAAATTTATTCACAATAGCACCGAATGGTTGGAAGCCAATTATCATAATTTTGCAGTTCGTAGGTTTTAAAAGTTCTGACTTGCAGATATAATTGCATAATTTGTTTAAAGGAAGATAATTTTTCTTTAGTTTCCCGTAGGAAATTTGTAGCATGAAAGTTGCTTCCACATGAAACAATATGAAAACCTATTTATTTGCTAGGGGGCAATCCAGGTTTATTCTTGTCTTTAAACCTTAATGAACAGCATTCGTTGATCTTGGTCTGAAGTTTTTGAAGTTTTGCAGGGGATGTTGCTTTCAGGATCCTGGAAACCGTAAACAGTGTCAAACATAGAGCAATGCAAGATGTTCTTGAAGATAATTTACACGAAGGAACTCAGATATTTGTATGTGACATTAACCCTAACATGTTGAACGTTGGTAAAAAGCGAGCCTTGGAGAGAGGTAAATAAGTGGAGTCGATAAATATATATTGGATGAACTATATTTCTCCTTAGAGGATCGCATGTGGAATTAATGTCTGAATCCTGCTTTTGGTTAGAGACAATATCTTCTCCTGTCTGTTTTAGGTTTTGGAGAAAAGAAATCCCTGAGATGGGTTGAGGGGGATGCAGAAGCCTTGAGTTTTGAAGATAATTCAATGGATGGTTATACAATTGCATTTGGGATTAGGAATGTGACTCACATAGAGAAAGTTCTTGCAGAGGCTTACAGGTAAGCTAACTTCACCTTTACAGCCTGTAAAATGTAGTGTGGATGTAGCACCAAGTACCATTGCTTGTTGTATTCTAAGCAAGAGTGGGATTAGTTGGGACTTAGAACTTGGTGAGAAGCTAACATATGTTTTTGAGATTGTGGGGCAGATACTCTTTGGCTTTTGATCAAAGAATTTATACATATTATATCTCATTTTGGTTTCTATGACATTGTTTATCAGGGTACTAAAAAGGGGAGGAAGATTCCTTTGCCTTGAACTGAGCCACGTGGAAGTTCCTATATTTAAGGAATTGTGAGTATCTCATAAACACCTTTTGTTAGGACAAAAGTTGTATCTGATAAATAATGCTTGGAGCTATTCACAAACTTGTGATTTCTTCAGGAAAAAAGCTGTAGTTGATAAACTATGCTTGGAGCTATTTACAAAGTTGTATTAGTTCTCATTAGTATCATTAACATCGCCCCTTAGTAAAATGGGAAATGGACAATTCTTTGTGACAACTATTACTGTGCATGCAATATTATAAAAATTTAATGTAGTTTGTTGGATTGGTCTCTATCTTAAATTCAGTGCATCAATATGAGATATTATCTGAGTATAATCATTCTCTATGGAATTTGGCAACCTAGAAAACACCTTTTTTTTTCCTGATTTGACAATCCAAGATCCTTGGAGTTTTTTCAAGATTTTGCCCTGCGCTAAGTTGACTGTTTCTCTCTCTCTCTCTCTCTAGTATATTTTTCTTCGTTTTTTTGTGCCTTGGCCTTGATTAGTGCTGCTTGTTTTCTTATGCAGCTATGATTATTATTCATTCTCCATTATTCCAGCCTTGGGAGAGCTAGTTGCAGGTGATCGAGATTCATATCAGTACTTAGTTGAGAGCATTCGCCGTTTTCCCTCTCAGGTTATTATTCTTTTATCTTCCAAAGCAAATATCACTATCCACCTGTTCGATTAAAGTTTAGTTGTACCAAGACAACCAGTGCAGTCAAAACACTGATTGTCTTGGTACTGGACAAGGTTTTACGAAGGCAAAGGCTTGGGTTCTCACATGTCCCAAGTTCGAGCCTCAACACCGTCATTTTCGCCCCTAATTTATCTGAGGTGTGTTGGGTGGGGTCCTGACACATGCCTCTAGGCTGGCTTGTAGGGCCGGGTCCGACCTTGGGAGCTCTTGGATTATCAAAAAAAATATATATCGATTTGTGTGTTTGGATTTTTGTTGGAAAGAGTGTATATTTGGGACAATTATACCTAATTTCCGATTCTTTGAAATGAAATGATTTTCTATTGGTAGAACTTAAAAAACCTACTTGTAGCTTAATTTATAAAAATATATAATCTTGACAGGAGTTGCTGCTTTTGTCCATTCAGTTAATGCTGGTATGTTACAGTAAATATTATTTATGGTTATCGATGAATGCAGGAGACATTTGCTTCAATGATTGCAGAGGCAGGATTTCAGAATGTTGCGTATGAAAATCTTGTAGGTGGAGTGGTTTCCATCCATTCAGGGTTGAAATTTTAGCCGTATTTTGGATTCTGATCTCATATCTCCCCACAGCTTGTATACCTTATAGGATTTTGTCATTGAAATATAGTATTCTCCTGCTTGAAATCCTACCATGAGAGTTTGAGGTGGTGAACTTTCTTTTCTTTTTTGGAGAAAGCAACTTTACCCAAGCCTTTTACTCATCTTTTGTGTTTTGTTTTTGTCAGTATTTGTGTTGTTCTTTTTCTGGACGTTGATTAATAAGAATGTTAGTGGAAATATGTCAATTCAATTGTAAGATTTCGAGTTTATCCAATTAGTCATCGATTGATTTAGTCATATCGACAACTGACCGTTTTATTTGATGCTCGATACAGCTCTGATGAGAATGCACAAAAACTTGTATAGTCCTATTGCTGACTATTATGTCCAGAGAAAAAAAAACATTAACGAAAAAACAGAACAAAACTAATTTGCTATGTTTGCGTTTTTTAATTTTTTTTAATAATTAAAAATATTTTGTTGAGATATGTTTTTTGGGTGTTTGTGAAGGCGAAGACCATATAAAATATATTTGGAAAGAGAAATGTTTTGTAGTAGTAACTTTTTTATTTGATATTAATAATTAGATATAAATTTTTGTTGAAAATTGAAATGCTTAGTGTGAAAAAAATTATGTTTGGATAAAAAAATATTTTGAAATAAGAAAGGTTTGTTTTGGCCCTTTGGGTAAATATAAAAAATAGGTTTTTAAAACCATTAAACTCTTACTTATCAATATTGGGCTGTTTGGGCTTCCAACAACTTAAAACTGTGATTCCACATTACGACTTAAATTCTGTAATCCACTAGACTTGGTTGCTTGGGCTCGTAGTTTCTCAAAATGATGCAGCTTCAGCCTTCAGAAGCATCACCTCTCCAATAAATCAAACACACGTTAATGTAACTTAACTTTTTTGTTTTTTTGTTTTTTTTTTCCAGCTAAAGTCAAACTTAACTAATGCCACAATAAAAGCGCTAATTTATCCTCTCCCTTCTAGGGCTGTGCATGGGTAGTGACAGTGACGGTTATAATTCAATAATATTTGACCAACATCCACATGACTCACTAAAGTCTTCTTATAATACACACAACACTAAATGTTGCCACAACCCCGATGTCTCATTCTTCTTGTGATGAATAGTAAAATCTTTCTTACAATAGCGACAAGTACCTCTAACATTCATGGAGTCATTTTCATAAGTGATCTTAGTGTAGTATTGCCAAACCGGAGACTCGTGAGTTCTTCCTCTTTTTAAGTGGAGGAAGTGGTGGTAACCCACTAGGATCAGTGCCAGTTGTTTCCATACTCTCTGTAGGAGTGGCTGGACAAGATTGAGAAGGTGTAGTAGCTACACTACTACCTATCAGGTTAGAAGTGTGGCTAGTTTCACTTCCAATTCCAGACTCATTAATGAGTGTACGTGATTATGTAGTATCCATCTGAAAAAAAAAACAATGCAGGTGTAAAATAATTTGAGAAAAAACATTGATCAAACTTTGGTTTTCAAAAAAATAAAAATGTAGGGCAACTAATAGCTTTAGATGGTGATCATAGTAAAATATAATCACCTCCACATTAGAAGTTAGCATAAGTTGACCTTTTCTATGTATTTTTTAGAGTTTAAAGGGATTCAAAATCTTAAAATAAAAAATAAGTTTTTGAAAAACAAAACATAACCTCAAATTCAATTCAAAATCAAACAATTTGTCAAACAAAATCAAACAATTCAATCACATATATCCAAGCATCCAAACCAATTCAATCTCATCCTCCAACAGTTTTACAAACCATAATTATCTAAACCAATTTAATCTCAACCTCCAACAGTTTCACAAATCACAATTATCCAAATATGAAACCCTTAAGCAATCTTTTGCAAATTAAAATCAATGAAATTTTTGTAACTGAATTTTATAGAGAGAATGAGATAGAAAGACATACCACAATCCAATTGGCCGCTTAATTCAAGCCATGAAATGGAGACAAGGTCACTGCCAAATTAAGCACAATCACTGACTCCTGAGCACCTAAAAAAAGATGCAGAATTTAACAAAGGGCAAAAATTTTAACATCACAATCAATAAATATGTATTTTAGGGCAAACAATTATTTGGCCCTAGAATTTTAAACTCGAGCAATCTTTGGAACAACGTACGTAGCTATTTTCTTCAAACAAACTCAGATATTACGTACTAGCTGTTAAATTGAACACGAATCGATGATTGGTCAAGACTAAAGTTGATCTAGCTCGTGCATGTGCAATATGTTCTGCCACAAATCGTGAATCAAATCTTCAGTAAAAGCTTATCTTTTTTATCCTAAGCAGTCAAGAAACAAAATGAGGCAAAGAGGGACTTACAATTTACCGTGCGCCCGTGAGGCGGTGGTTTGAGAATCGAGCCTCGAGGGAGAGACATAGACGAAAGAGAGAGAAAGAGCAGCTAGAGAGGGGCAGATAGAGAGAGAGAGAGACTGAGAGGGAAAGAGAAACTTACCGTGAGAGAGAGCTTGATGGACCACGGTGGCAGAGGGCGAAGAGGAGGGCAGAGGGGCATTAAGCAGACGAGAACGGAGGGGAGGAACTAGGAAGGGCGACGTGAACGGAGAGAACGATGACACAAATTGTGAACGATTCGCGAAGGGGGAGGAAAAAAACCCTAAGAATCCCACTAACCCAAAACGCGTCGTAGCATCTGTAAAAAAAATAAAAATAAAAGGTTGTGGCGGTGAACTGCCAAGCGGTTGGCGGTTTCACCGCCATTGCCATTTTCACCGTCATTTGGTGAAAATGGCAATCGGTACTGGTGCCGGTTAATCGGCCCACCGCTGGTACAAGTGAACAACTCTACTCCCTTTGTCGCTCACGTCGTGCTGTCACTCGCTGAACTCACCCACTAATACTAGCCGCCAGTAGAGGGGGAACCAGGTCGGGGTCAATTGAGACATGTTAGCTTCCACGACTGCTTTGATTGATTGATTTATTTTTATAAGAAAACTCATCCCTCTAGCCTAGGCCCGCCCAGCCCAGCCCGATAAAAGAAGAAGAAGCCCAGGCTGGTTTAACCCACTCTCTCCCGATACCTCCAGCCCTCCACGCCACCTTCTCTCACTCCCTCTCTCCTCCACCGCCGGCTTTTTCTCCTTCTCTGCCTCTCCGTCCCTCTCTCCTCCACTGGCTCTCTCTGTCCCTCTCTACCTTTTTCGGGCTCTCTCTCTCTCTCTATCTAGTTTTTCTTCACTGTGGCTCAATTTCTATATAAACAGACAAATTCTGTTGGCTGCCATGTTTTGTTGAGGCTTGCATTGCAAAGGTGTGGTATTGTCGTAAGACACTTACTTTAGTTCTTGATACAAGGCGTATATTGTTCTAAAATGTATCAGGGAAACACAAGAAACTACATCCAATCTATTTTGATGATTCGAATCCTTGATTGTATATTTGATTTGTCAAATAGTTTCTGCATTGCTAGATTATAGTCTTCCAAACTTGAGTTATGGAGCAGCATATTTATTCTTGGATTATGACCTTGATTTTGCTCCAAGTGAGGTCTTGTCTTTACATCATTTTAAATTGCTCAATTGAAGAAAAAATTTTAATTCAAAAGTCACACTTGTGTAATGCCATACTAGTTCCTTTAAGATTTTCACTTCCCTTCCCCACTAACACACATGAGAAGCAATTTTGTTATGCCTTTTCCAAGCTAGTCTTATTCTGCAATAACCATTCCCTTGTTCCTATTTATTGCTAGTCTGAATAGTTTCATCTATTGTTCATTGGACTCCCATGTAATAGTGGTCTACATGAAAGTTATTGTAAGTGGTGCAAATAATAGAGCAGTTGTGTAACAAATTCTATGATCATCTTGCTATTTTGTAGGCAGACTTTCCAGAACATCTTTCCATGCACTGCTTGTCAACATGGATGAAATAGATTTTTGCAAAATGGGAATGAAGCCTTCTTGATTGGGTTAGCAGAGGGTTATTAGCCATATTCTTCATCAACTTGAAAGCAATTTCATATTCACCAATTTTGACATTTGTAAAGAGTAGGGGTGAAAACCGACCAGTCAGTTCAGTTTTGGGCCCAAACCGTGGGCGAACCGACTGGGTCGATTTTCATTATTTCCCAACCGACGGCCGAACCGCCGGTTGGGAGAATCGACCGGGCCGACAAGGGTTCGGGGGTAGGCCCAGTTCAGTCGGTTGGGCCCAAAATTCATTTTTTTAAAGACTGATTTAATGACCCAAATTCATTTTATTTCTTTAAGTCCAAATCTCTCTTTGTTTAGCCCATTTGGTGGCCGAAATTTACCTTTGTGTTAAAATATTTCACACGATTTAAGACTTATAATGCAATTTTTATGTTTCTTTGGGTTTTTGAAGCTATGCATGCAACATGATCCTAATAAATAATAGTTAACAACATACTTAAAAAACAAGATAAGAAAAACAAATGAGCTATTTAACATACAGCCCTAACAAGTATCAACTAACCAAAAAAATAAAAAATAAAAATAAGCTACGAGTTAACAATTAACAAAAAAAAAATTACAACAATCAAATAACTTAAATGAGAACAAGGTTCAAATATTCCAACTTCCATTACAGTTAATCGTCAACTGGGTGCTTCTCGGACGGCTCAAGGATCTCCACTGTTGAAAACAAATAGCAAATTAAAGCAATTTAAGTATACATAAATATATATTGTGATTAAAATAAATTATCATTGACTACATAAATTAAAATACTTGCTTCTTCTTCATATTTCTCTACATTTTCCACTAACTCATAATCAACAATAGACTCAGCAATAGAGTCTTCCCCTATCCAATTTTGTGCACATATGAGGGCCTCCACTGTTCGAGGAGCCAATGAACTCCGATAAGGATCTAGAACACGTCCTCCGGTGCTAAAAGTGGACTCAGAAGATACTGCAGAAATTGGGATAGCCACAACATCTCGAGCCATGTGAGCAAGAATAGGATACGTAGATGCATTGGACTTCCACCACTGTAAAATATTGAATTCTTCAGTTCTTGCCTCACGACCATCAGTGAAATACTGTTCCACCTCTGATTTTCCATCACCCGTAGATGTAGACTCTTCAAGCCTTTCAAGGATGCGAGCCAACTTCAATCGGCGAGTTTGATTACCCTCCCCAACCTTATGCGTTGGACGAGAAGCTTGAGGTGTTGCTTCAACAGTACCAAACTTATCAGTATACTCCGCGCACAACCGATCAAACACATTTTTCATATATGAGAACATTACATCCCCCTCTTCAGTTAGATAGTTTTGCTTGAACCAAAGCTCTAAAGTACTCAGCTTATACCTTGGATCAAGCATCACAACAATAAACAACAACATATTCATTTTCGAAGAGATTCCCCAATACTTATCATATTTTCTCTTAATACTCGTTGCCATATTTTTTCAAAATATGATTACCACTTTCACACAAGTCAGAAATATTCTCTTGGATAATACAAATCTCTTGAAAGTAGATATTTGCAATCACATATGAAGATCTTGAAAACTGTATAGTAGCCTCATAAAACAACTCCAAAAATTGAACAAATATCCTAACTTTCTCCCAATCCAACATCTCAGGAGGTCCTAACTGTAGTGACTCACTAGCACCTTCATTAAAGTAACTCCTGTATAAAGGATCCTCATCATGGAGCCGATCAAAGACCTTTTCATATTTCCTTGCTTTCTCCAACATCAAATAAGTAGAATTCCATCTTGTGGCAACATCAAGACACAACATAGACTTACATTCTATGTTATCTTTTTCAGCGAATCTCTTAAACCTATCCATCCTAGCTGGAGAAGATCTCACATACCTCACTGCATTGCGCCCCCTTATGATAGACTCATCATATTCTTTCAATCCTTCATTCACTACAAGGTTCAAAATATGGGCACAATACCTCATATGCAGAAATTGTCCATCAAGGGCGATGTTGGGTTTCAAGCGCCTCTTCAAAAATTCAAGTGCAACATCATTTGAAGAGGCATTATCAACCGTGACAGTAAATTTTTTACTAGCAATACCCCACTCAAGAAGACACCCTTCAATATTCATCCCAAGTGTATCTCCTTTATGATTAGCAACCAAACAAAAGTTGATACTTCTCTTGTGCAATTTCCAATCACCATTAATGAAGTGTGCAGTGTGACACATATAATTTAAGTTCTAATTAGAAGTCCAAGTGTCGGTAGTGAGATAAACTCTAATAGAAATTGACTTCAAAGATTTTTTCAACTTTGGTTTCTCTACATTGTAGATCTTGAAACAATCCCTAGCAACTGTTATACGAGATGACATCTGAAATCTAGGTTCAAACTTCTTCAAAAGCCTTCTAAACCAACGACCCTCAACAACTCTAAATGAGTGTTCATCACCAATAATAAACTCAGCAATTGCTTGTCGAAGGTCCTCAGCATTATACCTATGCATGATCATAGAACTAGAACTATTCCCCTCCCCCTCAGGTTTCTTATCAAAGCTCAATGTGGGCTGATTTTTATCAGCCACCCCAAACCGATAAGGGTATTTTTTTTACACTGATTCTCCAAGTGGCTTATCATCGATGAAGTTCCATTTATCTTAGAATGACAATAATATTGTCTCTCACAATAGTTACACACTGCTTTAGGTGAATGAGCAAGCAAACCCTCAACCTTTGTAAAATGTTCTCATACTAAGGAAGAATCTCTAGACTCTTTCATTTTAGTAAAAGGTCGACAAGGGGTAATATTAATATTAGGGTTATCATCATCAAGATCATTATGTACCACATCCACCTCATTTTTAATATCAATCACATTATTGAGAGTAACATTATCAGGGGTACTTGTTGGAGTCTCTTCCATCTAGATTCTACACCACATTAAAAATCACCAGCTCTGTAAAATGCAAATCTTCAAATTTTGTTAATGTTTTTTTAACAATAAACACTAAACAATTACGAAGGAGTTTGCTCCCTTCAAATTCAACCCTGGTTCCGCCCCTGTCCACCAGTGAGACTCATTTGGTCACTCACCTACCAGTAAGAGGGAGCGAATCGAGCAGTTCGTCTTTGGCTGTCTTGTGAATATTGTATGCGAGGTAGTTGCTTCTCTCACTCTCTTTCTCCCTGAAGTTGGCTGTCTGTTTGGTTGCTGAAGAGAAAAGGAAAGGAGTTTTAGAACTGATTGGTAAATTGACTCTTTTCACTCAATTTATTATTTTTATTCATCAACTATTAATTTTAGATCTTTTTTATTATTTAATAAATTTTTTTAAATTAATTTTTAATCTCTGCAATTGCAATTTTACTTTCATAAATTATGAGACAAAATTATCCTTTTGTGTGTCGACGAATCATTTTTCATTTAATTTTTTTTTAAATAAAGTGTCTGAAATAATAGATGAAGTCCAGTGTTAAAACTAATTGGAGGGTGTAACTCAATTTATCTAAACAAAAACTTAGCATGAAAAATATATATTACTTAACAGAAGTGCATAGACGTTGGACCAACGTTCAATCAACCTCTCCTCTGAAGAAGAAGAAGTGAAATAAGAAAATAAGGAAAAGCATTTGTCTCAGGTACGCTTACTTCCACAACCGAGTTGAATGAAGAACGAAACTTTTCTATATCCGCTTTTTAAATTATGGTTTTTTTTTCATATTATGTATGTAATTCCCAAACATCAGAAGTTCATTTCTTAACGTCAGTGTTGTTCTATAGGGTCGTTGCTAAAGATAACGAGTACATGTTCTGTCACTATCATGCTTATATTACTGAATCTCATAATCTGAAATATCCATTTTATCAAGATGTCGGATCAGCAGGTTATGGTAATGTGGCGGATTTCATTAGATCTTGCGTGCAAAATGTTTGATGAATTGTCAGGCTGAGATCACGTGTTTTGAAATTTAATATATGGAGTCTATCCTCTGTTTTTCCTGGTGTACCTGGGTGGTTGGATTTCTTGGGAAATGCCCATTTTAGATTTCAAAAATTGTGATGTTTGATAGGATTCCATTTCTAGGATTTTGGCTTTGTTTACTTTGTACACCTATGGCTGCATGTAAGATGGTATTAGAATAAAAGTTCATGTGGGAGAAACAGTATTCTTGGACCTTTAGAGCTTGTAATTATGTGCTACTAAACACAGCCTTTTCCCCGCAATTTAATTTTCTTTTTCTTGGACGTGAATCTCCAGATTTGGTATGGCTATATCGTCTTGTTGTTGGTGAGACCGTAAATATCCCTTTTCTTTTTGGTCCATAAAAGTAGTATTATTCAATATTCGTGGAAGCACCATATTAGTGCCAAAAAAACAGAATCAATTGTATGAAGCAGTTTTGTTCACTTGAGCTGTAGTAATTGTTTGATTTTTTGTCGAACTTGTAATGGAGGTTGCTAGAAACTTCAAATTTGTGACCCATGGTCTTCGAATCAATAGGCTGCTTGAGCTTGGTGTTCCAAGGCTTCGACTTCAATTGGATTGGTAGAACTTTGATTATCGTGATGTAATTTTTTTTCCTACAGTTGACGGCTTCTGAGTACTGTAATTGTCTTTACTGGAATGCTTTTGTGTTTGAGGATATTGGTGTTTGCTTCTGTTTAAATATGATCATTTCTTGTTACTTATGTTCATTTTGCACTACAACAACATTTGGAAATGTAATCTCTTTCCGATGAATTCTTTCCGAAGTATTCAATAACTTGTTAAATGTGAATCCTTCTATTTAGATTTCCTTCCCAGGTGAATTGACTCCTTTCCTACATAGAAGAATCTCTTTTCCCAATTTTGATCTGGAATACTTCTTATTGCCTGGTATGCAGGTTCGTAAGCGTGAGTCATCCTGAAATTTTCAGGAGTGGATTCAAATGGTTTTCTTGACACCTTTGTGAAAGTCAGACAAACTCAAAATACTTTTCCTTTTGGGACATGTGTAAACAGAACAAACATTGATAATGAAGATTTTGTCAATTTCTTTGCAAAACATTTCAATTGGGTTGTGTTCGGCAATGAGTTGAAGTGGTACTGGACAGAACCACAACAAGGAAATTTCAACTACAAGGATGTTGATGAGATGTTGGACTTGTGTAAGAACCACAACATAGAGACCTGAGGTCATTGTATCTTCTGGGAACTGGAGGGCACGGTGCAGTCATGGATCCGTTCACTGAACGAAAACGACTTGGCAACTGCTGTTCAAAATTACATACTTTATTTTGACACGCATGTGCGCTGCTCTCAGACCTTTCTCTAGTCTTTGTTCTGAGCTGTACGTAATCCAGTCTGACATTATTTATTATGAAAGAAATCCAGTCTGACATTATTATTATTATGAAAGCATTATCCGTAAACTGTTGCCTAGGTTCTCATCTTCTCTACTGCATTCACATGCCACCAGTTTTGGTTCGTACATCTCTCTGTCTCTCTCTCTCTCTCCCTCTGTGTGTGTGTGTGTGTGTGTCCCTCTTTCTCTGCGTGTGTGACAGTTTGTGTTTGTTAAGAATGGGTGATTTCTGGTACGCTTCTCTGCTTTTTTGAAAGAAGATTAATGCTTTCTGATTAATCTATGCGCCTTGCATGATATATGCCCTAGAGATACAAGTATCTATGCGTTTTAGTGGCTACTGATTGTACATGTTTTCTATACCTATTTTGGCTATAATTGCCTTGTTGCCTTGGTTCACCTAACAGGTCATAGAGGCTGTAGGGAATAATAATTTTATTTTCAGGATTTAAAGAAGTACAGGAAGAAGAAAAAAGTCGCATAAAGTACGTGAGTATGACAGACCCAGACATTTGTTGATGTGCTTTGTCAGCGCCGAGTGGTGTACGTTACAATTATTGTCAGTATCGTTCTCCAATCACTACATCATACGTATGCTTTAAATAAAACCGTTGAACCATGCCAAACTCTCAACTCGAAATCTGGGTCAAACCTTGGACTCCAGAACTAGAATCTGGACCCGATTCCAAACAAGCCTAGACAGACTTGATATTTTGCTAATTGAAGGACCTTATTGATAAAATATAAAAATCTAGGAACTGCTAATGACATAATTGAAAATCCTTAGAGAAAAGAGTGCTATTCGAGAAGAAAAATTATAATTAACCTTAACAATTATTATCCTTCCAACTACGAACCAACCCGATGTGGGCTTGTTATTGCGTTTATTTTTGCTTAATTGCACCAGGGGCCCTTGTGGTATGAAAGGGTTGCAAATAGGCTCCTGAGGTAATGACTTCAACAATTAGGCCCCTGAGGTTGAGTTTTAATAAAAAACAAACCCCTTCGTCAATTTGCCGTCAGATCCGTTAACGCACATCGTTGACGTGGCTTTAAAATGCACATCATAACGAATCATTAAGCGACACCTATCCACGTTAGTTTATTTTCAAACAAAATAAAAAATCACTTAGTTAAGCGAGGTCGTTGCCTCAGTGGCCTTCTTCTCCATAGCACGATGACGTTAGTTTATGCTTTCTCCTCTGGCAGAATCTTCAGGCTCCCCCACTGGTTTCTCATACCATATTTGGTTTCACAAGAAACAAACACCCATACACAGCCCGTTCGTCCCAATCTCGTCTCTGTTCATCCCCACAATCCCAAATATCACTTTCGCCACTTTTTTAATTTTTTTCTGATAATGGACAACTTTTTCACACCCATTCCTTCCACCAAGAAAACCACCAGCACCAACATGAACTCTCCTACAACCACTTCACCCTCCTTAACCTCTCAGTATTGTTTTCCACCTCACGACTGTCTGCGATTTCCATTCGCATTTCCTTCAGAGCAGGCCAGTAAGCCTATGGGGTAACCCGCGTAGGCAAAAGTTATTGTGTGAGTGGACGGGTGAGATTAGAAGTTGAGAAATCTAATGGCTGGAAAAATGTCACGTCATTTAATGAACCCGACCCGGTTCCATTAAATGACGTGACTTTTTTCAGCCATTAGATTTCTCAACTTCTAATCTTACCCGTCCACTCACACAATAACTGGTGCCACCCCGCGTATCCCGTCGTAATTGGCGTGAACCAAGATTGGACGACCAAGAGAGAAGGCTTTTTGATGCTTGGACGACCAAGATTGCGAGGAATAAGCTTAAAATGGCATGCCTAAGGAGCCTCAGTCTAAGCAAAAATTCTGCTTCGGCCCAAGTGCACACAAGGTCGAGTTTGAAATGTAACAAGGCTGTAGACCAGAAGTTGCAGGTTTACCAGGTATAGTTGCCCGAAATCCTCCCATCTCAAAGTGATCTTGTGATTTTATACATAAGTATGAGTTTGGGCAAATATCCTTCAGTTCATGGAGCGTTTATGTGGTTTGTTGCGTGAAATAGTTCCAACCCCTCCTTCTGTGCATCAGACACATGTCATCACGGTATGCACAAATGCAAAGAAAGTTTTTAGAAGCATTGGACCCAATAGCTCCTCCTGCGGATAAGAAAGAGTACGAACGAGGTAGATGGAAAACAATTGCTCAAACCCAGAAAAATGAATTGGTAATATCAGACGCCATCCCGAATCTCCCCATATATTCACATGCCAACCTCAATTCCCAGTCCCAGGTAGATGGAATAATCAACCTCCCTCCCTCTCCTCCACCCCATCGCTGGCCGTTTGCAATTGATTTGTTCGATTTTTTTTTGTTCTTTTTTATCTGCTGGTATGGTGTGGTTTTCCAGGTTAGGTTCAAGACGAGGTCGGTTATTGTGTGAGTGTGTGAGTGGACGGGTAAGATTAGAAGTTGAAAAATCTAACGGATGACAAAATGCCACCTCAATTAATGAAACCGGGTCGGTTTTGCAGGTCGGGTTAATGGGTCGGATTCATTAATTGACGTGGCATTTTGTCAGCCGTTAGATTTCTCAACTTCTAATCTCACCCGTCCACTCACACACTCACACAATAGCTTCACTCACACAATAACTTTCGCCGGTTCAAGACACCCGAAACCTAGGCATCAGGAGATTACGAAGCCAAGCTCCAAAGAGGGCAGATGACTTTCCTTCAACGGAGAGACTAAGGTCGGGGCGAACCTAGCCCTCCAGAATACCTTTACAGATGAAGTTACAAATATGGACCAGATCACTGTTTAGGCCAACAAGGAATCCAGTGCAATGTTCAATGGCGTTGTTTTCTGGGCTTGTTTTAACCGTGAATTTGCATGTGATTTCCTAAAGACAATAATTTATATCAGCAGAGTAACGGGAAATGACAGGGCCTGTCGAGTTTCGTCTTAAGAGTATAATAGTAAGTCCAAGTTTATGATTTTCTTTCTAAAAAGAGATTAAAGATCTAAGGCTGCCGGGCCACAAATGTCGTTAGTGTTGGAGGTACTAACGACCCCGGTTTCTTTTCTCATTCCCTGTCAAATTTGTGGGAAGTTGAAAAATAAGAACTTAGCACAGACTAGGAGCTTCTCCGAGTCGGCGGAAGAGCCGGTCAGCTTTTGGACTAGGTCTCTGAAGGTGTTTGTGTCCGCTTGCAAGAAGGTTGTTGCTGTAGGTGATGTTGGCGAAGTCATGCTGGTGTGTTTTTCCATCCCAGAGAGAGAGAGAGAGAGTTTAATGCTTTTTGGAACAGATTGCCTCCTAAGGCAATTTCCTCCGAAGGTGCCGGATAGACGACTTGGATTGCATTTTCCAGATCTAATGGTGTAAAACAGTCCACCTCATTTAATGATTTTTTTTGGCTTCCGGCCCGGCTTCATGGCTTGGCTGCTCAATCCCTATAGTTTTCTTTGCCCGACTTTGAGCACCTATCTTCAACTCTTCGACACTTTCTGCATGCCCGGTAGGGCTGAAAAACCGGAAGGCGGTCCGATTTTTCGGACCGCGTTTCGGTCTGGACCGCATTCTGGTCCTCTTAAAATAGAGGACCGGACCGGACCACTTATAAGTGGTCCGGTCCTGTCCGGGTCTAGTAAATGCGGTCCGGACCACTTAAGTGGTCCGGACCGGTTTCAATTTTTTTTTTCATATTTTCATAAACACACATTTTTTTTAAGATAAAAAAAATAAGAATTCATTTAAGTTTTAACACCTACTAGGCTACTATAATTTGCTCATTAATTTAAAGATATTAATTCATTTATAGACTTAAAGATACGAATTTATTTAAAAATTTAAAAATGTGAATTCATTTAACATCTACCATAGTTTGCTCATTAATTTAAAGATGTGAATTCATTTAACATCTACCATAGTTTGCTCATTAATCTAAAGATGTGAATTAATTTAAAGACTTAAAGATGTAAATTTATTTTAAAACTTAAAAATGCGAACTTATTTTAAAACTTAAAAATGCGAATTTATTTAAAAACTTAAAAATGTGAATTCATTTAAAAACTTAAAAATGTGAATTCATTTAACACCTACCAATCTACCATGTAACCATAGTTTGCTAATTATTTTAAAGATGTGAATTCATTTAACACATAACATAGTTTGCTTATTAATTTAAAGATATGAATTCATTTAAAGACTTAAAGATATAAATTCATTTAAAAACTTAAAGATGTGAATTCATTTAAAGAATTAAAGATGTAAATTTATTTTAAAACTTAAAAATGTGAATTCATTAATTTCATTTAACATATAGTCATATACCATAGTTTGATAATTCATTTAAAGATGTGAATTCATTTAAAGACTTAAAAATGTAAATTTATTTTAAAACTTAAAAATGTGAATTCATTAATTTCATTTAACATATAGTCATATACCATAGTTTGATAATTGATTTAAAGATGTGAATTCATTTAAAGACTTAAAGATGTAAATTTATTTTAAAACTTAAAAATGTGAATTCATTAATTTCATTTAACATATAGTCATATACCATAGTTTGCTCATTAATTTAAAGATATGAATTCATTTTAAAACTTAAAGATGTAAATTTATTTCGAAACTTAAAAATGTGAATTCATTAATTTCATTTAACATATAGTCATATACCATAGTTTGCTCATTAATTTAAAGACGTGAATTCATTTTAAAACTTAAACATGTAAATTTATTTTAAAACTTAAAAATGTGAATTCATTAATTTCATTTAACATATAGTCATATACCATAGTTTGCTTATTAATTTAAAGATGTGAATTCATTTTAAAACTTAAAGATGTAAATTTATTTTAAAACTTAAAAATGTGAATTTATTAATTTCATTTAACATATAGTCATATACCATAGTTTGATTATTAATTTAAAGTTGTGAATTCATTTCAAGACTTAAAGATGTAAATTTATTTTAAAACTTAAAAATGTGAATTCATTAATTTCATTTAACATATAATCATATATCATAGTTTGCTCATTAATTTAAAGATGTGAATTCATTTTAAAACTTAAAGATGTAAATTTATTTTAAAACTTAAAAATGGTTTGCTCATTAATTTCATTTAACATATAGTCATATACCATAGTTTGATCATTAATTTAAAGTTGTGAATTCATTTAAAGACTTAAAGATGTAAATTTATTTTAAAACTTAAAAATGTGAATTCATTAATTTCATTTAACATATAGTCATATACCATAGTTTGCTCATTAATTTAAAGATGTGAATTCATTTTAAAACTTAAAGATGTAAATTTATTTTAAAACTTAAAAATGGTTTGCTCATTAATTTCATTTAACATATAGTCATATACCATAGTTTGATCATTAATTTAAAGTTGTGAATTCATTTAAAGACTTAAAGATGTAAATTTATTTTAAAACTTAAAAATGTGAATTCATTAATTTCATTTAACATATAATCATATATCATAGTTTGCTCATTAATTTAAAGATGTGAATTCATTTTAAAACTTAAAGATGTAAATTTATTTTAAAACTTAAAAATGGTTTGCTCATTAATTTCATTTAACATATAGTCATATACCATAGTTTGATCATTAATTTAAAGTTGTGAATTCATTTAAAGACTTAAAGATGTAAATTTATTTTAAAACTTAAAAATGTGAATTCATTAATTTCATTTAACATATAGTCATATACCATAGTTTTCTCATTAATTTAAAGATGTGAATTCATTTTAAAACTTAAATATGTAAATTTATTTTAAAACTTAAAAATGGTTTGCTCATTAATTTCATTTAACATATAGTCATATACCATAGTTTGATCATTAACTTAAAGTTGTGAATTCATTTAAAGACTTAAAGATGTAAATTTATTTTAAAACTTAAAAATGTGAATTCATTAGTTTCATTTAACATATAGTCATATACCATAGTTTGCTCATTAATTTAAAGACGTGAATTCATTTTAAACTTAAAGATGTAAATTTATTTTAAAACTTAAAAATGTGAATTCATTAATTTCATTTAACATATAGTCATATACCATAGTTTGCTCATTAATTTAAAGATGTGAATTCATTTTAAAACTTAAAGATGTAAATTTATTTTAAAACTTAAAAATGTGAATTCATTAATTTCATTTAACACCTATTTGCAATTTTGCATAAATGTTAATATGAAAGTTGAATTGTAGATAATTCATGTAACACCTATTTTGATTTCTTTAAGTAAAAATTGCTGGTATTTACTTGCAATATGATTATTGAATTGTAGAATTAACGTAAAAAATGGAATGATTTTGATTGTAAGACAAATACTAAAGATAAGAAATTAGTTGCAAATATCTTACAAAATTAAACATATTAAGTTAAAAATACAAATGTCTCGAATACACACAAACAAATACATTAAGAAACTAAATTCACTTGCTGGTGGTTGATGTCCCAAGCTTGCCTACTGCTGTGTTATTGCTTGCCACTTCTGTAAATTTAAATGTCAATAAATGTTAAAAACAAATAAATATAAGTAAAGCACTAAAGCATAGAGAAAATAATAAAAAGAGAATTAAAATTACAAACACATTTTATTTACCGGAATCCATGTCATAACTCTCGATGCAATCCAAAGTCTCTTTGATGTTAATTGGATCCTTTTCATCCGTACGTCGCAACCAATCTTGGGTGCAAACGAGAGCCTCCACGGTCGTTGGAGCGAATGAACTCCGAAATGGATCAAGTACACGTCATCCCGTACTAAAAGCGGACTCTGAAGACACAGTGGAGATAGGGATAGCCAATACATCCCGTGCAATCATAGCAATGACAAGATATCGTAAATCATTATCCTTCCACCATTTCAATACATCAAAATTCTTATCCGGAGCAACAAGTGGATCCGCCAAATACCGATCAATTTCTAAGTTAGCAATGATAGTTGAAGAATATGTTCCAAATGACACAGCAGTGCTCCAATAATCATCAAATAAAGTCAATTTGCTGCCAGAAGCAGCAACCACTGGAAGAGGAGGAGACACATTACTAGTAGTTGAATGTACTTGAGTCTGAGGTAATCCCAATGCATATTCATCAAAAAATGCATGAAACAGATAACTTATACTGGCCACTAACTTCTCTCCCTCTATTCCACCATACATCAACCTCACCATGTGTCCCATTACTTGTAACTTAGACCGTGGATCAATCACATTTGCAATAAATATCAACAAATTTAACCTGTCATTCATTCCCCAATATTTTTGGTACTTAACCATCATAATATCAGCCATGTCTTTCAATCTTTGGTCCGTACTTTGTGAGTAACGACACAAATGAGAATGCATTCAAAAATTTGTGAGTCCATGAAAGTATGAATTTGAAGTAACATACAAAGAACCAGAAAATTGAATTGTAGCATCATAGAAGAGTTCAAGAAACTTGCAAAATACCCTTATTTTCACCCAGTCCTCTCATGTTGGAGGTCCTAATTTCCTCTTCCCACACTCACCTTCAGTAAAATGAGGAAGATAATCAACATCATCACTCTCCATTCTATCAAAAGAAAACTCATATTTCTCAGCAACATCCAGCATCAAATAAGTAGAGTTCCAACGGGTCGAGACATCAAGGCACAATCTCTTGGAACATTCAATCCTCTCTTTCTCAACACATTGATTGAATTTGATAAGCCTTGCAGGAGAAGACCGCACATATCTAATTGCATCTCACAACAAATAATTGTAAGAAATAACGAATTTTGAATAAACAAATAATGCATAGTGCTAAGAAATGAAAAAAAATACATGCATACCTAATTGCATCACGAACCCTTGTAATTGCATCATCATTTATCTTCAATCCATCACCAACCACAAGATTCATAATATGCGCCGCACATCTCATGTGAACGTAAAGACCATTCTGCACATTACTTCGTAGATGTCTCTTCAAATAACTAATAGCTGTATCATTTGAAGAAGCGTTATCAACTGTGACGGTCATAATCTTGTCAATTCCCCAATCATGTAGACACTCCTCCACTTGCACCCCAATTGTGTCTCCTTTGTGATTATCAATCAAACGGAAGCTTATCACCCTTTTATGCAATTTCCACTCCTTGTCAATCCAATGGGCAGTGACAACCATATAACTCAAATTTTGAATCGAAGTCCAAGCATCAGTGGTGAGACAAACTCTACTATCACAAGCCCTAATCATACACTTCAACCATGCTTTTTGATCCTTAAAATGTCAATACAAGTCCTAGCAATGGTGACATGAGATGAGACTTGAAATCTAGGCTCTAGCTCCGTATAAACTTTCTAAATTGGGGAGAATCCACAATCCTGAAAGGGAGCTCATCAACAATAAGAAACTCTGCCAAAGCTTGACGAAGAGCCATAACATGATTATGGTCAAATTTTTTGGCCAACACCAAATTACTAGGGTTCTCATCACCCTCAACTCCCTTCTCATATACTAAAGTTTTTTTTGTCTCTTATCTTGTTTTGGGGTTAGCTTATTGGGGTTTTTCTTACATTTAGTAAGATGATCCAACAAATTTTTTGTCTCATTCTTATTTCCATCTGCAGCATAATCAGCATCACAATAATTACAAAATGCTCTAGCGCGTGGTAGGTCACCAACATGCTTCTTTGTAAAGAAAGACCAAACCATAGATTGATTCTTTCTTTTGGGTTTAGGTGGTTCACTACTTAGTTGGGGAATTTCTGAAACATCTTCCTCCTCAACCATCATATCTACATCCTCTAAGCTCAAACTCCTAACATCAACAGTATGCTCCAAACGATTACGAGAAGAAGACATAGTGTCTACAAGCCTACAAGGATACGTAAATCTCAGCATTCAAAGAAAGAAATTAAAGATTACCATAAAATAAATAAGACATGACCATTGCTACCATCCTCCCCCAGTCCAATATCTTCACTATAATACTCAGAAATAACAGTCCACAGTGAGCCTTTTAAAAGTACACAAACATGACATAACTTGAGTGCCATCATCAAATGCTTTATGTTTTACGGTCTATTTGCCCAGAACTAAAAGTTCACTTCCTTGGCCCTTCTTACATTACAAAGAACATAAAGGAGCTAGATAGTAGCAATTCTTTATCTGTACCCACCACTAGTTTGTTGGTCAAAGGCATGCACTCGAAGGTAGCCCTTTCAGCTACCCAGCACCAATTAAGATCCATGATCTGGTCTGCTAGAGATGATCGTTTGTGCTGATTCTGAAATGAAATTAGGTGGTTTGGAAACAAGCTGACAGAGAGGCCATTCTGTATAAGCTTTAACCTTTACTTGATAGCCAACAATTTTTAGCCTCGGATTTGATAGCACCTTTATCCTCCATCTTTTTTCTTTGATATTATAAACAACAGCATATCTTTTACTTAAACTGTACCCATCAGAAGTACTTAGAACAAATGGATAATCGATGGATGCCCAACCAATATTCTTTGTTGAGCAGCTGTTCTAATCCAATTGCCTATAGCAAAAACATCCTAATTTTTTTATTAAGAAGATTACAATATAATTAACTAAATGACCAGACAGAAAGAATCTGTACTCCATGTAGGAATTCCCTTAAGTGAAATTGAATCGAAATATGATATTAGTCCCATGAGAAAGGTACTTTTGTCTGGGAAAGACTTGAGTCCAAGGATCGGACTAGAAAAAAACAAACATCTAATTAACCGCTAAGCCAGAGGCTTAGTCAATTGGAGAGGAAGGAATAAAACTCAAGATAATGTTATAAGTTACACCAGCAGAAAGCAAAATCATTAAATCAGTGAACATTGAGCGTCATAAGACAGAAGCCGACCAAGTTAAATGCCATGACCTAGCTCTCTCTCTAAGACAGAACAGAAATGAGAAAAGTAGAAAACTATTACCTATATGCACCGGAGAGGAGACTGGAGAGGAGATATGATGATTAGATCTGTGCTGCGTCAGTGGGGTTCCTTCTGGTGGCCGGTGGGGGTCGGGGAAGAGCTGGGCAGTGGTGGGCTGCGGTGCTGGGTTGCGGTGGGCTGCTGGGCTGCGGTGGGCTGCTGGGCTGGGGTTCTGTCTTCTGGTGGCTGGTGGATTCTGCGCTGGGCAGTGGTGGCTGACGGTTGTTCTGTGAGTGAGTGGGGGCCGGGGGGGACGGAAGGTTGGAAGCTTTCGTGAACAACGTGAACTCGTGAAGTGAAGATTGAAGAAGAACTGAAGGCAGGGTTGCAGTACCGGTACGAACGAGTCACATGAAGTCAAACGAACGTGAAGACTGAAGAATAAGGAAAGGGCCGAAAGGCAGGGCGCAAGGCTTAAGGCGTAGGAAAAAAAAGTTTACTAATGCGGTCTGGTTCGGACCGCATATCAAAAATCTATGGATCGGACCGGACCGCATAAATCCGGTCCAGACCGGACCGGATTTTAAAAAATAAAATTGGACCATACCGCATTTGCAGTCCGGTTTGCCGGTCCGGTCCGCGGTCCGGTCTTGTTCAGCCCTAATGCCTGGTTCCTTCCTCTCCAAGTTTTTTCTCCTTCTTCGACACAAAACTCATCTTACACTCCTCTGCTCGTGGGATCCCTCTCAAGAGCAAAAAGTGAGTTTCTTTTTCCGAAAAAAAGCTAGAGGTGGAGATTTTTCAATGGAGTTTCCCTGAGATATTTTGTATTTAGAACCGAACAGTAATAATGATCGTGTTTTGTGTCGTTTGACATGTATATGCGATTAATCCATGAATGGAGAATTGCTCTGGCCTGTCCTGAGATTTGGTTGTAAAATGACTGCTGTGGGGTTGTTTTGGTCGCTTTTGTTAGCATTCTCCAGCTTGTTTAGCAATTTGTTTCCTTTTTTATACGGCACTAAAATTTTTCGGTGAAAGTGCTTACCATACTAGTTTTTACTGGTTTGTCAGATGAGCTCCACTAAGGTTCGGCTATAGTCGTTCATGAACTAGTTTTATGGGCCCAAAAGAATTTTAGAGAGCCTCATGTTAAGCCTAAAGTTTAGGCTATCACTATTCCGGATATTGATCCTTGTTTGTAAGTAGCTTTTGGTTAAACTGCAAAAGTATTGTTCTTGGGCAATTCTACAGACTTGGAATCTATATTCGACAATGTTTTTGTGTAACTAAAACAATTATGCAGACTTGCATCTTCCCGTTCTTGTATTTTTCAGTTTTATTTTTTGAAATTGTAATTGTTGTATGTCTGGTTCCCATACCTTGTTCGGGTAGACAACGGGGATTTCACAATTCTTCTTTATGATTATGTTCGACGATGATGATCAAATAACTAATGTATTATGGTCCGATCATGATATGAGAAATGATTATGCGCTTTTCGGGGATTTCGTTTCGTTTGGGGCATGCCTGTTGTTTGACGAGAAATGTTTGTAGAATGTTCCACAAGTTTGTGCATAAAATGCCCACCACAAGAGAAAAATCCAATTTAGGTAGGTACAAATAAAAAGAATGAAAAAATTCACGATATTGATGTTCTTTGTGGTATGTAGAAGTTACATTGTGGTTGACAAAACCTAAATTTCAGAAAAAAATACAAGACCCAAAGCAGGACAAGTCTGGATCTAGAAAGTCAAACTTTTCTCTCTTGCCTAACTTTTTTATTGATTACATAATCCACTAGTTCTACATGACAATAGATCAATAATTCATTGCAAAGGTGCAGCAATGCAGGCCTCCATCCTAATCCAACTGAAGTAGTAGGTGCCACTCCACCAACTATTCTTATGGTACATGCTCCTGTCAATACAGCATACGTGACAAAATCTTCCTTGGGTGGGTATCCACTGCCAAGATGAGAAATTAACAGAGAAAAAACAAAAGTGTATGCATCAGTGAAATAGGCCGTCTCCATCAAAGGAATCAATTAACAAAAGTATATGACAAATCCTTCGTATGGAACAAGTGGATAAATAAGATGAATTTAAAAACAAGAATGAATTCTTAGAAACATTTCTCAATTTTAATCAGCAGACTACAAAGGCACTAAGCCATGGGTAGGACATAGAGAACCGATTAATGCTCTACCGTGCACCAACGCAAAGAACCAATTAATGATGGCTTTCATATGACTTCTTGTTAAATTTTGAACTCAATTGACAAATCAAATCATTATTGTGATCCAAATATCACATGCAAATTGACTCGACTAAAAATGATTAGCGAATTACTCCCAAGCGTAGGAGGTTGTCAAGTAATACTAGGGTAGTCCTAGGTCATCTCCACAAGGAACGATGTATTTAATCTTTCATTCCAATCACCATTACAATAAAAGAAAAAAAGGGTATTCTATTTACAATGAAAATGATATTTACAAAGGGAAAGGTTGGGTTTTAGGATACCATCCATGATTTTTGAGATTTTTGAGTTCATATTAATCTAAATGCTAGGAGATTAATGAAAAGCTAACAAGCAAACATGATAACAAAATAGCATGGAATGGAGTTGAACACTTAGTACCCAAACATGATAACAAGCAAACATGATAACAAGCAAACTTGCTCTAAGAGACATTTCATCGAACACTTAGTACCCAAACTTTAGCTAGTCACAACCCATACATATCCATACTCAAACCAACTAACAAACACAAACTTAAACACTAATCTAACATTAAGGAAGTGAAATAGAACTTAACAAAACATTTAACCATCCAACCAAAACAAAACTCAAATCTGGAAAATTTTGCAACTAAAATGAAAGTGCAATAATAATGGAAGATTCGGTCAACAAAACAGCAAGAGAACTTTCGGTCTCCCTCAGCAGCAACAAACAGCATGTTCTCTTCCCTCAACAACCACGAAAAGCCATGAAAAGCTATGAAGAAAAGAAATAAAAACAAACCAAAAGTTATCCCAAAAGCTAGGAAGGAAAAGCAATGAACAGCAACCAAAAATGAAAGCACTTCGTAAAGTGAGGGAGCAGCAGCCAATCGGTTTTAGTTCAACAATAATGAAAAAGTAATGAAACAAAAAGCTCTAAGGAAAAAAAAGAAGAATCGACAGCCACTAAAGCTACTCTAAAAGCTACAAAATAAAACAACCAAAAGCTCCCATGGCTTTTCTTGTCTCTACGGGAATAGCTAGAAAAATGCAATGGAAAAGGTGGGAGGAAAATCCTTGGCAGCAAGGAAAAGGTGGGAGGAAAATCCTTGGCAGCAAGCAAAAGTATTTCCAGCCGCAAAGACCACTGAACCAGCCAAAAAATGAAAAACTCTTTCCGCCTTAGATCTCTCTCGCCTAAGTCCAGCCGCAGTCTTGCTCTTTCTTCCGTGTTCTCCCCAAGTCTCTCGGGTCTTCTGCCTTCTGGGCCCTCTCTTGGGCCTTATGTCTGCAGGTTTCGGGCCTTAGCTTCTTTATCCACTTTTCTGCCTTTTCTTCATTTCTTCTCGGTTAGTACATCCACCTGCAATGAGAGTTGCCAGCGATAACTCTTCACTCTCCCAATTTAAATACACTAGCCTTCAATTTTTTTTAACCGAGAGATCAATGGGCTTAGATTTTTTTGGGCTTTTGCAACCTTTGAGGTCCATACGTAGAGGCCTGGGTCTAATGGCATTCTACATTAGCCACGCGAGGACGTCTTTTAGATGGGCCAAACCAGTCTTCATACAAGTGGGCCTTGGAACAACTTTTCGACCACTTGGGCTCAAATCAATTAAATTCGAAGACTGCCTTGCGCCTGAGCATCCCTCTCTTGAATAACTGTTTCCAGATTATGCGCTGATTAAAAACAGAAGTCAATATAGAAAATATTCCAATCATATTTATGAAAATGGAGACATGAAAATATGGTGAGAGGAGAGAAAACAAATAACTTAAATTTAATCAATTACACCTGCTTTTGTCAAAATTAACAATTCGCCTCATACTAATGCCCAAAGCATAATTTTCTCATTTTCTAGTGGAAATGGTGTAATTGTGGAACTTTCTCAAGTGATAAATTAGCAAAATTGTGATATAATCACACCCCCAACTAGCTTTTTGCTAGTCCCTTAGCAAAAATTGCGAAAAGTAATTTAACAAAATAATGCATTGAGACAACAATTCATTCACAAGCATATCAGTCAATCAAAAGAGTTCTCAATCACAATGACTTTACCTCTCTAAATTTCAAACAATACCAGCATCTTTGAAATACTTAGGCTGCGTTTGGATGTAAAATTTTCCCCAAAATTTTATCTCTCTCCTAATAAAATATTCCAATATAATCTCTCTCTCTTCCATAAAAAAATATAAAAAATTACAAAAACTATAAACTATTACCTCTCTCTTCACTTTTTCACTAAACCCAATATCAACACTAAACCCAATACCAAAAATTTTACCACACAAACCCACCCTTAGTATCTCCTCTTAATAGGATTGAGGCAAAACGTCTAGAGAAGTTACAATTTATCACCTTGACTCTCTCTTAGTCCTCATTTCTACCACTGGCTGTCCAAAAGAGTTTCGACCTTAAGATTGATCAATATTGATCCTAACTACTTCAAAGCTGAAGGGTCTAGCAGTTTTCGCGCCAACTCTGTTCTTAAGGGTTGTTGCCCCTTTCTTTTGCTCTTATTCTTTTCTTTTTCTTCTCTTTTTTTTTCTTTCTTTCTATTTTTTTTCAAGGCACAACTCAGTAGTCCTGTAGTGCATTTCTCTCTATTCTAGTCATTGGTATGTAGATGAAGACTACTGAGAGATATCAGGTAAAAGAAAAAGCTATTTCTTAGAATGTTTTGCCCTTCATCCTTTGAGAGCTAATCCTAAGGTCAACCTCAGAAAACTTCAAAAGTTTGAAACCAAAGAGTTCACATCATCATTCATGTTTCATCAATGTCAAATTTGAATGCTTGAGAAGGATAAAGTTGTCAACAAGCATTAATAAAGTTCAACCACCATCACCATCTTATTAGGAGTCAGCAATTCAGCATAATCACAGTAAAATGTATTATGGTATTGACAAGTGTAAATGAATATATGCATGATTGCAAAACGTGCAAATCCCTCCCCCCAACTAAATGAAACATTGTCCTCAATGTGAAAGCATAAAGGGAAACAAAAGAAAGATGGGAACAGAGAGACGCAAACCAAAAGAAAAACAACAGAAAATCACAGGCAACTAGAGCAAGAGAAAAAAGAACAAAACAAAATGCAAATAAGAAAAAAAAGAAACAACAAAAAGGAAAGGTCAGATGACTCCCCTGGGATCTTGCACAAGCAAGATTTCTTCATTTGGTTTGAAGGGAGTCATAAATGGCTTGAGACGTTGTCCATTGACTATGAAACTATTTCCATTTTTTGGATCAACAATGTCTACCGCACCATGAGAATGGACCTCTTTAATGATGTATAGGCCACCCCATCGGGACTTCAGCTTCCCGGGAAAAAGATGCAGTCGGGAATTATAAAGAAGCACTTGCTGATTAGGGAGAAGCTGTTTGTCTGTAATTTTCTTGTCATGTAGTGACTTCATCCGCTCCTTTGCCAAGCGGGCATTGTCATAGGCTTCCCTCCTCGCTTCATCGAGCTCAGAAATCTGCAACTTTCTTAAACCTTTGGCAGTATCAAGTGAAAAGTTAATCTATTTGATAGCCCATAAAGCACGATGTTGAATTTCAACAGGTAGATGACAAGCTTTACCATAAACTAATCTATAAGGGGACATCCCTAAATTAGTCTTGAATGCAGTTCTATAGGTCCAGAGAGCATCAACCAATTTTTCGGACCAATCCTTTCGAGAAGGGCGGACCGTTTTCTCAAGTATGAGCTTGATCTCTCTATTGGCCAACTCAGCTTGACCATTAGTTTGGGGGTGATATGGAGTAGAGACCTTGTGAGTCACCCCATATTTTTGCATGAGTTTTTCAAAAGGTTTATTACAAAAATGCGAACCTCCATCACCAATGATCGCTTTGGGCATGCCAAAACGTGCAAACAATTTTTTCAGAAAACGAATGACAACCTTATGATAATTTTTTCTACAAGGTATGGCTTCTACCCATTTTGACACATAATCTACAGCAACTAAAATGTAGGAGTTTCCAAATGAATTTGGGAAAGGTCCCATAAAATCAATTCCCCAACAATAAAAAATTTCAAGAGTTAAAATAGGGGAAAGAGGCATTTCATTTCTTGCTGTAATTTTTCCAATTTTCTGACAAGGCTCACATGCCTTGCAAAATGATTCAACAACTTTAAATATAGTAGGCCAGTAGAGTCCACTTTGCAGAATTTTGGAAACAGTTTTCTTTGCGGCAAAGTGGCCTCCACACGCTCCACTATGGCAGAAATGCATCACAGAGGTAAACTCATCATCAGACACACATCGACGTACCAATTGATCAGAACAATATTTAAACAAGTAAGGGTTGTCGAAGTAATAGTGTCGTACCTCTGCAAGAAACTTACGCTTGTCCTGAACTGCCCAATGCTCTGGCATCTGGTCAGTGACAAGGTAATTTACAATATCCGCAAACCAAGGAGCGCGTGACACTGCAAAAAGATGCTCATCAGGAAAATCATCATTTAAGGGAGGAAGAGATGAAGATACATCAGATAGCTGCAAGCGAGAAAGATGATTAGCTACAACATTTTCAACTCCCTTTTTATCTCGAATGGTAATGTTGAACTCTTGAGGAAGAAGAATCCATCGGATCAATCTAGGCTTAGTGTCCTTCTTGGCCAACAAATACTTCAAAGCAGAGTGGTCAGTAAAGATAATAACAGGCGACCCAATAATATAAGAACGAAATTTATCTAAAGCAAACACTACAGCTAACAACTCTTTCTCGGTGGTGGTATAATTTCTTTGAGCATCATTTAAAGTACGACTTGCATAATAAATGACAGTAGGCTTGTTATCCACTCTTTGGCCGAGAACGGCACCAAGAGCGAAATCACTAGCATCGGTCATAATTTCAAAAGGTAAGTCCCACCGAGGTGGTTGTATAATGGGTGCAACTGTCAAGTGTTTCTTCAAGGTCTCAAAGGCATGTTGTCACTCATCAGTCCACAAGAAAGTAGCATCATTTTGCAATAAAGTACACAATGGTTTAGAAATACTACTAAATCCTTGAATGAAACGCCTATAAAAGCCAGCATGACCAAGAAAAGACTGGATATCCCTCACTATCCTAGGGACAGGTAACTGAGAAATCAGCTCTATCTTGGCTCTGTCAACCTCTATACCACGCTCAGAAACTAGATGACCAAGTACCAAGCCACTACTCACCATAAACTGACATTTCTCCCAATTCAACAGCAAATTCTTCTCTTCACATCTTTTCAAGACAGTAGTTAAATTTTTCAAGCAATCATCAAATGATTTACCAAACACAGAAAAATCATCCATAAAAACTTCACACATATCATCTAGCATGTCAGAAAAGATGCTCATCATACAGCGCTGAAAAGTAGCAGGTGCATTACATAAACCAAATGACATTCTACGAAAAGCATAAGTACCAAATGGACAAGTGAAGGTGGTCTTCTCTTGATCCTCTGGTGCTATGGCAATTTGATAATATCCAGAAAAGCCATCAAGAAAGCAATAAAAAATATTACCAGCTACTTTTTCGAGTGTCTGATCCAGGAAAGGTAAGGGGAAATGATCTTTTCGACTAACCGAATTCAACTTACGGTAGTCGATACACATTCTCCAACCCGTTACCTTTCTAGAAGGGATCAACTCTCCACTAGCATTTTCAATCACAGTTAAACCAGATTTTTTTGGAACTACCTGTGTTGGGCTTACCCACCTGCTGTCGGAGATAGGATAAATGATGCCCATAGCTAATAATTTCAGCACCTCTTTCTTCACCACCTCTTTCATGGTGGGATTCAATCTTCGCTGTGCATCACGAACTGGTCTTGCATCTCCCTCCAGAAAAATGTTATGTGTACAAATTGAGGGATCAATTCCTTTGATATCTGCAATGGTCTAGCCTATTGCTCCCCGATGCTTTCTCAATACTTGTAATAAATCGGCTTCCTGTTTCGCAGTAAGTTGAGAAGAAATGACCACCGAAAATGTGTCTTCAGCTGGACCCAGAAAAACGTACTTCAAGTCCTCAGGTAGTGGCTTCAACTCCAATGTAGGGACTTATTCTTCTGATGACTTCATGACTTCTGGTAAGTCAAGAGCTTCAAAGATTGGCCTACGCCAACTGCCTGTGTAGCTCACATCTGACAACTGAGAGGGGTCATGTGTTTCTATTAACCGTCCCTCTACTTCTGTCAATTCTAATGATGGAGGAACTGTCTCAATAAGAGTTTCAGGCTGCTCAGGAAAGTCCTCCTCAAATGGACTATCAGAATCAAGTACTGATAATAGCTCTGAAATATCAAAGTCATCTATCAAATCAACTGCATGTACCTCTGAATCGTCACATCCACTCGGCATCTTGCAGGCATTGAACACGTTCATCTCCAATGTCATATTCCCGAATGTGAGCTTCAGTACTCCACTTCGACAATTAATCAATGCATTGGAGGTGGCAAGGAATGGACGTCCAAGAATAACAGGTGCCTGGTAGATGGTGGAAGATTTCTGCTGCATATCCAGAACTACAAAATCCACTGGATAGTAAAATTTGTCTACCTGAACAAAAACATCTTCAATTATACCCCGTGGCACCTTGACTGATCTGTCAGCCAACTGTAGCATGATAGAAGTCTTTTTCAGCTCACCCAATCCCAACTGCTCATATATTGAGAATGGTAGCAAGTTCACACTGCTACCCAAATCTAGTAAAGCTCTCCCAATGCGTGATTCACCAATCATAATGGAAATGGTAGCAGTGCCGGGATCTCTAAACTTCTGAGGAGTCTCGCACAATATCAATGCGCTGACTTGCTCTGTCAAGAAAACTTTCTTCTTTACATTCAGCTTCCTCTTCACTGTGCACAAGTCCTTCAGAAATTTTGCATATGAAGGGACTTGTTGTTTGGCGTCCAAAAGTGGAATTTTGATCTTCACTTGCTTGAAGATTTCTTGAATCTTCGTATGATATTTGTTCTTTTGGCCAGCTGCCAATCTCTGAGGATAGGGAACCACAGGTCGGAACTCCCTACTCGTCTCTGCTTCATCACTTGCAGGTTTCTTTGCTTCCAGGCGGACTTTCTCTGATTTTTCTTCGGCTTCATCAATTTTAGTTGTAACCTCAGGTGTTGGGACAACTGTTTGTCTATCCATAGGCATCTCAGGTCGGGGAACTTCCTTTCCACTTCTTAAAGAAATAACAGCCTTTGCTGTTTCAATGGATTCCTCTGAGACATTATGCACTTGTTGTTGTTGTTGTTGTTGTCGGTATACTTGAGGATTGGGCTGAGGTTGTGCTGGAAATTTCCTTCTGTCAAGAGTGTTCAATATCGTACTCATCTTATTAATGGTACCCCGTAACTCATTGATGGCCTGAGTGTTCTGACTGTTAGTGGTGGCCTGAATCTGCATGAACTGCTGAAGTGTGTTGGCCATCTGTGCCATACTATCGTCAAGAGATTTCTTTGGTGGAGCAGGGGGTTGAAACTGAGAACTCTGAGGAACTATATGAGATTGAAATCCTGGAGGCGCTGCTACAATCGGATAGCTCTGAGAAGTTTGATGTGGTTGATAATGGTGCTGAGGAGCAGCCATATGAGATGTCTGCTGAAGAGGTGGTGCATATGACTGGGGAGGTTGCTGAAAATGCGAAGATTGACCAGCTTGATCATTCCTCCATGAAAAGTTCGGATGATTCCTCCACCCCGGATTGTAAGTGTTGGAGAAAGGCTGATTTGGTGTTCTGTTAACCCAATTTGCTGATTGCATCTGATCAGACCCACTCTTCTGTAAAACTGGCATAATCGGACAATCCTAAGTCTTATGGCTAGAATCGGCGCATAGAGAACACACCTCCACTGCTTTCACGACCTTCAACTTCTCTAATTCCATAACCTCCAACCTTCTAGTCAAAGCACTAATACGAGCTTGGACATCAGTATCCTCTTTGACTTCATATTTACCCCCACCACCAATTGCTCTGAGAGGTTGTACTGTCAATGGTGTCCGGTCAGATCGTGTATTCCATTGTTGAGCACTTTCAGCAAGGTAATCAAAGAACTTCAATGCTTCATCAGGTTCCTTTCTAAAGAATTCCCCATTGTACATAGTCTGAACAAATTGCTTGCATTCAGGTGTAAGTGCAGTGTAGAAGTAGTTGACAAGCCTCCAAGACTCAAACCCATGATGTGGACAGATGTTCATTAAATTCTTGAATCTTTCCCAACAAGAATGGAAGGTCTCATCACTCCTCTGCATAAAGTGGCTGATTTGCTCTTGCAAAAATTGAGTTCTCTGAAAAGGAAAAAAATTATGTAAGAACTCACGTTGCATGTCAGAACAACTAGAGATAGAATTTGATCTCAGAGAATTAAACCAAATCTTCGCTTTATCCTTTAAAGAAAAAGGAAATAAACGAAGTTTAACATATTCATCTGTCATAGCTGTAGTAATGAAAGTAGTGCAAGCAAGCTCAAAATCTGTCAAATATTGGTATGGACTCTCGGAATCCATCCCATGGAATTGAGGTACTATTGACATCATGCCATGCTTAATGGAAAAATTAGAAGCATCCTCAGGTAAAGCAATGCATGATGGTGTTGTGGTGCGAGTGGGCTGCAAATAATCTCTTAGTGTTCTAGGCGCTTGTTCAACCATAGCTTCAACAGTAGCAGAATTTTCCAAATCAGAGTTTATATCACTGCTATTAATGTCCAACTCAACACTTGGCACACTATCACTATACACACTATCAGCAGAATTCACTCTATATAGCCTATGTGTATCGTCTCTTGCCCAATTCATCAAACATGAGTGCCTAAGAGAGTAATATCAAGTGTATGTGTGTATGAAGTGTCAGTGTGTGAACTAACGAACCAACAACTAATAATGTAAAAGGAAAATAAAGAAAGATAATGGCAATAGAATGTCAATTGAACTTACCGTTCCCGGCAACGGCGCCAAAAACTTGACTTGACTAAAAAAGATTAGCGAATTACTCCCAAGCGTAGGAGGTTGTCAAGTAATACTAGGGTAGTCCTAGGTCATCTCCACAAGGAACGATGTGTTTAATTTTTCATTCCAATCACCATTACAATAAAATAAAAAAAGCGTATTCTATTTACAATGAAAATGATATTTACAAAGGGAAAGGTTGGGTTTTAGGATACCATCCATGATTTTTGAGATTTTTGCGTTGATATTAATCTAAATGCTAGGAGATTAATGAAAAGCTAACAAGCAAACATGATAACAAAATAGCATGGAATGGAGTTGAACACTTAGTACCCAAACATGATAACAAGCAAACATGTAACAAGCAAACTTGCTCTAAGAGACATTTCATCGAACACTTAGTACCCAAACTTTAGCTAGTCACAACCCATACATATCCATACTCAAACCGACAGCCACTAAAGCTACTCTAAAAGCTACAAAATAAAACAACCAAAAGCTCCCATGGCTTTTCTTGTCTCTACGGGAATAGCTAGCACATTGCAATGGAAAAGGTGAGAGGAAAATCCTTGGCAGCAAGCAAAAGCCTTTCCAGCCGCAAAGACCACCGAACCAGCCAAAAAAATGAAAAACTCTTTCCCCCTTAGGTCTCTTTCGCCTAAGTCCAGCCGCAGTCTTGCTCTTTCTTCCGTGTTCTCCCCAAGTCTCTCGGGTCTTCTGCCTTCTGGGCCCTCTCTTGGGCCTTATGTCTGCAGGTTTCGGGCCTTAGCTTCTTTATCCACTTTTCTGCCTTTTCTTCATTTCTTCTCGGTTAGTACATCCAGCTGCAATGAGAGTTGCCAGCGATAACTCTTCACTCTCCCAATTTAAATCCACTTGCCTTCAATTTTTTTTAACCGAGAGATCAATGGGCTTAGATTTTTCTGGGCTTTTGCAACCTTTGAGGTCCATACGTAGAGGCCTGGGTCTAATGGCATTCTACATTAGCCACGCAAGGACGTCTTTTAGATGGGCCAAACCAGTCTTCATACAAGTGGGCCTTGGAACAACTTTTCGACCACTTGGGCTCAAATCAATTAAATTCGAAGACTGCCTTGCGCCTGAGCATCCCTCTCTTGAATAACTGTTTCCAGATTATGCGCTGATTAAAAACAGAAGTCAATATAGAAAATATTCCAATCATATTTATGAAAATGGAGACATGAAAATATGGTGAGAGGAGAGAAAACAAATAACTTAAATTTAATCAATTACACTTGCTTTTGTCAAAATTAACAATTCGCCTCATACTAATGCCCAAAGCATAATTTTCTCATTTTCTAGTAGAAATGATGTAATTGTGGAACTTTCTCAAGTGATAAATTAGCAAAATTGTGATATAATCACAAATCATGCAGCTATGCAAATATTTGACCCAACAAATTCTAACTCTGACCTGAATTCAGAAGCTTACATCCCAGTAATGAAAGCTCAACCAAGTTCAGAAAACTCTGGGTCAGAATAAGCAAATCAGCATTGGTCATCCAGGGTGTTACTCTTTCAAGCCTCAATTTCTTCAGATTTGGCATAGAAAAGTTGAAGCTTGATATAGATATATCACCAAAGCAATAGCACAACTGATGAAGTTAATTTTTCAACATTTTCCCCGTTTTGGTACAGCCAAACTTTTAGAAAAAAAACGATCAAGGTATGGGAACCCAAAAGGCTACGCTTACCAAGAATTCCAGAGCATAAGCATGTTGAATCTTAAACAGAGCATCAGTTTCAGTTAGTAGACTATATTTTTCTCACCTGGTTATTCCACAAACCAAGTCACCTTTCTTGAAGTTTGGATGCCCAGACTCCAAAACTTTAGCCACTCCGTTATCCACTAAGGGGCTGCATAGTTTCAGAATCAAGGGAAAATTCTTGACACAAAATCAATCACCATAAAAGGAAAAAGAGAAAAACAAATCTCTTTAATCATAGTTAGATATGGAATTCAAATCTGTATTGAACTGAAGATCCTCATATTTATAGACAAATGCAGGATAATCCAAGTATTCAAGGCCATAAAGATCCAATATGAGTAGTTCAATAGATGTATATATATTGATACTGTCCTACAAATTAATCGTTACACTCTGAAATTTCAGCAAAAGATAGTCCAGTTTGTAACTTCCATCAATAAGTAGCTTATGTTTCCCTTTAATATAAGTCATCTTGCCTAAAAAAACTAAGATAATTATGCAGAAAAAGAAATAACTATTAGAATGAAATTCAGCGCGCAACAATAAAAATATGAATTACCCTTGTACACCATAGAAATTTTAAACAAAAAACGATTCCTTTTGTTGTTTTTCTTTCTGTCTTTGTCTTTTCACACACAAAAGGGGAGAGGTATATAAATCCACCTAGACCTTGTCTATGAAATGCAGAACTTTCTTTTCAATTTCAACTTTCACACAGAGAATAGTACCAATTTCGTTCCTAAAACAAAACCATGCAACTTTAAAACACAAAATTCAATATAGGGGTCTGATTCACTGATCGAACTGGGTATGTAGGTGCTTAAGTTACTGTCATAGTTGGACGGCGACCTCATTTAAGGCACGCAAGTAGGGATCAATGGACAAACAGAGGTTATTCACTAGAACCGATTAGAACCTTTGACTATGCACTCCTTGCAATTGGAATCCGATGAGGAGAGGAGGAATTTCGTTGACGTTCAAGCGAGGAGAGGAGCGACATAGAGGCTCCGACGTGGAGAGAAGGAGTTTCGGCGAGGTTCAGGTGGAGAGGAGCGCGAGAAGGAGGTTTGTCCGACAGAGATGGTGAAGGAGAGGAAGAAAAGTTTGGAGAGAGAGAGACTTAGGCGTGGAAGAAAGTAGAGGCTCAACCCTAACGTGAAAGCTAGGAGCCGAAGAGCTGTAGAGAGGGAATGAGCCGCCAAGCTGAGCTAGAAGCCAAAAAAAATTCATTAACTGAGGTTGACTGTTTTACACCATTAAATCTGGAAAATACAATCCCTGCCGTCTATCTGGAACCTTAGGAGGAAATTTCCTTCGGAGGCAATTCGTTCCCGATGCTATTTGTTTCTATTCGTGTTTTTTATGAGATGAAGATTGGGCTTGAAGACAATGTCATCACCGAACTTTGCTGCACGGTTTTAGTTTTGGTGGTGCAACAATATATTGGGATGGGAACTCAAAGAGCGAGGCTTGAATTTTAAAGCCACGTTAACGATGTGCGTTAACGGATCTAACGGCAAATTGACGAAGGAGTTTGTTTTTTTATTAAAACTCAACCTCATTGGCCTAATTATTGAAGTCATTATCTTGGGAGCCTATTTGCAGCTCTTAGCATACCACATGGGGCCCCGGTGCAATTAAACTTTTTTTTTAAGCGTTATTGCGTTTCATTTGAATTATGCGCCCTAACGGCTAGCCCTCTTCTATTTGAAATCCCACTGAGAAAACCGGCGGAAAAAACTTGCTGACAGAAAACCCTCGAGGACTCTTTTTACAGACCAAGCCTTACCATTACTCTCTCTAGAGCTCGCAATCTCCCTATCTCCTTCAATTTCTGTCCTTTATATTTCGATTCCCTTTTAGTTTGTAGGGTTTCAATCGCCCAAAGAAAACCAAAGAAGCAGAAAGATCTTGGACCCAAAACGCCCTCTTTTTCGGTCTCCAAACCAAATCAAGTTTAATTATTTCACCGCCTCGCAATCTCCAGAATTTCGGCGGTCGAATTCGTGTTCTTGAAGGTTTTAGAGTTTTGATTGCGTGCAAGCGTTCCTGAAGATGGATCTTCCCCAAGAAGTTGAAGATTACGTCAAAGAATCTATTGATCACTCCCTAGGGATCTCTGTATCCACGCGGACTCTGGAGTTGAAGCTTCGTGCCTCCGAAGTGGCACAGCACCGAGTCCGCAACCGTTGCCTTTCACTTCAGACCAAATTGAAGGAGAAAGAAGACGTCATCGAGCGCGTTAGGGTACGGACGCTTTGTATTTTTAATTATGTATATGACGTGTATCTTTTCATTTGTCGATTAAAAGATTTGTTTTGTTCCAGTTTTAATTTGTTTTTTGTTTTTTTAATAAATTTTTAAAGGCTGAAGCGGGTATGAATGCTCAAGCGTTAAAGAAGTTCGTGGAGGAGAATCAGAAATTGGCTATGGAGTGTGCGAATCTTTTAAGTCAGTGTAGTAAATGGGAGAGGGAGTGCTCACTTTACGATCGTGACCGCGAAGCCTTGATGGATTTCGGGAACGAGGCCGATGAGCGTGCCAAGGAAGCCGAGATTCGAGTTCATGAGTTAGAAGATGAGGTTAGGAGGTTGTCGGATGAATTGCAGTCCTACAAGCAGGAATATTATATGCGTGCGGTAATTTCTTCATCTACTGAGTCTTTTATGTGCTTATTTGGTGTTGATTTTGAGAACTTGAAAGATACCTTCGGCAGTTTGATTGGTTCTATATTTCAGAGAATATGGTCAGAGTTTATTTTTTGTTTAATAATTTAAGAAGATGAATTTGGGAAGTTAAATCGTTTTTCAATTTCATCCATGAATTAAGAAATGTGTAGAAAATCTAACGTGAGTATTGTCATGCTTGCAATATCTGCCAGGAAGACTTTTTTTTGGTTACTTTAGATTCTGTCATCCATAAGAGAAAGTGTTTTCTTTTTCTTTCTTTAAACTGCATTTTTATTGCTCTAATGTTTCTGCACCTAAAAGTTTTGCTCTTGATAAGCGTGGTGTTCTTGCTGCTGTTGCAACTGAGTTTCTGGAACAATATCTTCTTCAACTGTATTTAGTAACATTTTCATACAACTTCATTCTTTGGATTTCAAGATGAAAGGGCAAAGATTGCTTCTACCATTATTTGGTCTCTATCGTAATTTTTCTGCACTCTCACACTTAGTATTTTCTCTATGGTCTCCATCTTTTTTCGTCACTCTGAAGAATAGTAAATAGTTGGAGATGAAAGCCACAATATGGTAACTACTGTGCAAAAAATTACAAACTGGAGGGAAATTTAATGAACAAACCATAGATTATAGTTTTCTTTGGAGAAGCAATTACCGGTATTGAGTGAGAAAGATTCATCAGATGGCCATACCTAGCATTTGAGTTATTGGTCACGAATTGGAGATACTGGTATTGTAATATGCTACTACAGTACGAGGAAAGCAACTGTTTCATATGTACGTTTTGGTATTGGAAAGATATTCTGTGCAAATTTATGCTGTAGAAGGTAAGGCAAATCTGTTTTAATAATTGAAACAATATTTTGTCTTTCATAGCTTAAGTATTTTTACAGTAAACAGGTTAGAAATGTTGGATAAAAAAGAATGTTGTGTGTAATACTTGGTCCTAGCCTGTATAGTCAACCGCACAATTGTGGTACACAATCCGATACGTTTAAGGCTGACTGCTGCTACTTAGATCCTGCTGAATAAAGTTTCCACCCTTACCCCTCTTACTGAGACTACAGAATGTTCCCAACATCCCCACAATAATTCATCATATTCAATCATCAAGCTTTACTTGGAGTAAAATACAATGAGAAACCTTAAGATTCAAGAGAACCTATACGGAATTTCCAATTAGATTAATAATCAATAAAATAACAACCATTTTTTTGAGATATCCCTTGTACCCAATTAGCGAAAGTAACAGTCATGCCTCATTCATGGTGTTTACAGAGCTAAATAATAAACCAGTTCCTTTTCAAATCTGTCTAAGCCCTTCTGATAGCACAAGGTAGTAAGCAAAGGATTGCACTCAGAGGCTCACTGCTCACTGGTGCCATGTAATTCATTGACACTTGATTGCAGTTGTTCTGACCAAGGTATTGGTGTATTTGTGTACAATGACAGATTCTTAATATACTGCACAAAGGAGACTAATATTAGTTTTAGGTTTCTATGATAGGAGAACATGATTTTAGCCACAACCATTTGCTAATTTCAGTGTTAGTGTTTTTGTATTGGCAAAGGAATTTATAATAGGAAAAGAAGTTTTTAGGATGTGATTCTTGTCAAATAGACTAAAGCTTGCTGACAAACCTAAAGCTTCTGTTAACTTGAAGGTTAATCCATCTGCTGCTGAGGAATCCACAGAGAACAATTTACTGGAGTCAGTTCTAGCAACATTGATGAATAAAGAAGATGATGCGTCTACACATGCATTTTTGGAGACTAACAGCAGACATGAGTCATGTCAAAAGTTGCTAAAAATGTGGAATTGGTAACTATTTTCTCTTTTACTTTGACAAGGTTCCTCCTTGGCTGATTTAGTAATTGCTCACTTGGTGTTTGGCACAACTACGTCTACAATGTCTTTGGAATATTTTACCATCACCAAACGTTTGCCCATATTTGAGTTTTCATTACGTTACATGACATTTCTATGTATATTGTGTTAGCTTGAGGCCATCAACAAGGAACGTTCTATCACTAGCTGCTGAAGTGAAGACCCTTCAGGGAGATAAGGAACACTTAAGGATAAACCTTACTAGAGCTGAAGTGGAGGTGAGAAGTAAACGCACAATTTCGGTGTGTGCATTAGACTTTATGTTCCCTGAGCGCAATCTGAAATATTTTGATATACATAGGTCAAATTGCTATTTGAAGAAAATAACATATTGAATGAGGAGAATAAAAGATTACTAAGGCTATACCAGAAAGAAAGAAGTCATCATGGATCTGGTGGGAAAAATACTGGCAGTGCTGCCAAGGTGAGAGAAAAGGGAGAAGAATCACTCGCATGGTACTTTGATACTACTTCTTTGCCACGATATTTCTGTCTATTTGATCTTATGTTATTAACCTTTTTTGCAGTCAAACAAGCGAAAATCGCCCAAGATGAGCAGCCCAGTTGAGAAGAAACTTGATTTTAGTGATCTTGATTCAGCAAGACAGCCCCTGTCAACCTTGCTAGATAACTCCCCTGATCCTAAACTGCATAGGTTCTAACCAAAGTTCATGAATAGATCTGATGTTTACTTCTTCCCCCTCAGTAATTTTTTTTATTCACAGTGGCATTAACAACTTAGAAGATCTTGAACTAAGATTTTCTGTTCTGTTACCAATACCTCAGGGAAAGGAAAGGGCTTTACTCTTTCTTAACAATGGTCCAGACCAACACCAATTTAACGAGTTTAACGGTACTTTGAATATAATAGAATTAGAGATATTGTCATTGTTTCTGACGTGATACTCTGGGTTTAATGGTTAAATTGGAGGTTTTGATGAGAGCATTCTCGGCAATTTGTATGTACTTTTTCCTTTGGACCTGGTCAGAGTACACATCGCAGAACCTGAATACTGCGGTTTTCTTGGGAATTGTCGTTAACTGTTGCACAAAATTGACTTGAACGGGGCAAATTGTAACCTTCTCCTTTCTTGGTTTGTCCTTGAATTTTCATTCAACAATCTATTTGGTAACGTGAAATGATCTCGCGTGTGATATTCTGCACTCTTGCGACATGCGCCATGTGCTGCATAATTACATCCCTCGTCGACATTGTCGTCTCAAGGAATTCAGACACATGATGTTAATCAACTAAACGAATGACGGAGCATGTCTCCTGAAATTTGGCACTTCGTATGCCAATAACAAAACAAAACACTGATTTAAGACTTACCAATGTTGCCTTAAATTTATCTGGTCAAAAGAAAAACTATGAGGAACTGCAACAAGATGCAGGATATCAATGACATATTATTGAAGATTACCAACACCTCAAAATGTCAAGTTACCGTAAATGAGTAATTTCATCCAGTAATATTCCAAGAAGAAATAAGAACTATACGAATTGCCATGATTAAATAGCAACATAAGACAAGGAATTGAGCATTCATGCCTCACTTTAAAATAAAAGCTCAAGTCGTATGCTCATCCACACATCTTATCCAGCTAATCTAAAAGCTTGCACAACCCAGTCCCTAGGAGTTCCATTTCAAGACTTCTAATCAAGATGGAATAGAAACCTAATTGTGCGGGGTTCACCCCAACTTAATCAAGCTCTGGAGGAACACCCATCCAGTTGTCATGTTACTTATTGCAAAAATTAATAAGAGACGCATCAATCGTTTCTCATGTTTGTCATTCATCTTGATTTAAAAGCTTAACAAAGATTCTTTCAATAAAGTAGATGGGTCAAATGCATGTTTCTCACAAAAGAAACTTCAATTGCAAAGACAAATAAACTTACAGACAGGTGCAAGATCCATCCATTCCAAACCAAAGCGCAGATACCAGTAAATATTTGATGTGATCATTTAAAACTGTGAAGCCAATTGCATACTTCCCTCAGTTTTCAAGCTCACGATAACAGAGGAAGATATTTGATAGAATTTGATAAACCGTGTATAATTGAAACATAATGGAGAGAGGAGAAATAGTAAGGAGAGTTGGAGTTTTTAAGTGGTTCGGTAGAATTTGATAAACAGTGCATAATTGAAACATAATGGAGAGAGGAGAAAGAGTAAGGAGAGGCAGAGATTTTAAGTGGTTTGGTCTAGAAGACCTACATCCACTGGAAAAGCCCTCCATGACTGTGTTTTTTATTATGAGTGCATGCAGAATACAAAGATGAAGTCTCTATTTATAGAGACAGTACAAAGCATGATAGAAGAATATATATCCTATATTTAAAATTTGAATTTTTGAATCTTTATAACGATTTGATATTGTCATAACTATAATATCATATCAAATCTTGATATGATATTATCTCTAACATCCCCCCTCAAACACAAGATGGAGAATTTTCAAATCTTGAGTTTGAAAAACGAAATTGTGAGTGATTTGGCCTTGAACAATAATAGGCACATGATCATTGAAAAGTTGACCGGACAAAATAACAATAGCCAACGGACCAAGTCGTGTCTGTAATAACAATAGACAAATGACCAAATATAGCCAATAAAGGAAATGCGACCAAATATAGCAAATAAATGCAATGAATAATGATGGACAAAAATAATTTCCATTTTTTTCTCCCGTTTTATCTTTTTTTTTCTTCTCTATTTCACTCACCTCTTTTTTCTTCTCCTAACACTCACCTCGAACAATATAAATTTGTGAGACAAATGAAGGATCTGAAATGTGTCAGATCTGAGACATAGAGACTCGACAGAATGTTCATTGAAAGTGCAAGATGCCGAAGATTGGACCGCTAGACCCAACTTATGGCTGCAGGATCACTGGCTTTGATACCATGATACAATTTGATAAACAGTGCGTAATTGAAACATAATGGAGAGAGGATAAAGAGTAAAGAGAGATAGAGATTTTAAGTGGTTCGATCTATAAGACATACATCCATTGTGAAAGCCCTCTATGACTGTGTTTTGTATTACGAGTGCATACAAATTATAAAGATGAAGTCTTTATTTATAGAGACAGTACAAAGCATAATAGAAGAATATCCTATACTTAAAATTTGAATTTTTGAATCTTGATAACGATTTGATATCGTCATAACCATAATATCATATCAAATCTTGATATGATATTATCTCTAACAATATTATGGAAATATTCTAGATAAATTTTGAGCAAATCTGGATATACATAAGCTAAATAATGCATACTGAATTCGTATAGTATACCTAAATTCTCGTCTAACAAGTACTTCCATTACCTTGATGTGAACATGTAAAGCAGTAAGCCACTATACGTTAGAGCAAAGTTTAGAAGATTATAGTTGATATCATAGTATCCTGAGGAGAGACGGAAAATACATAAAAATCCAATGTTGCAGACAAAACAGGGGACAAAATATGCAAGATCGACATGAGAGTGCGATTCAATATTTATTTGTTGGCTTTTGTGCACAATCGAAATTTTGATGATTTCAATAAATGGATGAAGTTTACAAAATGGACATATTCAAAGACAAAGACAACTTGACGAAAAGAGCCAAACCTTGAAGAAAGAAGAACAAGAAGATGCAAGGAGTTTAAAGTGAAGATTCAAGACCTTAGGGTATAATCCTTGTCACTCTTTATTTCACATTTGACAAGGATTTGAATCACACACTTGCATATCTTTCAAAACATGCATAAACCGTTTTAAGTTTTTGTTTGAAAGATTAAAAAGTTTTTATAGGTTTCAAAACATCCCAATCAAACCTCCAAACCTTCATATACTTATGGGAAGTATGTCTTCAAAATTGGGTGTTTAAAAGTGGTAAAAAACCTTGTTTTTAAAAGAACCGGATCATGCTTAAGTTGAGGAGGTCGACCGGCTGTTCAAGCGGTCGACCGGTACTTCGACCGCCTCATGTAGCGGTCGACCAGTTGGTTTTGAAAAAAGAGCCGTTGAAGCTTCTGACAACATGATCGTTTGGTAACAGTAACTTGAAGCGGTCGACCGGCTCGTTTTAGCAAAAACTCCCAACGGCTATAAACGGCTAGTTTTCATATGTGGCCTATAAATACACCTTCATTTTGTCTAAAATGACAACCCAACGACCACATATCATTTCTATTACTTGAGAAATATTCTAAACCTTCCTATTCTATATTTCTCATAGCATTCACACAAAACATACTTTCATATCCTTGTCTTTGTGTGAATAAAGAGCTAGAGCTTCCATTTTCATATCTACTCTATCAAGAGAGTTTTTGTTCTTCCATCTACCTATCCAATAGAGTGGTTTCCTTTAGTGAGGTTGTTCACTAAAGAAGAAGCTTTGAGAGTGTATATCTCAAGCTTGGTAAGGTTGTGAGTAGTGAGCCAGAAAAACCACTTGGGAAGGTTTGAATGTTGATCCCGGAAAAATACTTGTACGGTTCACTAGCACCCGGAAGCTAGTGTGTAAAAGCTATTGGAAGATAGTGAAAACCTCAAGGCTCGGTGAAGGAGCTTGAGGGGTGGATGTAGGCGGGTTTGCCGAACCACCTAAAAATACTGTGTTTGCTTCTCTTACCCTTATCTCTACTTTTAGCATGTATTTACTCTTATTGCATATTATATACTTGTGCTAAAATAGACTTTACTTGCAAACACATCTTTGGGGGTCAATACCGAAAAGTTTTAGAAAACCAATTCATCCCCCCTCTTGGGTTGCCTTAATCCTGAAACTAGGACTCACATTATCAACTCCACAATTGTCCACATGTGTGTCTCTTGTTCTCTTTGAAGATGGATGAAAACTTGGAACATAGTGTGACGTACAGAAGCTTCCAACTAAAAACAAATTTAATGGCAATCTCAGCCTATTACTACGAAGTAGCACTAGGGAGAGTTTCAAGCTACCTTGCTTTGATGCACCATCAATTCAAACTAGTATTAAAGTGTTCGAGTCCACATATCAAAGGTTGTTATTGCAGCACAGTTAACTTATGACAGCTATGGTATAGTATCGACCAAACCAGAGTTGCGTCTGCGGTAAACGACTGTGTAGGAATTTTGATAATATTTTCAAATATAATATTTCAAAAAATTTCAAATCTATACAAGCACTGTCTATATGTGACTTGTAAAACCTAACTGCATAAGATCCTGAATCATGGCATTGAGAACTTAACCTTGGACTGTGACCATGGCTATAAACCACTAGATACCTTGGGTGTTCACCAAGAAGCGTGGAGTTTTGCATGTAGAATACGGGATCACAGTAAAAGTATCACATATAACTCACATAATCACAGGAAAAAGAGGACATGACAATTACTACATAACTCTAATTTACTGTTTCACTATCATAGAATCCAGTATTAGATGAAGCAAATGTTTTCAATATCCTATTCTTACAGCTCATGAGGCCACGGCAGTTTTTGTAAATTGCATTGAGTATATTCAAAACCCATGCATCAGCAACAATGGGATTGGTCAGTTTTGCTTGTCCAAGAATGCTGTGGAAAACCAGTCATGATATGACATGTGGGGCCTTGCAAGTGCCTCCCATAAACTGCAGATTAATCTGCACATGGTGCCCTATGCAGCCAAATCATTAGTCCAAATATTGTCTTGTAAAGTTTTAAATAATTGAGATATATTTGCATGTTCTAGATAGCTGCTAGTAGGGCTGTAAATGAACCGAGTCCTTCATAAATAATTCGAACTCGGCTCGTATAAGTTTAAATCGAGCTCGATTCGTTTAATAAACGAGCCGAGTTCGAGCACCATTTCTAGCTCGAATATTAAACCAGTCACATTCGGTTAAACTCGGCTCGGCTCGATGTAAGCTCGGGAACAAAGCTCATATAAGCTCGACTCGGCTCATTTGAACTAATTTAAAAGCTCGTATTATAAAGATACATGTAAATAAAAATATATTTATATTCTTACTATTATATATATCCCTATGTATATGCATGTGATATGGTTTATACTAAATTTTTATGAAATTATCATATTAAGTTACGTTATAAAATGTATATATGTATATGTCATGTTTGAATATATAAGTACATATTTTGTTATGCATTTTAATTTAAGCTCAATTTAATATATTTGTTATAACATATGTAATTAAATATTTTTTCATTTATATAAAAGAAAATATTTTTAATAGGTTGACATTTTATTTGATATTAATGTATGTATATCTATTCATACATTTTGTTATGAATTTTAATTTAAGTTTGAAACACTCTACAAGGGTTGTTGCTTAATTTATAGGGAAATATGATATTTGGGCACTAGGTTTACAACACTTTTACGATTTAGTCACTAGGTTTCATTTTTCTACAAAATAGTCACTGAGAATATATAGTAGTGACGATTGGTCTTTCCGTCGAACATCCGTTAATTTTTAACGGAATAGAATGCGGTCGACCGCTAAAATTTACCGTTGCCGCAACAGTAAACAAACCGGTCGACCGCTAATCCGGTTAAAAATTTAACGGAGGTTTGACGGAAAAATCAGATTGTCACAACTATATATTCTCAGTGACAATTTTGTAAAAAAATGAAACCTAGTGACTAAATCGTAAAAGTTCTGTAAACTTAGTGACCAAATATCATATTTCCCTAATTTATATATTATAACCACATATATATAATTACATGTTTTTACCATTTTATATTTACTTAAAAATTTAGCTACTTCAATTTATATAACATGTGTTTCATGTTTGTTTAACATTTTCTTAGTAATTCATAGCCATTCGTATATTTATATAGCTAATATGAAGTTAAAAATTATTTCATAAGAAATTCTGCTAATCTTCAACTTCGTAACTTCCATCATTACGATCCAATAATCTAGATATTCAATATATATCAAATTTTGACAAAAGTATAAATAATTAAACTTGATTTTGTACATAGAAGGTTAAGATTAGAGGAGTTCCTTATTGTGGGATAGCGGATAAGCATGAAAGCAACTCTAATTTAATTAATAGGTAATGTTTAGTATACCTTAAGACATAGAGTAGTTTATCCTTGATGACAAATGTACCATTGAGATTTTATCGAGTCAAAATACAATTGATATTATCGTAATTCATAAGCTAAGAGCAACATCTATTTTTAGGAATAAATGTCTCTACTATTGGCCTATGTTAATTATACTTTAGATCATAAATTTAGAACTTTTATACATAATTACATGGTAATGAGGAGAGAGATTATTTTATATATATTTTTTAATTAGAGCCAAAATTTTAAGTGCCAAAAGTATGATCATTTCAAATCTTGAAAAGATTATCCCTAATTTTAAAAATACAAAACGAGCTCGAGCTCGAGCCGAGCTGAGCTTGTTTATTTGTTTTGTGCAGAGGTCGAGCTTGTTTGAAATTTAACGAGCCGAGTTCGAATATGAGTTTTTGAGCTTTATTCGAGCTCGAGCTCAACATATGTCACTACTCGGCTCGGCTTGTTTACATCCCTCCATCAAATTTTCCGTGATAAAAGTTGCTCCTGATTGATCCAAGGAGGGGGAATTCTGATCTCTGAAAATAAGTGATCCATTAGGAGAGGATGCTTGGTGATCATTTTCTTGCGCAGAAGAAAACCTTCGAGGATGACTTAATGCTTGCGGAAATATCTCTATCTCTGCCTTTTGTCTTCTTTTGTGAGGCATGTTGATGCCACCCTCTTCCATTTTAATTCTTCTTCTTTTGCAAGAAATAAAATCAGATTAAAAAACACAAACTTGAATATTTCTTGGGTATTAATGAGATACATGAAAGGTTCGAATTTAATGCTAGAGAAATTTACAAATACCACACTGGGTTTTAACGCATTTTTAAAAATTTCACTGGGTTTAAAAAAAATTTCAAAACGCTCACTAGGTTCATCATTTTGGTATCAAAACTCACTGAATCCAACACCACCTATTTAAAGGAAAATTCATCTCATCCAATCACAATGTGACACGTGTCATTAAATAAATAAAAATACAACAAATCTAAAATTAATAAAAAACATAATTATTTAAAAAAAAAACAAAAAAGAAGAAGAGAAATTTACAAATACCACAATGAGTTTTAACGCCTTTTTAAAAAATTGGGTTTTAAAACTTTCAAAACGCTCACTAGGTTTATCATTTTGGAATCAAAACTCACTGAACCCAACGCCGTTAGACCCGTTTCATGAAAAATACATTACGTCCAATCACAATGTGACATGTGTCATTAAATAAATAAAAAATAAATACAAACATAATTATTTTTTTATTATTTTTTTAAAAAACGAAAGGATCGGGAACCCCCGATCCTTTATTCCCCCTCCAGCTCTGGCCTCTCAGAATTGGGCGGCCAGAGGGAGGGTGGATCCACTATGGGAGGTCCCCCGACCGCCCCAGAGTCGGGGTGGAGGAGGGATTCCTCCTGCTTCCGCCGCCCAGAATTTGGTGGACCTCCTTCACCTGTCGAAGTCTGGGTGGGTGTGGGGGACCTCCTCTGGCCGCCCAGAACTAGGCAGCTAGAGGTGGAGTGGATGACACATGTCACATTGCGATTGGACGAGATGGATTTTCCGTTAAACGGGTCTAACGGCGTTGGGTTCAGTTAGTTTTAATACCAAAATAATAAACCTAGTGAGCGTTTTGAAATTTTTTAAAACTTAGTGAGTTGTTTAAAAAGACGTTAAAACCCAGGGCACTATTTGTAAATTTCCCTTAATGCTAAGAGAAAGATCCTAAAAAGGTCCTAATAAATGGATGCATTCAGCCACTGCATTAATAAGTACTTACCTTGACCGTCTATATCGAGTTAATTAATTAGTACTCAAGCGTTCAATTTTTTTTCTATTATCTTTTTTTTTTTGAATAACTACTCTATCTGCTCATTCAATAAAATTCATTAATACGGTGAATTACTATATATGAACCGTTTATAATTAGGATCTTAATTTTAAGATTGAATCAAAATATATCGTACTAGAAAGTTAGAGAGAGGAGAGAGAGAGAGAGAGAGAGAGAGATAAGGAGAGGGAATTATAAACTAGCTGGTTAATACGAATCACCATGACAGTACTATATCGAGAACTTAAGAATATCAGAATTCAGACATCGAGCACTTATGATCATGTTATTGCATGCCAAAAATGAAGAAATAGCAATACCGGTACGTTCAGCTTCATCAGTACTGAAAGAAAAATTATATTGCTTATGAACTGAAGCAAAGACTTTTGAGAAGAATATCAGAATTCAGACAGATCAGTAATAATAATCAAAAGAGAAAATTGCCAAGTGCGCATAGGGAGAACAAGTTTATGCTGAAGACTTGTTAGAGCGGATGGAAGACACTTATGCTTCTAGCACTTAGAAATTAAGCAATTCAAAGTACTTACTTACTCCACAAGAAATGAAAAATGATCAGCTTCAGAACAGCCTGATGAACAGTCGAAGGAAATGGGGGTTTCGATGTTCAGCCTTTCTCGGAGAGCTCAGCTATACGAAGTGCACGTACGGGACTTGTACAACAACCGCGGACCATAACATAATGACAAACACAAACGGTGAAAGCTAGGAAATAAATAGGACAAACACAAGTGGGTAGAGTCAGTCAACTATCTTGATTAAGCCTTATTTGGCCAAAGAAAACCCATTGTGGAACTTGGTTCACTACTTTTGACTAATTTCTAGATACATATGTTTGAGGGTGAAAATTTTGGATATTGGGGTTTAGAAAATATTATAAAGTAAAGAAATGTTATGGGAGTTGGTGAAAAAGTGAAGAGAGAGAATATTTTTAATAAATATTATAATAATAAAAAATTATGTGGTGAATTTTTTAGTAGTAAACCTAAAATTTTAAGCCCAATTAATTGGGGCTCAAACATATTTCTGAAATGATATATACATTAATACCTCTAAAAAATCAGAGTAAGAGGAAATGATATATACATTAATACCTCTAAAAAAATCAGGGTTCCACAACAAGAAAAAAAACTTTGGGGTAAAAAAAAAAAATTTGTCACCCAAAGGGCCCAGTTCGTCGCCTATTGTTTTGGGTGACAAAACCGGTTTGTCACCTAAAGCCCATCAGGCAAAGTTTTAGGTGACGATTTTTCCGTTCTGTCGCTCGAAACCGTTCGGACGGTGTTTTCTCATAGTGACGAAATTGAAAATTGTCATGCCCAGTACAGTCCATCCGTTCACATACGTTGTGCGAACGTACTCTCTATACGTTCAAACCGCTCATGCGAACGGTTCGTCGAAGGTGACGAAATAAATTTCGTCATGTATAATCCGTGCGCACGATTATAGAAAATGGTCCGAAAGGTCTTACATATAGTCTGGACGCTGTCGTAAAGACGTCCGCACCGTTATTTCATTTATGACGAAATACCTATTTGTTATCCTCAGGACCCGTTCGAACTACTACGTATACGGTGCAGACTCTTTGTCAGGCGAACACGTTCGGACCGTGTGCAAGCCTTTATAACCGTTTGGATGGAATAATTAAACGTGAAGGGTTCGTAAGTCTAGTTATGCGTGCGCACGTTATAGAGGCCAAATAACCGTTCGGAAAACCTTTTATACGTCCGAATGATTTGTGACGTATTTAAATTAATTTAATTAAAATTTTTAAATAATTTAAAAGTAATATAAATAAAAAGATATTCGATGCTCATAATGTAATAAAAAATCTACAAATATGAAATCGTTATTAAAAAAGTAAATAAAATACATAATCAATAAAGTACTGACAAGGTAGTAAAAATAATAAAAAGTAATCTACAAATATCGCATTAAAGACGTTTTCCTTACGCTGGCATGACGTTGTCCTGTGACCAAATAAACCAATATTAGAGAAGAAGAAAAAACAAAATGAATTATGTTACTCAAAATGAATATAAAATATAAATGCTAATTTAATCGAAACGATAAAGTTACTTTAATCCTCGGAGTCATATTCTTTATAATCACTACAATCTTCACTGAACGATTCCGAGGAATCATCGCTTTCTTCTACCTCACGTAGTTGTGTACCACTCTCATTGGTTACCGGCACATAAGCCTCAACGTCATTTTTAGTCAACGAGATCATGTCAAAAGAGCTAAAGTCCATAAAAAGCTCAATAGACTCATTCTCCTAGTATGCTTCACGGTTCGACGGTCCTTCTCCATCTTCACAAGCTTCCTCCTCAATAGGTGGAATGTCATGTGTTTCTAGGGGTAATCTTTCGAACAATCTTCCAGCGGCCGCCCAAATTCATATCATCGATATAAAACACTTGATTCCCCTGAGAAGCTAGCACGAATGGGTCATCCTTGTACCACTTTCGCGATGTGTTAATACTAACAAACTGACCTGTTTTATCAAGACCTAAATTTTGAGTACTCAAGTCAAACCAGTCACATTTAGTAAATAAACTATATTCCCCCGCAAATAACGCAACGTGTAAATATCTATGATCTGACAGTAAAAATCAACATCTTCCTCATCATGGTCCCCTGGAACAACCACACCACTATTTTGAGTGTTACGAAATTGTTCACAAAAGACCGTATGAAACCTAACACCATTCACTACACACCCAGGGTAGCAATGTGCCCGCTGATCCGAACCGGATGCTAATGCATACAAATCATACGACACCGAGCCCAGATTTTCCTTATGCATAGTTTGAAGCTAAAATAGTAAACACATGTTAAGTTTGAATATGAAAAAAATGATCACTTAAATCTAAACATATAATAGGGAGAAAATTAAATAAATACCCGAGTTCTAAACCATAACGAAAATTCTTCTTTCTGCCTCCTATCAACATTTATTGGTGATTTCCTCCCCATCTCTTCGAAGTGCTCGCTATAAAGAAATAAGATATTTTATAATAAATTAAAATATAATGAATTGATAAGTGTTTAAGTGAACCAATATTCTTATAAGCACTTACTCTATATGTTGGTTGATTTCTGAATAGTTGTTGAGTACGTATCATTGCGCCAATGTAAATTCATTTCTATTCAAATCTTGACCCCTTCCAGCTCCCAGCGGTCGAACACTTTGAGTAAACACAGAGAACCGACAACCTCGATCATCCATGTCGGCATAATTCCGGTATTTTCTATTAAATCTCGTCTCAACCGTACCAAGATACATTGAGCAAAAAGTTAAACATTCATTGAACACATAATTCTTTGTTATGGAGCCCTCACACCGTGCCCTGTTCTTAACGAAACGCTTCATCTTCCCCATATACCTCTCCATTGTATACATCCACCGATATTGAACTGGACCCCCAAGTTTCACCTCACGAGGTAAATGAACAGCTAAATGAACCAAAATAGTAAAAAATGATGGAGGGAATATATGTTCCATCTTGCAAAGAATCATTCCGATGTCCTTCTCTAACTGGTCCACAACGTCTAAACGTATTGTTCTTGAGCATAAGTCTCTGAAGAATAAGCTCAACTCAGTCAACGCTGTACATACTTCATTTCCTAACAACTCGTGTATCATTGCCGGAAACAGTCGCTGCAGCAAGACGTGTGAGTCGTGACTCTTCATACCCATTATCTTCCCTTCATTTATATTTACGCACCGGGATATGTTAGAAGTGCATCCATCCGGAAACTTGATACTCTTCAGTCATTCACAACACTTCGTACGTTTATCCTTCGTTAAAGTAAATAAGTCCCGCAAAGCACTAGAATTGTCCTTCGTCTTACCATCGACGTTCATCAAAGTTCCAAACACATTGTCACAAATATTCTTCTCTATGTGCATGACGTCCAAATTATGTTGAAGTTTCTCTAACGAGTACGAAAACTTAAAAATATGCTGCGCTTCGTCCAACTTAACTCATTGTCAGCCTGTTTTCTCTTTTTCTGAGTCTTCCCAAACGAACATAACGATACCGATTCAAGTTGTTTACGTATCTCCTCTCCAGTGACTTCCTTAGGCGCTGCTCTGAACTATTTTTTCCATCAAATATGTTGACATCATGCCTCCACCCATGTGTCGCAGGCAAATACCGGCGATGTCCCTAAAAAACAATGTTTGCCCCCATGTTTCAACTAAAATGAAGTTGTGTCCGCATTGCAATTAGGGCATGCTAACCCGAGAGATTACCATAAGCCGGGAAGTACTTTATTGTCCAAAGCAATGCAACATGTAACTTGAATGAAGTTGATACGGCCGTGTCGTACGTCTGCATTCCATTTTCCTAGAAGTCCTTTAACTCATCTACCAATGGCTGCAAGTAGACGTCGATATCATTACTGGGACTTCCTGGACCTGGAATAAGCAAAGACATCATGAAACTTGAATCCTTCATACATTTTCATGGCGGAAAATTGTATGGAATTAGTACAACTGGCCATATACTATACGATAAGCTCATGTTTCCAAACGGATTGAATGCATCAAACGCCAAACCCAACCGCACGTTCCGAGATTCCCGACCAAACCATTCATGTTTTTTATTGAGGTCCTTCCATACCTGAGAATCTGCAGGATGCCTAATCACCCCATCTTCAACCACACGCTTCTCTCGGTGCCACCGCATATCCGTTGCCGTTTACCTTGATATAAACAATCTCTGCAACTTTGGTTTCAAGGAAAATGCTGCAGCGAATGTTGAACAAGATTGTTCTTCACCACACATACTCTATCTTCACCACAAATACATGCCAAAATCAACCCAAATCACAAACATTTCAATATAAACACATAACAACAAACCTCAAACTCCATTGCTATCATTTTAGACCCTAAAAACTGGAAAAACACATCCTTTGATATCCTAAAATCCATGCTTTTATCCTAAAACAAAAGAAATTTTAAAACTCACTAACCTCAAATGCAATCCAACGCGAAATTCCAAATGAATTGCTCCTTGCACACTCTTTTCCACGAGATTGACGTCTAAAATCAGCTCCCCTTTTCTACTCTCGCTCAAATCTCTCAAAATTTCGAAGTATTTTAAGTTTTGGCTATATTGTCTACGATTTCGCTTCTTTCAAACGAATACAAGACGTTCGGATGCGTTTAATGTAGTTCGGACTCCTACGTGTATAATATTTCGAGGGAATCGTTGTCGCGTAAAATTTTACACAGTCCGAACGTTATATTGTACGTCCGAAAGCAAACTTATTTTTCATGACATCGTTTTGGAAATCTCCAAACGACACCGTCTGATCTTACTCAAATGCATCCGTACATAATATAAACATCCGAACACTAGCTTAAATTACACGACACCATTTTAGACATACCAAGATGGTAGCGTCTGATCATAAACAACTAAGTCCAGACAATATCAAATATACCGTCCGAACTAAATCTTAAACGAAAAAGAGTCCCGATCTTATAAACAAGTGTTCAGACGGTTTGTTTTACATTATACGACATCGTTCGATCTTACAGTAAGAAGTCTGGATGGTAAAACACAATGTCCGAACGGGTATCGAATTCTTTTTTTTGGTTTCATGTTTTTTAAAACTTAAAAACTTAAATTTATTAACAAGTTTTAAATAACCAAAGTTAGTTAATAATATAAACAAACTTAAGCGTGTTAAGTTCTAAAAAGAATATTTGTTTGAATTACTGTACTAAAATTAGAAATGTAACATTAATTAACATATTATATTAAGTTCAAATAAATACAAATAACATAACTGAAACAGCATAAATATATCAAATATCGTCAAAACATAGTATGAACAAGATAACAACAAATAAGTATCAATACGTGTCCACAAGACATAATATAAAAGTAAAATGTCCTCAAAACATAATAAAAAAATAAATCTCTAAATAAAACAAAACTATTACATGTCCACAAAGCAAGTAGACTACTGCTCATCATCATCAGTGAGTTTAAGAACAGTCCGGACTTGGCGAAGGTGCTTGTCTATCACCACGACCCGCTCTGTCAGGGGAAAGAGCTCTGCACCGGTTGCCACCCCCTTCAGGACCTCCTTGAGTGCAGCGACCTCCTTCCTCCACCCAACGTCCATATCTGCGACCTTTTGCTCCAAAGCCGTCAACCGACGACTGATATCACTGACCAAGACATGGGTGGGCTGCAAGATCGAATCCATCCGCTGAGTCAGCTCCATTATCATACTGTCCATCCAACTCGGCCGATGTGCCTCAAGCCCCTGGGTCGAGCCCTGTCCAGGATCCTTCCTCTCCATTTCCTCCTCAGGCTGCTCCTGTCGTCTAACTCTAGTAGCCCGAGCAGCTAGCAGCGCTCGGCATGGCTGGGCCATCGATTTGGAGAGCGTTGTCTTGTTAATCGCCCCTACTGGAAGTGCCCTCAGCTTGTCGGCACCTTCGGGTACCGTCATAGCGTGCAGGAACTGGGTCAGAAGAATTCCATGCGGCAATGAAATAGTAGCATCAGTCTTCAAGGCCTCTGCACGAATGGACTGGTAGATGTATGATTCTATATTAACAGGTAGCCCCCGTACAACTACCAGATACAGGAACTCGGCCTGGCTATAAGACAACTCCGTGGTGTTCATCTTCGTGTCCATGGAGGAGCATAGGATCAGGTGCGTAATCAGCCAAAAAGGAAGCAGCTGCCCGTGTATCATATAGCTTCCCTCCAAAGTAGCTGTATCCGAACCCAACATAGTCTGAAATATCTCGGCTTTAGTAGGCCGACCCTCCTCGCTCATTGGCAGGTTCGGGAATGCTGACAAATCTCTCTCGTACCCTAAGAAATTTTTCAGCTTGTCTGGCGAGAATATGATCAGCACGTTACGGACATTGACCTCCATACAAGGCTCATCGAGGTCCGTCGCCCGTAGTATAACACAATAAAACTCCCGCACCAGATTCTTCGATGCATAGCAGTCCTGTGGATCAACGGAAGCCAACCTAGCCCCTCCACCACCTCCAGAAGCGTCCTACCTTCAAATGTTAGATTGTTAAAATTTGCTAACTTGATGTCCCGCTCAACAACAATCGAGTGGGACATAATGTTAGAAATACGTCCGAACCCATCTAAACCCCGTCCGCACCAGTATAAACACGTCCGGACTTTAGCAAATCGTCAACGTAACCGTTTTGAAAGTCTAACAAGAGTCCGAACAACTTTAGATAATGGTCCGAACCCGAAACAGAAAAAATATTTAAATTTAACATTTACACGTCCGGACGGGATTGAAAAAGTGTCCAGAAACAATTAAAAAGACAAGGTATAACCTCAGACATAAAGAATGGGTCCGGACAACCCATGAAAGAGTCCGGATGTATAAATATTGGGTCTGGACAACCCATGAAAGAGTTCGGACTTATAAATAAAGGGTCCAGACAACCCATTAAAGAGTTCGGAAAATAAAACTGGATTCGGACACCCTTATAAAGCGTCCGAACATATTCTGGAGGACGACCGAGTTAACTCAGCCATGGCAGCTATCCTCCACCTTACCCATACGCCCAAAAATACAACCAAAACACAAACTAATACACTTAAAACAAACCTAACACTTAACACAATCCATTTCTACGTAAAAATCAATAAAAAAATACAATGCAATATGTTAAAAGTTGAATTAAAATTATATACTTAAAACTATAAAACAATGAAACTTTTCCCATTAAAATCTTGTTAAAAGTAACAAAAACATACCTAAATTTGCTTAGATCCACTAACAAGTCATATTACGCCAAGATTTGAGAAGAAAAACAGTGAATTTGGAGAGATTTGTTGTAAGAAACCGTTCGATATTTCAGAGAATGCCGAACAATTTACTTTTAAAAATTCATCGATACCGTCCGGACCCATATAATGGCGTCCGGACTCGTTTCTGCACACGTGGCTCAATCAACGTAGTTCGTATTAAATGTCAAAATTTAAACTGTAATTCAGTTCGGCATAATAAAGACGTCCGAACGTATAGTCTCATCGTGTGAACGAATTTCTACTGAATGGGCACAACGTGGAAGCACACGTTTGGCTGAATTACTAGCGAATATCGTGCGAACTGTACAACGCGGTTCGGACTGTGAACATCCATTTTCAACTTTCGTATAACGTAAACACGTGTCCGCCATGTGACGGTTACAGTATAGTACAGACGGTGTACTAATCCGTTCCAACGCCTACCTCATTTACCCTCATTTTGATATGGGAGTTCGGACCCATACAATGGAGTCCGGACGCGTTTCTGCACACGTTTGGCCGAATAACTGGGGATATCGTCCGGACTGTTAACACAGGTTCGGACGGTGACAGTCGTCTTCAACTTTCGTATAACATAAACACGTGTCCGCCATGCGGCGGTTACGGTATAGTCCCGACGATGTACTAATCTGTTCCAACGCCTGCCTCAATTACTCAATTGCGATATTTGGGTCAGGACGGTATTGAACACCGTCTTAATGTTTAATAGTTTTATTTCGATGCTTAAGTTTACTAAATTAACTTTACTTCATAAAACTTAATTTATTTAATTCAATTTAACACTATAATTCCGCTCAAATTTTTAATTTTATTTATTTATTTTAAATACATAAAATATATATATAGTTAGAAACCCTTTTATATTAAATATTCGTTATAACTAATCATCAATTTAATTATAATTGCAAGCGAACTACACTAACCGTTCCGTTAACATATCAAACGTACTAAACATCTTTTTAATATTACTAATTGTCCGTTTAAATTTTAGTAAATTTAAACATAATTAATATAAAATATAAAAAATAATCCAAATATCGAACGAAAAACACAATCATAATGTCTAATACCCATCGGAAACTGCCTTCAAACGATAAATAAATAATAGTGATAAAACATAGACTACAGACTACTCCAAATAACGAGATGCCACTGGCTCGTCCATATCTTGTCACAGGGCATCACGAACATGCGCGAAATGCTCCTCCATATTATCCATTCGTCTGACAAGTGTCTGCAGCTATATCGGCACGGTATGGACAAACTGAGACAATTGAGACAATTGTTCTCTCATCCTTATTAGTTCCATCTGCATAATATTCAGCTCTTCCGTTATAGCCCTATCCGTTAGAGCAAGTTTGGTCTCCAGATGACTCGACTAAAAATGATTAGCGAATTACTCCCAAGCGTAGGAGGTTGTCAAGTAATACTAGGGAAGTCCTAGATCATCTCCACAAGGAACGATGTGTTCAATCTTTTCATTCCAATCACCATTACGATAAAAGAAAACTATGTTCTATTTACAATGAAAATGATATTTACAAAGGGAAAAGTTTGGTTTTAGGTTACCATCCATGATTTGGAGATTTTTGATTTGTGATTAATCTAAATGCTAGGAGATAAATGAAAAACTAACAATCAAACACGATAATTAAATAGCATGAAATGGAATTAACAAACGCAAACTTAAATATTAATCTAACATTAAAGAAATAAAATAGAACTTTAATCATTCAACCAAAGCAAAACTCAAATCTAAAGATTGAAAGGAACATGGCATTCGATCCAACCTCAAATCTGGAATATTTTTGCAACTAAAGTGAAAGTGCAATAATAATAGAAGGTTCGATCAACACAACAGCAAGATAATCTAGGCAGCTGAAAAAACACCGGATATTTAATCTAGAGCAGCTGAAAAAGCAAAAGCAGCCTCCGAATGAGAAATATCTAAAGCACTGAATGAAACCGAATGAAACTAGAAGCAGATGAAACAAAACTAAAAGCCGAAAGTTAAACTAGAGCAACGAAAAACAACTACAGTAGCCGAATGAAAAACTAAGCAAATGAAAATGCTAAAGCAGCCGCCCGAAAGAGAACTGTAGCCGAATAAGATAAAGCTCCGAAAAGTTCAAGCAGCCAAATAGTTAGAACAAGAGCCGAATAGCATTAGAGCACCGAAAAGTTGAAAAGTGAGCAAATGAAAAATAACAAGAGCAGCCACCGAATGCCCAAGAACCGTAGCCGAATAAGATAAAGCAACAAATGCAAAAACCAAAGCTCTCAATCTAAACTCCACCAGCCGAATAGCAATGGAACTAGAGCAGCCGCCGAATATGAAAAGGAACTAGGTTTAGGTCCGAAAGTTACTGCCCTCTGAAAAACCAAAAAAGAAAAGAAAACTCTATCTCCCTTTTGTGACTTTCTTCCGCTTAATAAAACAAAAGTTGCCTCATGAAAACTATTGCTGCCGAATACAAAAGAAACCGCATGAAACCCTATTTTTTTTCGGACAGCCTTTCTTCTCTTTTCCAAATTCTGATTGGTTCGGCCCTTTTTGCAATTCACGGTTATCCTTGCTTCTCTTAAAGTTTCGGCCAGCCCATGTACATTTCTCAGCCCAGCGTTTCTCCTTTTCACGGCTTCACATTTTTTCTTTTACAGATTTCTGGTTTAACTTCTGCAGGTCACGGGTCCAGCTGCTCTTTGTTCCTCACGGAGTGGGTCGAATTGTCTTACTTCCCATAAAGGGAGGTCATACTAATCCGATTGGGCCTATGGCTGATGGGCTTTCACCTATTTTAAGAATAACAAGAGTCCATTAGGTGTAAAAATGGAGACATGAAAATATGGTCAGATGAGAGAAAATAAATAACTTAAATTTAATCAATTACACTTGTTTTTGTCAAAATTAACAATTCGCCTCATACTAATGCCCAAAGCATAATTTTCTCATTTTCTAGTGGAAATGGTGTAATTGTGAAACTTTCTCAAGTGATAAACTAACAAAATTGTGATACAATCACACCCCTCAACTGGCTTTTTGCTAGTCCCTTAGCAAAAATAGCGAAAAGTAAATGAACAAAATAATGCATTGAGACAACAATTCATTCACAAGCATATCAGTCAATCAAAAGAATTCTCAATCACAATGACTTTACCTCTCTCAATCTCAAACAATATCAGCATCTTTGAAATATTTAGTATCTCCTCTTAATAGGATTGAGGCAAAACGTCTAGAGAAGTTACAATTTATCACCTTGACTCTCTCTTAGTCCTCATTTCTACCACTGGCTGTCCAAAAGAGTTTCGACCTTAAGATTGATCAATATTGATCATAACTACTTCAAAGCTGAAGGGTCTAGCAGTTTTCGCGCCAACTCTGTTCTTAAGGGTTTTTGAGTTTTTCCAAACCCCCAAAGTTTGGGCAACTGTTTCTAGCCCTTGACTCAGTAACAACTTAAGTTGCCCCTTTCTTTTGCTCTTATTCTTTTCTTTTTCTTTTTTTTTTAATTTTAATTTTTTTTTCAAGGCACAGCTCAGTAGTCCTATAGTGTACTTCTCTCTATTCTAGTCATTGGTATGTAGATGAAGACTACTGAGAGATATCAGGTAAAAGAAAAAGTTATTTCTTAGAATGTTTTGCCCTTCATCCTGTGAGAGCTAATCCTAAGGTCAATCTCAGAAAACTTCAAAAGTTTGAAACCAGAGAGTTCACATCATCATTCATGTTTCATCAATGTCAAATTTGAATGCTCGAGAAGGATAAAGTTGTCAACACGCATTAATAAAGTTCAACCACCATCACCATCTTACTAGGAGTCAGCAATTCAGCATAATCACAGTAAAATGCATTATGGTATTGACAAGTGTAAATGAGTAAATGCATGATTGCAAAACGTGCAAATCCTCTCCCCCCAACTAAATGAAGCATTGTCCTCAATGTGAAAGCATAAAGGGAAACAAGAGAAAGATGGGAACAGAGAGACGCAAACCAGAAGAAAAAACAACAGAAAAACACAGCCAACTAGAGCAATAGAAAAAAGAACAAAACAAAATGCAAATAAGAAATAAAACAACAAAAAGAAACAACAAAAAGGAAAGGTCAGAAGACTCCCCTAGGGTCTTGCACAAGCAAGATTTCTTCATTTGGTTTGAAGGGAGTCATAAATGGCTTGAGACGTTGTCCATTGACTGTGAAACTGTTTCCATTTTTCGGATCAACAATGTCCACTGCACCATGAGAATGGACCTCTTTAATGATGTATGGGCCATGCCAGCGAGACTTTAACTTACCAGGAAAAATATGTAAGCGAGAATTGTAAAGAAGAACTTCCTGGCCAAGTATGAAGTGTTTGGGAAGAATCCTCTGATCGTGGAGGATTTTCATGCGCTCCTTGGCCAATTGAGCATTGTCATATGCATTGCGACGAGCTTCATCCAATTCAGCAATCTGCAGTTTTCTCAACCCTGAAGCTTCATCAAGTGACATGTTAACTTGTTTAATGGCCCAAAGAGCACGATGTTGAATCTCAACAGGTAAGTGACAAGCACGACCATAGACTAAACGATATGGGGACATGCCAAGAGTAGTTTTAAAAGCAGTGCGATAAGCCCACAAGGCATCAAGTAGTATAAGGGACCAATCCTTTCTATTAGGATTAACTGTTTTCTCCAAAATGATTTTTATCTCACGGTTTGCTAACTCGGCTTGCCCATTTGTTTGGGGGTGATATGGAGTAGAGACTCGATGAGTAACTCCATATTTCTTCAAAAGATTGGAAAACGGTTTGTTACAAAAATGAGAACCCCCATCACTAATGATAACCTTAGGCATGCCAAAACGAGCAAAAAGAGACTGCAGAAATTTAAGGACAACACGATGGTCATTGGTTTTGCAAGCTATGGCCTCCACCCATTTAGAAACATAATCCACAGCCAATAGAATGTAAGTATGTCCAAAGGAAACTGGAAAGGGACCCATGAAATCAATTCCCCAACAGTCAAAAATTTCCAAAGTAAGAATTGGGGAGAGAGGCATCATGTTTCTTTTGGTGATGGCTCCCAACTTTTGACAAGAGTCACAAGTTTTACAAAAATTGTAAGCATCTTTGAACATAGAAGGCCAATAAAAACCACTCTGTAAAATTTTGGCTACTGTTTTCTTTGCAGAAAAATGACCACCACATGCGCCCTTATGACAAAACTCCAAAATGGAAGAAAACTCAACATCAGGAATGCATCTTCGAATCAATTGGTCTGAACAGTATTTGAAAAGATAAGGATCATCAAAATAAAAATGCCTTACCTCCGCAAGGAATTTGCGCTTGTCTTGAAGAGACCATTCAGAAGGTACCTGTTCAGTCACCAAATAATTAACTATGTCAGCAAACCAAAGAATTGTAGTAACTCCAAAAAGTTGCTCATCAGGAAAACTATCGTCTAAAGGAAGAGAGGAAGAGGAAGAAGTGGCTGATGGCAATCTTGACAAGTGATCTGCTACCACATTTTCAACTCCTTTCTTGTCCTTGATAGTGATGTTAAACTCTTGTAGCAACAAAATCCAACGAATCAACCTTGGTTTGGCATCTTTCTTTGACAACAAATATTTAAGAGCAGAATGGTCAGTAAAAATGATAACAGAAGACCCAATAATGTAAGAACGAAATTTATCCAAGGCAAACACAACAGCTAACAATTCCTTCTCGGTGGTGGTATAATTTTTTTGTGCATCATTTAAAGTACGACTTGCATAATAAATGACAGAAGGTTTATTATCAACTCTTTGGCCAAGAACGGCACCCAGAGCGAAGTCACTAGCATCTGTCATGATTTCAAAAGGCAAGTCCCACCGAGGAGATTGCATAATGGGAGCAACTGTTAAATGTTCCTTTAGGGTCTCAAAAGCATACTGGCACTCATCAGTCCAAACAAAAGTAGTATCATTTTGCAACAAAGTACACAATGGTTTTGCAATACTACTAAAGCCTTGAATGAAACGTCTATAAAAACCAGCATGACCAAGAAATGATCTGATATCCTTTACTGTCCTAGGGACAGGCAATTGAGAAATCAACTCTATCTTAGCCTTGTCAACCTCTATACCACGCTCAGAAACTAAGTGACCAAGCACCAAGCCACTACTAACCATAAATTGACATTTTTCCCAATTCAACAACAAATTTTTCTCTTCACATCGTTGCAACACAACATCAAGATGTTTTAAACAGGCATCAAATGATCTACCAAACACAGAGAAGTCATCCATAAACACTTCACACATTTCATCCAACATGTCAGAAAAAATACTCATCATACAGCGCTGAAAAGTAGCAGGTGCATTACATAAACCAAATGGCATTCTTCTAAAAGCAAAAGTGCCAAAGGGACAAGTGAAGGTGGTCTTCTCTTGATCCTCTGGTGCTATGGCAATTTGATAATAACCAGAAAAACCATCTAGAAAGCAATAAAAAGCATTACCAGCTACTTTCTCTAAAATTTGATCCAAGAAAGGTATTGGGAAGTGATCCTTCCGACTAACTGAATTCAACTTCCTATAGTCAATGCACATTCTCCAACCAGTTACCTTCCTAGTCGGGATCAACTCACCACTAGCATTTTCAATGACAGTTAAGCCAGATTTCTTTGGAACTACCTGTGTTGGGCTTACCCACTTGCTGTCGGAGATAGGATAAATGATGCCCACAACTAACAGTTTCAGCACCTCTTTCTTCACCACCTCTTTCATGGTGGGATTCAATCTTCGTTGTGCATCACGAACTGGTCTTTCATCTCCCTCCAGAAAGATGTTATGAGTGCAAATAGAGGGGTCAATTCCTTTGATATCTGCAATGGTCCATCCTATTGCTCCTCGATGTCGTCTTAACACTGCTAATAAATCAGCTTCTTGCTCTGAAGTAAGCTGAGAAGAGATGACAACTGGGAATGTACCCTCAGCTGGACCCAGAAAAACGTACTTCAAGTCCTCGGGTAATGGCTTCAACTCCAATGTAGGGACTTCTTCCTCTGATGACTTCATGACTTCTGGTAAGTCGAGAGCTTCAAAGACTGGCCTACGCCAACTGCCTGTGTAGCTCACTGACAACTGAGAGGGGTCATGTGTCTCTATTAACTGTCCCTCTGCTTCTGTCAACTCTACTGATGGAGGAACGGTCTCAATAAGGGCTTCAGGCTGCTCGGGAAAGTCATCCTCAAGTGCACTATCAGAATCAAGTACTGATAACAGCTCTGAAACATCAAAGTCTTCTATCAAATCGACTGCATGCACCTCTGAGTCGTCACATCCACTCGGCATCTTGCAGGCATTAAACACGTTCATCTCCAATGTCATATTCCCAAACGTGAGCTTCAGTACTCCACTCCGACAATTAATCAATGCATTGGAGGTAGCAAGGAATGGACGTCCAAGAATGACAGGTGCCTAGTAGATAGTGGAAACTTTCTGCTGCATATCCAGAACTACAAAATCCACTGGATAGTAAAATTTGTCTACCTGAACCAAAACATCTTCAATTATACCCCGTGGCACCTTGACTGATCTGTCAGCCAACTGTAGCATGATAGAAGTTTTTTTCAGCTCACCCAATCCCAACTGCTCATATATTGAGAATGGTAGCAAGTTCACACTGCTACCCAAATCTAGCAAAGCTCTCCCAATGCGTGATTCACCAATCATAATGGAAATGGTAGGAGTGCCGGGATCTCTGAACTTCTGAGGAGTCTCGCTCAATATCAATGCGCTGACTTGCTCTGTCAAAAAAGCTTTCTTCTTTACATTCAGCTTCCTCTTCACTGTGCACAAGTCCTTCAGAAATTTTGCATATGAAGGGACTTGTTGTATGGTGTCCAAAAGTGGAATGTTGATCTTCACTTGCTTGAAGATTTCCTGAATCTCCGTATGATATTTGTTCTTTTGGCCAGCTGCCAATCTCTGAGGATAGGGAACCACAGGTCGAAACTCCCTACTCGTCTCTGCCTCATCACTTGCAGGTTTCTTTGCTTCACGCTGAACTTCCTCTTGCTTCAAATTCTTTGCAGCTTCATCTGCCTCATTCACAACGTCAGGTGTCAGGGGAACTGTCTGTCTATCCACAGGTATTTCAGGTCGAGGAACTTCCTTTCCACTTCTTAAAGAAATAACAGCCTTCGCTGTTTCAATTGATTCCTCTGAGACATTATGCACTTGCTGTTGTTGTTGTTGCCGGTATACTTGAGGATTTGGCTGGGGTTGTGCTGGGAATTTTCCTCTGTCAAGAGTGCTCAATGTCGTACTCATCTTATTAATGGTGCCTCGTAACTCATTAATGGCTTGAGTGTTCTGACTGTTCGTAGTGGCTTGAATCTGCATGAACTGCTGAAGTGTGTTGGCCATCTGTGCCATACTATCATCAAGAGACTTCTTTGGTGGAGCAGGGGGTTGAAATTGAGAATGTTGAGCAGCTACATGAGATTGAAATCTTGGAGGCGCTGCTGCAATCGGATAGCTCTGAGAAGTTTGATGTGGTTGATAGTAGTGCTGAGGAGCATTCGGATGAGATGTCTGCTGAGAAGGTGGTGGTGCATAAGACTGGGGAGGTTGCTGAAAATGCGAAGATTGACTAGATTGATCATTCCTCCATGAAAAGTTCGGATGATTCCTCCACCCCGGATTGTAAGTGTTGGAGAAAGGCTGATTTGGTGTTCTGTTAACCCAATTTGCTGATTGCATCTGATCAGACCCACTCTCCTGTAAAACTGGCATAATCGGACAATCCTGAGTTCTATGGCTAGAATCGGCGCATATAGAACACACCTTCACTGCTTTCACAGCCTTCAACTTCTCCAATTCCATAACCTCCAACCTTCTAGTCAAAGCACTAATACGAGCTTGGACATCAGTATCCTCTTTGACTTCATATTTACCCCCACCACCAATTGCTCTGAGGGGTTGTATTGCCAACGGTGTCCGGTCAGATCGTGTATTCCATTGTTGAGCACTTTCAGCAAGGTAGTCAAAGAACTTCAATGCTTCATCAGGTTCCTTGCTAAAGAATTCTCCATTGCACATAGTCTGAACAAACTGTTTACATTCAGGAGTAAGGGCAGTGTAAAAGTAGTTGACAAGCCTCCAAGACTCAAACCCATGATGTGGACAGATGTTCATTAAATCCTTGAATCTTTCCCAACAAGAGTGGAAGGTCTCATCACTCCTCTGCATAAAGTGGCTGATTTGCTCTTGCAAAAATTGAGTTCTCTGAAAAGGAAAAAATTTATGTAAGAACTCACGTTGCATGTCAGACCAACTAGAGATAGAATTTGATCTCAGAGAATTAAACCAAATTTTCGCTTTATCCTTTAAAGAGAAAGGAAATAAACGAAGTTTAACATATTCATCTGTAGTAGCCCTAGTAATGAAAGTAGTGCAAGCAAGCTCAAAATCTGTCAAATGTTGGTATGGACTCTTGGAATCCATCCCATGGAATTGAGGTACTATAGACAACATGCCATGCTTAATGGAAAAATTAGAAGCATCATCAGGTAAAGCAATGCATGATGGTGTTGTGGTGCGAGTGGGCTGCAAATAATCTCTTAATGTTCTAGGTGCCTCTTCAGCCATATCTTCAACAGTAGCAGAATTTCCAAAATCAGAGTTTAAATCAATGCTACTAGTGTCCAACTCAACACTTGGCACACTATCACTATACACACTATCAGTAGAATTCACTCTATATAGTCTATGTGCATCGTCTCTTGCCCAACTCATCTAACATGAGTGCCTAAGAGAGTGATAACAAGTGTATGAGTGTGAACTAACGAACCAACAACTAATAATGTAAAAAGGAAATAAAGAAAAATAATAATGGCAATAAAATGTCAATTGAACTTACCGTTCCCCGGCAACGGCGCCAAAAACTTGACTCGACTAAAAATGATTAGCGAATTACTCCCAAGCGTAGGAGGTTGTCAAGTAATATTAGGGAAGTCCTAGATCATCTCCACAAGGAACGATGTGTTCAATATTTTCATTCCAATCACCATTACGATAAAAGAAAACTATGTTCTATTTACAATGAAAATGATATTTACAAAGGGAAAAGTTTGGTTTTAGGTTACCATCCATGATTTGGAGATTTTTGATTTGTGATTAATCTAAATGCTAGGAGATAAATGAAAAACTAACAATCAAACACGATAATTAAATAGCATGAAATGGAATTAACAAACGCAAACTTAAATATTAATCTAACATTAAAGAAATAAAATAGAACTTTAATCATTCAACCAAAGCAAAACTCAAATCTAAAGATTGAAAGGAACATGGCATTCGATCCAACCTCAAATCTGGAATATTTTTGCAACTAAAGTGAAAGTGCAATAATAATAGAAGGTTCGATCAACACAACAGCAAGATAATCTAGGCAGCTGAAAAAACACCGGATATTTAATCTAGAGCAGCTGAAAAAGCAAAAGCAGCCTCCGAATGAGAAATATCTAAAGCACCGAATGAAACCGAATGAAACTAGAAGCAGATGAAACAAAACTAAAAGCCGAAAGTTAAACTAGAGCAACGAAAAACAACTACAGTAGCCGAATGAAAAACTAAGCAAATGAAAATGCTAAAGCAGCCGCCCGAAAGAGAACTGTAGCCGAATAAGATAAAGCTCCGAAAAGTTCAAGCAGCCAAATAGTTAGAACAAGAGCCGAATAGCATTAGAGCACCGAAAAGTTGAAAAGTGAGCAAATGAAAAATAACAAGAGCAGCCACCGAATGCCCAAGAACCGTAGCCGAATAAGATAAAGCAACAAATGCAAAAACCAAAGCTCTCAATCTAAACTCCACCAGCCGAATAGCAATGGAACTAGAGCAGCCGCCGAATATGAAAAGGAACTAGGTTTAGGTCCGAAAGTTACTGCCCTCTGAAAAACCAAAAAAGAAAAGAAAACTCTATCTCCCTTTTGTGACTTTCTTCCGCTTAATAAAACAAAAGTTGCCTCATGAAAACTATTGCTGCCGAATACAAAAGAAACCGCATGAAACCCTATTTTTTTTCGGACAGCCTTTCTTCTCTTTTCCAAATTCTGATTGGTTCGGCCCTTTTTGCAATTCACGGTTATCCTTGCTTTTCTTAAAGTTTCGGCCAGCCCATGTACATTTCTCAGCCCAGCGTTTCTCCTTTTCACGGCTTCACATTTTTTCTTTTACAGATTTCTGGTTTAACTTCTGCAGGTCACGGGTCCAGCTGCTCTTTGTTCCTCACGGAGTGGGCCGAATTGTCTTACTTCCCATAAAGGGAGGTCATACTAATCCGATTGGGCCTATGGCTGATGGGCTTTCACCTATTTTAAGAATAACAAGAGTCCATTAGGTGTAAAAATGGAGACATGAAAATATGGTCAGATGAGAGAAAATAAATAACTTAAATTTAATCAATTACACTTGTTTTTGTCAAAATTAACAATTCGCCTCATACTAATGCCCAAAGCATAATTTTCTCATTTTCTAGTGGAAATGGTGTAATTGTGAAACTTTCTCAAGTGATAAACTAACAAAATTGTGATACAATCACCAGACCGGTCAAGCGGCATTGCAGCTCTATGCACAACGAATGTGTCAGCTGAACTATTGCCCGAATACTCTCGTTAAACTCCGCTAAATAAGCGTCTGCCGAAGCTGGTCGCTATGTTTGTCCCTCGACATTGGTGACACTTCTCCCAGAGCGTTCCATGGTCAACCTAGCAAAAACCGTTCGCACGAACTTCAAAATGCGTCGTTTAAATTTTAGGCAGTCCGAACGTTAAAGAAAACGTCCAAATGTAAAATTACCGTCCGGAAGTGCTTCGATGAACACCATCAAAACAGAGCGATTTGATAGACAAACAACAAAACAAACTAAACAACAGATGGTATTGAGTCGAAATGCAAAAAATTGAAAAGCAAATTCATGAAGTAAGTTTTAACTGAAGTTCCTTGAGAGGTCTAAAACGGATACTCAAAACGTTTGGGAGAAATTTTTTAGAGAAGTGAGTGAGTTTGTGATTTTGACAAAGTCTGGCAAGTTTAATGTGTCCAGTAACCATCCGAATGCGTTATATAACCGTTCGGACTCTTCTTAGCGGTTATATTCACACGTGACCTTAGCAAATTTAACCTTATTAAAAATGCCCGTTTAGAAAACGTTCTAGAACTTATACGGTCCGGACTCTAAATATGGGTCCGGACGATATCGATGTCACGTGTCTGAAGTTTTGCAACATGGAAACACACGATTCGCAGGAGAAGAATTAATAATTGTGCGGACCTTTTTCTTACCGTCCGGACTCCGTAATATTGTTCGTTGGAACTCTATTGATAAAGTCCGGAAGTACTGGACTGTTCATGATGATTTTTAATTTCTCACTATATCTTGAGGATTATTATTCGTCAGGTAATGGTTGTTTGGACGTGTTACAAAACGAGTCTAGACGGTATTGTAAAAATTGTGACGATTTTAACTGTCACTCAGTTACGAAGCTTTGGAATTTGTCACTCTAATGGAGTCCGAACGGGTTATTGTTCGTCTAGACTGAAGTTTGTTTGTTATGATGAGGTTTATTATCACTCATTCGTGACGCGTGTATGTCGTCACACCAGAAATACGTCCGAACGTTATTTTGATCGGTCCGGACTGTTTTGGCTTTGCTGGATGGTTTTCGGTGACGAAATTAATATTTTGACAGGAGAAGTTAACTTTAGGTGACAAAATTTGGTTTGACACCCAAAATTGTCACCTAAACCTATATTTCTTGTAGTGCTCGGTTATTGTGTTAAGCACTAATGTGCTGAGTATGCTGAACAACGGGTAGGATTCCTTCTTCAAAATTCAAGGGCCCAGGTCGTGCCACATCAATTAAAATATTTTGAATATTTTAAATGATATGTTTAATCACAGTCGTCGGATCTCCAACTTTGAATCTCAGCCGTTGATCAGTACAATAGTGCTTAGCACAATAACTGAACTCCCCAAAATCGTAGACGATTTTCTGCCAATATTAAAATATCTACGATTACATCAGCATGTATACTTGACATCAATAAAATTCTTCGAGTAAACATAGAAAGCTAATGAAGACTACCTGATGTGGGCAGTGGGACTAATTTCTGGGAATAAGCTCCTCCGGACCAGGAGCATAGCATCTGGACCCGTACGCACGCTCCTAATTATGAAGTCTAACTGGTGTGGGACTTTCTGTAGGCATGCAGTGGGAGGCTCGAGAAGCTAAAATAAGCAATACTACAGAAAGTTCAGATGATTTTAGCAATAATTCATCACAGGATAATTTTTTTTTTTTGGGTAAGTAAGATAGTATAAAACAGAACAGAAACAGAAGGCTAACACAGCCTACAAGAAGAGGGGACAAACAAGGGAATTCATTTTACGTGGAGAAAAAAAATAGAGAGCAGCAAGCCCGTCAAGCCATACAGACCAGCAAGCTCTTCTTCACGTGGAGACCTCTGGAAGCCACCGAGGGATTTCATTTTAGTTTGCACAGCAAATTCGACGTCCTTAAAAACAAAGACCATTTTCCGATGTCCCCTGCCATACAACCGGGAGTTCCTCTCTTTCCACACATAATACACTGCAGCAGCAAACATACATCTACCAAGGGTCTGAGCAAGGGATTTACCCGAAAGGTGCTGCATAGCCCATACTTTCAAAAAAACCAAAAATTTCAGTAATTCTGCGAAAATTTCTAGTTCTGGTTGAATTTTTGCCCATCCCTACGTATATACACGTCTTATCTCGTCGCTTTCTCCCTTACCTGTCATATTATTGCAAAATATCCGATGGGTAACTGATCTCTCTCCTTGGCCAGTACCATTCAGGACCCATTCTTTCAAGTACGTGGATAGTCATAAAAATGCTGCGGAGTACGAACCATCAAGCACCACATACTAGCCAGGAGAGCTGGTAAGAAAACATGTGCGAACAGAGACTTTTGGTTGAGATCCTAGGCATGAGGCATTTATCAGATAACATAGACCAAATACGCTGGATTGGGGGACAATTAAAAAATAGGTGGTTCAGATCCTCAAGATTAGCTCCACAAAATGTACACCCAATGTCCTGCACCAAGCCTATCTCCAGTAATCGTTGCTGGGTAGAAAGCCTACCTTTAATGGCAAGCCAAGAGATGAAACCATGACGAGGGATAACTCCTCTTACGATGCCAAATTATACCAATTAACGATAGCACTTCTTCTCGTTTCCTCTACATCACTCCTAATCGTAAACCTGCCATTGGAATTATAAGTCCATACAACAACATTGCCCTTGATGGGGTTCGCCTTAAGACCATGTGGCGTTGCCACAGTAAAACTTTGCCAGAAGCTATCACCCGGCCACTGCCACTCCATCCCACCAATAATCTCTGCTACTCTCGCATCCAAACCAGACCTAGACTCCAAAATGGAATTCCTAGAGATATGTGCACCGAGAGGTCTAAGAGCATGCCAATCATCCCACCAAAGGAAGGTATTAAGGTATTAAGACCATTACCAATTTTGTGCTTTACTCCCTTCCGAACCAACTGTCTCAATCCTAACAGTTTCCTCCAATTCCATGAATAATCCCCAGATGTCTTCAACTCCCATAAGCTCTTACCATTGACACAATACGCCCGAATCCAATTGGTCCACACGGAAAGCACCCCGCCAGTCAATAGATTCCACAAGTGTTTCATCATTGCTGATTGATTCCAGCACTCCAAGTCAATAAACCCCAGTCCACCTTCATCCTTGGGTAAGCAAACCTCCTTCCACGCCACCTTTGCCCCTCTAGAATTTAGCTCGCTACAAGAATGCACGCATACTACTAGAAATGGACTTTAAAATACTCTTTGGTAAGACAAGCATAGAAGACCAAAAAGATTGGACAACGAAAAGAATGGACTGCACCAGCAGGAGACGACCGGCGTAAGCGAGGTACTTACAAGTCTAAGACTTAGCGCGAGCAATAATTATCTCTACTAAGCCTTGACAATCACTTTTCCAGAGCCTAGAAGAAATCAAGGGAACTCCTAAGTATCTCACAGGTAGGGAACCTTCCTGGTAGCCTAGCAGTTTTTGCCGCATTAGGAATGCCACAGGTAAAAATGTTGCTCTTCGCCTGATTAGGTATGAGACCAGCCTGTTTGGAAAAAGCATTTAGCCCTTCTTGAATCACAGCAACAGAATTAACACCCCCTGCAAAAAATCAAGAGATCGTCAACAAAACTAATATGAGAAATACCAACTTTCTGACACTTCGAATGGAATTTGAAACGCTGGTCACGAGCCACCCCTTTCATGACGCCCGAGAATGCTTCCATAACTAACGAGAATAGGTAAGGTGACATTGGATCGCCTTGTCGAAGGCCTCGCCCAGATTTGAAGAAACCAACCAACTCTCCATTAATATTGATGGAGAACTTAGGAGTCGAAATACACTCCCAAACCCAGCCAATAAACATACTGGGAAACCCCATGACCTCCATGACCTCCTTTAAAAAAGTCCATCGAACAATGTCGTAAGCCTTCATAAGATCTACTTTGAGGGCACAACGTGGGTACCATTAGGTCTATGATAATTCCTAAACAACTCTTGCGCAAGTAGGATATTATCCCCCATCCTCCTCTTCGCAATGAAAGCAGTTTGTTGGATGCCCACGAGATCTGAAACCACCATTTTCAGACGTTTGGTTAGAATCTTTGTGATACATTTATATATAGTGTTGCAGCATGAAATGGGGCGAAAATCCATGAGCCTCGAGGGGTTTGGCACTTTGGGAATGAGAGAGATAACAGTGTGGTTGATTTGCTTCAGAATCTGACTGGATGCAAAAAAGGACTGAACAGCCTTAAACATTGAGTCCCCTGTAATGGACCAAGTCACCTTAAAGAACTTGGCATTAAAGCCATCCGGCCCAGGGGCTTTATCGTTCTTAATGGAGAACATGACTTCCTTAACATCCCCTCTAGAGACCTCTTGTACAAGTGATAAGATTCGATCTGCATTAAACTTGTTACAAATGTTCTGCTCCACCCAAGAGGGGTGAATGGGATCTTGATTGCACTTATCTTCCTAAAAGACTTTTGGAAAAAAAAACATAAAGCCTCCTTAATCTCCTCATGGTCCACAATCTCTGAACCGTCATCTCTTTTTAGGGAACTAAGCCTTGATTTGCTTTGGAAATTATTGACAGAATTAAAGAAGAAACTTGTATTCCCATCCCCAATATCAAGCCACTGGACTCTCGACTTCTGTCGATATAAAATTTCTTTATCTCGTCTCAACTGTAGGTATTCTTTAACGGCCTGCCACTCATTGCTAACATTAGTCGAGCACGTAGGATTCTGGATTACAAGCTTTTGCGCCAACTCCATTTTTTCCTTGGCAGCAAGAACTCTAACAGAGAGGTTAGAGAAATGATCCTTATTCATCTTTTTCAATGCAATTTTCAGATTCCTCAACCTAGTTGTCAGAGTCAACATCGGTGTACCAACTAGGTCCTCTGCCCAAATATCCTCGACCAATGGCATGAAACTAGGGTGCCCAATCCACAGATTGAAAAATCAGAAAGTTTTATGCACCTTGGGAATGGCAACAACCCTCACTGCAAATGCCGAGTGATCAGTAACACCCCACGACAAAAAATTCGCATTAGAAGGGGAATTGCTCGTCCCAGCATGAATTAACGAACACTCGGTCCGACTACCTCAAGACTAGGTTGCCCTCCTGCTTATTCGTCCAAGTGAACCACTACCCTTGCATCCTCAAGTTCCAGAGTAACCTCTTGACTCTTCCTGCCCCAGAGTCAGAAAATTTCTTTTTTTTTTTTTTTCTAGCACCTCCTTTCTTAGTGAGAGAATCTATAGCCATAGTACCCAGCAAGTTGTATTGGGTATATCGCTATCAGGTTCCACGCCCAGTAAGTTGTTGGGTGTACTAGGTTCCACAGAAGCCTCCATAGATTGGATGCAGGGAGTGATGCTAGAGGATACAGATTGCTCCTCGTTATTCTCAAGGCAAGGGGTAGAAATTTCAGATAGATGGATCCCCATAGCAGGGCTGGATTTAGCCAACGGTTCCTTCCCTTTTCTCCTTCTAACCTTATTCCACTCATGGGTAGAGACTAGAGGTATATTCGACACATTTGGCGCACTCACATTCCCCATTGGTAAATTGATCGACTTCCGACCACATTTACTCATGTTGTGTCCAAAGCAGTTACACCTGGTGCAAACTTCTAGCTCCGAATCATAATGCACATACACAGTGAACTCATGCCCCTTAAATTCTCACCATGACTGATCTAGCCAATTCCTTAGCAACCTGTACTTCAATGCACATCTTGGTGAAACTTATTCGTTTTTTCTCGGAAGCCAACCGATTAGGGTAAAGAGGCTTACCCACCCTACGACCCCCACGCCTACTTCCCCTAAGCCAGCTATTAACCCTCTTATGTTTATTCCCTGACTCCAACTGACTCTTCAACCGAACTATCTCATTACGCAACTCCTGGGTAGTGGCATTTAGGAGCGAAATGCTGGAATCCCCTATCTTATTAGCCTCCAAAAAACTCTCAGAGCGCTCAAGCTCTGAATCAAAGTCTAAAACTCCAGATTCCACATGCACCAAATCTGCACCCATTGCAGTCGGCACCACAATCTCTGTCTCCAAAACTCTTGACCCAACAAAGTGGTCCCAACACCATCTTGGACTGCACCCCAAGGGAAACTCCCATGGAACCACCTACAATGTCTACCACAAGCTGGTTTGGGCTACTAACGACTTTCATCGTAGGGGACATCACAAAAGAAAAACGGGAAAGAAAGAAAAGAACGTAAAGCAGAAGGAAAGGAGGGATAGAGGGAAAGCCTCTCTACCCAGGCGAAGAAAGCAGTGACGCGTCACTGCCAAGGGGGGGGGGGGCGTGAGGAGGGGGCAAAAAAAAAATCTTATCACAGGATAACTTAAGATTAAAATGAAATGCGTATAATTTAATTGATAGTACGTATACACGAGAAGAAAAAGAGAGTACGAATACAGATACAAACATTAATGCAAGAACCAATAAAAAAGGCGGCTCTTTCTTTGGCCGGGCCTATCCGAGGGCAAAAGTTTCTGTTCGTACACGTTTTCTTACCAGCTCTCCTGGCTAGTATGTGGTGCGTGATGGTTCGTACTCCACAACATTTTTATGACTCCACGTTCTTGAAAGAATGGGTCCTGAATGGTACTGGCCAAGGGGAGAGATCAGTTACCCATCAGGATATTTTGAAAAAATATGACAGGTAAGGGAGAAAGCGACAAGATAAGACGTTTATATATGCAGGGGTGGGCAAAAATTCAACGAGAACTAGAAATTTTTCCAGAATTATTGAAATTTTCGATTTTTTTAAAATAAAATAAAAATAAGGCTTCAAATAAAGTTTAACATACAAAATTTGCTTGAATGTTTATTTTAGAATTTATATTTTGGATGAATATTTACATTTATTGATAATTTATGATCAATAACTGAAAAAATTTGGCCAAAAATGTTTTTTTGGCCTAATAGGGCCCCAAAAAATGTCCAGAAAAGCTTCCCTGCCAAACCGAAATTTTTTGGCTCCAATTCTGAAATTCTATTCCTTTCCGATTCCAAATACCAGAATGGAATCATAATTTCTATCCGTTTCGGTACCCACTGTGCCAAACAACGTTGTGGCAGACGACACAAGGAAGACTATGGAGGAGGACTCACTACAAAAAAACTTTACCAGCGTTTTTTACAAAATGCCGCTATAGACCCCATTTACCAGTGTTTTTTGCAAAACGCCGCTAAAGGTAATGTTTTAGCGGCGGTCTATAGACCCACCTTTAGCAGCGTTTTTTGAAAACGCCGTTAGAAATTAGGTACCTACAGCGGCGGTTATACTGACCGCCACTATAGAGTGGACCTTTAGCGGCGGTTTTTTAAAAAAACCGCTGCTAAAGGTACACCGCGGCATTTTTGTTAAAAGCGCCGCTATAGGTATATTTTGAAAATAAAAATAAAAATTGAAAAAAATTAAATTAAATTTTATTTAATGTTAATAATTATTTTATAGACTATTTTATTCTTTTTAATACATAATTTTATTTTGTAACATGTTTAAAAAATATTTTAGGAGACTTGCATAATAAAATATGGAATTAGAGAGTGTTATGAACATTGATGTTGTTATATGGAATTAGAAATAATGTAATGAAAGTTATATCTATCATTGTTATGGTAATTGTATTTTTAATGACTAAATCTAAGTAATTTATACATCTATTATCATATATTTATAATGAACATATATATTTGTGATAATTAGTAATATAATAATATTTAATTATGACATATTATTTAATTTGAAATAAAAAGATATTGTGAGATTAATTAACTTATAAATATTATATATTATTACTATCAACTTGTTTTAATTAAGATTATTACACTAATTATAAAAAAGAGTGTAAAATAATATGCTATGTATTTAATACTAAGTATAAAGAGTTTAAAATACTATTACAATTTACTAAAAATACTTAACATGTACATAACTTACTATTAAAAAAGTACTAGATATTATTATTATCAACCTATTTTAATTAAGATTACTATATTAATTATAAAAAAGAGTGCAAAAATAATATGTTATGTATTTAATACTAAGTACTAAAATTTTAAATACTGTTATAAATTACAAATTGCTGGTATTATTGAGTTATTTTAGGTACATACTAAGTAATATACAGTGTGTTACAATTACAAATAAAATAGTAATTAAGATGTAATTTCTTATCATTGTGTTACTTATAGTACTTGTCCCAACAAAAATTTATAGGATAAGTTAAATCAGAAGGCAAATTTCATTTTAATAAAAAAAGAAAAAAAAGTGAAAAAGAAAACTTAAATCAAAGAATCCCAAATTTGGAGCGAAATCCAAATGTGAGAGGGATGACGCGCGGGTAAGAGGAAAAATTTAGCGACAACCCATGCGATTAAACCCCACTTTTGAAAAATCTGTCTCCAGCCCCCTCTTTGTCAGAATCTCCCAGACTCCCAGTTTCTCTTGCTTCAGTCGATCCCCCTCCCATTTCCTTACTTCTTCTCTTGTGCTTACTTTGGTGTTTGTTTCTGTCTGAGAAGTGAGGGAGGCAAGGAATGATGGCGGTCGTGGAGGAGGTCGCGGAGGTGGACGTGGATATGGGCGTGGCCGAGGTGGTGGTGGATTCAATCATGAGCCTGCAGAAGGAGGAGATTCTGGGAGATTCACTGAAAGGCGGGGCTATGAGAGCTCATTCAGCAACAGTGGAGTTCCCGCTGGTCAAGGTGCCCCTGAAGAAGGAGATTCTGGGAGATCCACTGAAAGGCGGGGCTATGTTGGACCTCGCGGTCCCTATCGTGGTGGTCACCGTGGAGGTTTTAGTAATGGAGATGATGGTGATGGGGAACGTCCTCGAAGGGCATTTGAGCGCCGTAGTGGGACGACTCCGGTTATTGTGTGAGTTCTGGAGGGTGTGAGTGTTGTGAGTTGACGGTGAGGATCGTGTGGGCTTCATCGAACGGCTTGTAGCTCGCTAGCGCATTAATGAGGCGACCCGATTGTTGACCTGGACGAAACCCGCGACCTGGCTCCAAATCTCGACTCCTCCCCGCATCCCCCCCGCAAATCTCGACCTTTTCCCCCCTAAAATTCGAGCTGAAGCGAGCCCTAGCCTTTAGCCTTCGAGTTCCCACTTCGAGTCCACTTCGCTTCAGGCTTCAGCCTTCAAGCTCCTGCGGAAGAAAAAACTTCGCTTCAGCCTTCGAGCTCCTGTGGAAGGTACATGCTTTGGTTCCGTTTTCCTTTTTTCAAATATGGGTGGATTCACAATGATTTGAAATTGCAGTGTGTAGATTCACTAAGATTCATTAGTTTATCAAATATGGGTGGATTCACAACTTGGTTTGAAAAGTGTAGCAAAAGCCATTGTAGCAAAAGCCATCTAGATTGAAAAGTGTTGAGGTGGCTTTTCTCGGTTTCTTTTGTTTGAACTTGGTCTTAGCTGTTGTACTCTTCCAGTCCCATCAGTAATAGATAGCTAAATTTTGATGCACATGATATGTTTTTGTTAAAATGGCCGATACATTGTAGGGACCCATGCCTAGTTCTAACTGATCTTGATCATTTAGTATGTTGGGACCATTTGCAGCTGTCAATTATAATTGGAATACGTTTCAAGTTAGTTCTTTTTATTGTTGTTTCAATCATGAGCAGTGTTAACTTTTATCTTGGTCTGATTTCTGCTTGCTTGAAAATCACTTGCTAAAGAACACATTCCGAAGAACGTATACGGTTCTAGTTGTGCAAGTGTGTTTCTGTGTAAACTCCTCAGTTTGACTAATGACTTTTTTGGTCAAGGGTAGTTTCACAAAACAACTTATGTCTATGCAGCATATTTAAAAGGTTTAGAATGTGAAACTCTATGGCATGATAGGAATAAATCATGTATTTTTGGTGCATAGGACTGTTAGAAACAGAATGTGTTCTGACCAGACGTTTATCTAGGTCTTACCGAATAGGGAAAAATAGAGAGCATTTGTTAGGTCCTACAGTTGATATTTCCTTTTTCTCACTGCAATTACTGCTTAGTTTTGATGGCATGTCATCATCTAGTGCATGGTTTTGGAGACTTTGTCAGTTTAATCTCCTCCCTGCATGGTTTCATATGTATGTTCATATTGTATAGGTGTCTACCAAGTGAACACTGTTAATTGTTCGTTTTGTAGTCTGCCATCAGAGAATATAGTAGCTTGCTCCTTATTCCTTCTTTTTATGATGTCTGTTTCACTGTGCAAAACTGTGCACTATCCTTCATCTGTAATTTTGTTTTGTGAACACTGCCTACCTCCATGTGTGATTGAACTTGATGCAGGTTGGAACAACCACTATGAGCAGTACTGAAGCTTTAAAAGCTTGTCTGCGTGGAAAGGCATTGAGAATAACTCATTATTATCATGACTTACTCTGGCAAGTATCACTGGAGCAATAAATTTGAAATTGATTTAGAATTCTAGACAACTTATCCCTGCTTATGGACCTCTTTGACAGGGAATCAGTAGAGGGCTGCTATGTTCCTAATGCTGGCTTCTTAGAAGATGTTGTGTTTGAGGATCCTTCTTTTCTGCAGTCTGGCGAAACATCTGAGTTGTATGAAGATGCTGCAAATGCGTCAAATAGTCAATGGAACGGCAGTGATAACAACAAAGTGGGGGAGCCTAAATCTGATGACCAGTCTGAACGTAATCAAGCTTCAAGTTCATTGACTCAGATTAATGTCGAGAATGCTACTGCTGCAGAAATTAGAGTAGGTGTTGGTGATTTGAAGTTAAAAGAAAATGTTTCTTCCGAGGAATCGAAGGACCAACATACCCTATCCATTGAGGATATGGATGCCCTTTTGGACAAATGCGTTTTGCAAGCCTTGCATACAACAGTTAAAGACAAAGACCTTCCCATGCCTGGAAGCACGCTATGGTAGGAAAAATGAGTATAGGTTTTTGGTTTCTTTTTTGTTTTGTTTCTCTGTAACTGTGCTATTAATTGCTCGTTTACTTTTTATTCAGTACACTTTTGGCTCTCAGAGGGTAGAACATGCATTAAATGCAAGTTTTATCTGGTGTGGCCTATCTATTCCTCTTTAAACGAATGGAAGTCAATCGTATCGTTGTCATCTTGATGCCCATTATTTTACGGAAGTAAACAATAGTCTCTAGCATGGACATTCTAAGATGATAATATTTTCTTCTTCTAAAAAAGATGGAAAATGGAGCTTAACCATTTTTTTTTTTAAAAAGAATTTAATACTTTTTTTTTTTTGGGGGGGGGGGGAGGGGTTGTAATCAATCTTAAAAAGTAATTGTCATCTCGCGTGTGTGTGTTCTATTGTGCATTGCACATTACTAATTCGTTCTTGTTCTTGAGATAAAAGTTTCCATTTGTAGTTGATCGCTTTGCACACTAGTTATTCATTTTTGTTCTCAAGATCAAAGTCCCTTACAAGATTTTCTCACTATATCTATTACTTTTTTTTATAAGCCACTATATCTGTTACTTGTTACTTCATTAGGTCATTGTTTTGTGTATTTCTTTTCTTAGATATCTAACAAATCTTGTTCTTTTGTGCTGGTATAGGTCGAACCGTGTATTACCTTGTAGGCCTTCAGGAATCACTTTGGAAGCTCTTTGGAGCACGTACAATGGAGCAGTATGAAATTCTAGAGCAGATTGGCAAAGGTTCTTTTGGTTCTGCTCTTCTTGCCAGGCATAAACAGAAAGAAAAAAGTGAGGAAACTTCCTGTTTACGTTTAACATTGAATATGCCAGAGCTGGAACTATGCAGTTGATTGCCGTTGGACGTGATTATTTTAATTATGGACAGAGAAGCAATTAGACTACACAAAAACCATTGTAATAGGATTGTAATAGCTGAAATTGTCCAGATGTTGCTTTATGTAAGAGATTGTCCAGGGACTTCACAGTGAAGCTACTTGTTTAGCATTTTATATCACATCACCGCAACGTGCTATTTGTAAGCACAACAATGTAGTCAATATAGTTTGAAAGAAGTGCAATGCTTATGGTAACAAGGCACATTGTGAGTCGCTGACATTTGCTCAAACAAAAGAATTTAACTTACAAACCAATTACATGTCTCTCTTTCTAAGTGATTACAATTGCTAATAGATAGCTTTTCAACCCCAGAATCAGACTAAGAGTACACTGATTTGAAGCCTTCTATAAGAGGTACCACTTTTGCTGACAACTTGGACTGCAACTTTGATACAGCCTGACGAATGTCCTGCAATTCACAGACCATCACTCATTGAACAATGGGAAGGGGAAGGATTACAGGACATAAAAACAGCGTCTAAAACATTCTTGGGGCAAAGCTATTCTTATAAACCTTGAATCTGATTGATTAAACTGTGCAAATAAGATTTGAATTGAACTATTCCCCTCTTGGTAAAACCCCATGACCAATTGGAGGATTCAGAACAGTTTTGTGCAAATAAGTAATTACATCTATATTATAGCGGGACGAGAAATGAGTCAATAGAACTGCTTTATTTCGAATCCACTGAGCATGCTCCATGATCTGCATTTCAACAGAACCCTACTTCAGTAAGCACAACTTTGAGAAAATGTGCATTAGAGTAACACAAATATCAAAAGAGGTGATTTACATAAGACTGGAAGGGCAGCAAGAAGTTGGTGAATTAGTTCGAATGAATTCATATTTGAAGACCCCTGTCGTGTTGCGTGCTTCAATTTACAAAACCTAAGGTACCCAACGCGCATGAGTACAGATTTTGTACTAATAATTGCTGAACAAACTCCACACAATAAAACAGAACCCACATGCCCCAAAACATATTATCAGGAAATTGAATAAAATAAATCAACGATAAAAAGAAAGAAAATAAGAGAATTAAGAACTCATGGTGAGAGAGATAAGAGAGATCGTCTCTGCCTCCGAGACAAGCCAGCCGCATCCGCATTCCAAAGCGATAACTCGCCTATCGAGCTCGAAAACACCGAGATTAAAATAATTAAAAACACGCATACGCCAAGAATAAAATGGTACTTCATCTCCGAAACGAGCTAAACTGGAATCGCACATAGGAGTCATATGTCTGCGGCAGTCGGAGTAATGAAGAAGTAAGGAATATGTAGCGAAATCGACTACTAAAAACAAAAACAAGAAAGTAAAGGAATTTGTAAAACTAAGATCTAGTACTGAAGCTGGAGCGGGGCTGAAGGGCGAAGTGGAAATCGAAGGCTCGTGGAGTTATCGGAAATTGGCAGAGGGGTCGGCTCTGGGTTCACGCAGCTGATTTGGGGAGGAAGCACAGTGCGTTCAATTTCGGGAGGGGGATTGTGGAGTTCGGATCGGGTCGCCGGTGTATACCTCATTTATTCGGTGGCGCGATCTGAGCCGTCCAAACAAACTCACACAATCCTCACCGTGCAATCACACACTCACACGGTTACAAAGTCACACAATAACCGGAGCCGTAGTGGGACTGGACACGGGTGAATACCTATTCTCGTTTCTCATTTTAGCGTGTACCAATTTTTTTTTGTCAAGCTTCTAACCTAACATTTGTCTGCAGAAATGAATTTAAAAGGGAAGGATCTGGCCGTCGGAACTGGGAAACTCAGACTGATGAGATTGTGTATGCCCATTTATTTATCTCTTTTATTTTGTTTTGGACAATCCATTTCTGCATGATTAGAGTTCCTGCCAATATTGTGAATGAAGTCAGGGTTCTTTAGCCTTTTTTCTGTGTGAGTACTTTTCGGTAATAGGTGATCTAGTGTTCATTTGAATGCTTTTGAGCATAAACCCTATGTGACTGTAGTTTGCTCAAGTATTCATCTACCTAGAAATTGATCTTTTGCTTTAGAGCTTGTTTATCTGACATCCAGAAGAATAGGAATTGTGAAGAAATTGATCTTTTGCTTTGCTTCACTGATGCCTATATGCAACTTTGGGCCTGGAATCATCTATGATAAAAGAGTGTGTTATAGGAATTGTGAAGATTCATGTTTAATTTGCAGCACATTAAGAGTGAACTCACCTGAGCCTCGTGGTAATGGTAGAAGAATAGATTTCCATGTTGCAGAAACTCTCTGGAAAAATAAATATGCAGTGAAATGCTGCAATAAAAATTGCCCAATTGTGAGATGGTCACATGTATAATTAGGAGAACATTAAATTGGGAAATTACATTATCTGATAATACTCATGCGGTTAGGTCTCATATTGTCAACAATTGTTTATCTCTGCTTCTTGTTCTTGATCAATATCCTAGTCTCCTACTGATCTCCCGCATTTGTGAGCTGTTGTAGCATTTGTGAGCTGATTATTCTGGGTTTCCATGATCTTGTTTTCATTCTTTTTTCAATGTAGTGGAGGCTTTGAAAACTGTTTGGCCTTTATAACTTGATGAGATCCTAATTCTGAGTCATAAATTCTGTTTGAGTAGTGAGAAAGGTCTGGACTGTAGATGTGGGGTCTCCATTTACAGTGAGCAGTGAAGGACACTATCTTTTGCTTTAGAGCTTGAAAGTTGTCACCAAATGCCGTATCAGACAAGCTGTCAAATACCTGTTTTTAGAGCTTGCCCTTGGCTGTGCATCTGTCATTTGCTGTCGTTCTTCTCCCAAACAAAAAGCACTTGTAAGTACTTGCTTGCTTTGTATGAGCTCAAATTTGTGTCAATGCTGTTTGGTGTCAATTTAATGTATTTTCGTATTGTTTGATGCAACAAACTATAGTTGAAATCTTAGTCAACCCAGTGGAGTTTAGAAGCAGGTCTCATGAAGTTCATTTTCTACAATATGCTCTAGGGTTGTGATCGGTCCCCACCATGTTTAATGTCTTGGCTCTTTCTCATTCATATGGGGAAAGCACTGTTTCCCTCTTCCCTTAATTACTGTAATGTGGAAAGCCTTGGGATTTTAATCTATTTGAAAGGATCTTGTTTCGAATTCCTCAAGTTATGTACGCAAATATTTTTGCAAAAGCATCCAAAAAGACTGCAGTTCTAGGTTTCTAGCAATGATGCAGAAAATTGAGGCTAAAATTTGGTCCTACATGATAATACAGGTTGCTAGATTGGTCAAGATTAAAACTGGTAACACAACTCTAGCAATTGGTGTGAACTCACCTGATCCTAGAACAATCTCTTAACCTTTATTTTATAATTTGATGAGGTAAAACCTATCTATTTGTATGTTCACGTTAGTCTGGTAGAGGGAAATTTGTCGCCATCTGTTGCTAATTCGATCTCTTACTTTCTCCAATAATTTCAGGTATCTCATGGTTTAAATGAGGAAGATGGAGGAGGTTGATGTGTAAAATGAGGAAGATTTTAATTTGCCCTTGCTTATTGTATTGTATTTGAATATTTTAGTTGGTCCTTGCTTATTGATATTTTATATTAGAAACTTGTTACTTTTTAAATTACGTGTAGAGATTCTTGTATTTGTTGTAAAACGGTATTAATCAATGATGAAGTATATTTTGTTTTATTATCCTTGGTCTTTAAGTTTTTACATCCAATAAATTATAATTATTAAAATAAATTTGTATTACCGATTAAAAAAGAATGTATATGAAAATATATGAAAAAATTAGTAGTGCATTAAAATGCTAGAAAAAAAGCAAAAAAAAAAGAAGCAAAAAAAAAAACGCTGGCACAGACCTATAGCGGCAGTCGCAACCGCCGCTAAAGGTCTCTGCCAGCGTTTTCACCAAACGCTGCGAGGAAGACAAATTTGCATTCGGGTCTGACTGCCGCTAACCGACCGCTGCTATAGATCCGAGGTCTTTACCAGCGGTTCCGAAAATCGCCGCGATATATCTATCGCGACGGAGCTATAGCGGTGGTCGCTAAAAAATCGCTGCTATAGGCCAAAATGACCTATAACAGCATTTTTTTTGGTCTATAGCAGCTATAGATCCTTTCTTTTGTAGTGACTATGAGATAGCGTGGGAAATTTGTTTTCCGGGGCTTGGGGTGGGAGCTTGCAGGCCAGGAAATAGGGCTTTAGGCCCTTTAGGAGAATAGGGACAGTGGCCATGGTTGTGGAGTTGTTTGAATTCGTTTCTTAGGCTCCTCAGCGGGCTATCAAGTAGGAAGCTTAAAAGCGGCCAGCTTAAATTGCGTCTCCTTTGCCAAGAGAAATTTATATTATTGTTTTATTTATTTATTCCGGAAGTAGGGTTAATTGATCTCTACAGATGCATATGTGTCATTGAATTCATTTTTAATTTAATGAAAAATTGGCAATATGGTCACTATGTTTATACCACGCTGATGATTTAGTTACTAATTTTCAATTTTTTTACTATATGGTCACATAGTCCATACCCTCGTGACGATCTGGTCCTGTCGTCCATGTTTCGTCTAATTTCTAACGAAATAAAACATCACGTCAGCAATTTAACAAATCAACGCCACACAAGTAAAACGCTGCATTTAACAGTTACGAAAATTAAAACGTAAATCCTAAATGACACACAGCTCATTTAGTGGAATGGAAATGGATCAGGAACTCTAGAGACATGAAGGGTGAGATCTTCTGAGAGAAGTGAAAGACTGACTAGGAACGCCTCTGTTCATTCAAGTTTGGGGTTCTGCAGCTCCAGATCTCGTTACTGCGGTATACTGATTCTCCAACGGAGGAATAGCTCTAAACACAGCTGAAACCCTTGTAAAACTGACATTTTTTGAGCAATTTTTTGCTCACACATCAGATTCTGCACACAAATTTTGACACCTTTAAAACCCCCATCCGTTGCTTTAATCTCGTTGCCCGAGGTATATGGACCCAGCTCACTGCAAAATTCATCTGTGCCATTGCATCTCCAGTTTGGCACCACTGTGAAAGCTTGATACCGAGTAACTTCTTCTAGTATTTCATAGAAACGAGAACCTTTATAGACATTAATGCTACCATAGACCAAGCTATCCTGGAATGGGTAGGGATCACACGCTTTGGAAAAATGAGCAGAATATGATCATCTTGCATAAGTGGAGGCTGGTCATACCTCGGAATAGAAACATTTACCCACTCCCATTGATTCAGTGTAAATCCCTTCGAAGGAAATAGAGAGCTGGGAATTCCCGGGCCATATCTGAAACCGAGGTTTTCCATCAAACCCATTGCTCTCAGATAAAGCATCTCGTGCTATACCTATAATCAAGAAACCACCGACACTCAGATACTTCCTAGATCGAATATGGGCAAGATCAACATCCTTTACCGAAAAAGAAACCAAATTTAATGGTAACCTTCCCTCAGACATTGTTGAAGAAGAGCAGAAAGATCCTCTTGTCGAAGCCAAGAAATCCTTGAGCAATCTGTCTAGAGTTTGCGAAAATGGAGAAAATGGTGAGTGAAGGAAGATCTTCTCATCTGCGTGATTTGAGAAGGAAGAAGGCCTAACCTCGATGAAACGGTGAGTTTTGGGTTTGTGCATTAAACGGTGAGTTTTGTCTCAATGAGCTGTGTGTCGTCTAGGATTTACGTTTTAATTTTCGTAACTGTTAAACACAGCGTTTTGGTTGTGTGGAGCTGATGTGTTAAATTGCTGACGTGACATTTTATTCCGTTTGAAATTAGACAAAACATGGACGGAAGGACTAGATTGTCGCGAGGGCATGGACTGAGTGACCATATAGTTAAAGAATGACACCGAGTGATCATATTGTCAATTTCCTTAATTTTATTTTCAATTAGTTAAGAACCCTATTTTATCTAGGAAGGACTTTCTGATTCCCCCTTAAGCAGCTGTTATCAGAGGTTTTCTTTGCGCCAATCATTAGCCATGCACCCTTTTGGTTACACCCAAATCTTCAACTCGTCACAAAACGAGTTTACTTGTGTAGTTAGTGTTTCTGAGGTTGCTAATGCTATCATCTAGACTGTTGCCTGTTGGGACTTGTGTTGGCATTACTTGTAGTACTTCTACTACTATATATCAAGCTGGCCCAAATCTTTGGAATGAGCTCCCTTTTTGAGCCGGTCTTACGCCGTTTTTGCATAACAATTGTGCCCATTATGCTTTATGTCCCTTGTTCTGTAGGGCAGACAGGGCTCTCTGCCCTTTGTCTTTTGTTTGTAAATTGTTAATGGAAGGGCAGCAGGTCAGTTTGCCCGCAATGCCTGACCTCAAATTAGAAAATATATGAACATTCCTTTGCATTGCCCAGGATAAAGACCCTCCCGTTGTTGTAGTTGTTTAAAGCCTGGCTTGAACCGTTTGTAATGTTCTGGTATCTGAAATTTGCTAATAAAAAAAAATACACTTCTCACCTATGAATTAGTATGAATTTTGCATTTTGCATGACTATCACTTTTAGTACCAAAGAACTTTCCATCCCTAACACATTGTACCGCCCGTCTAATATTTTTCCATCAAATTAAACGGAAATTGACTTTAAAAATAATGCAATGACAATCATGCCATTAAATCCTACTATTCACCTAACTCTTTTTATGCCATAATTGACATTTTGTATTCAAAAAGTAATTTTCCTTCCGATTAGACAAAAAATATAGATGAAAGATCCAATGTGTTAAAGATGAGTAGTTGATTCGTTAGGTAGTTCGTTGGTGCAATGTATCAAACGTGATAGTTTAAGATGTAAAGTACAAAACAAGTAGTAGTTCGTGAGTGGAAAATTGTATTTTACTAAAAAAAATAATAATGAAAGGGACATATCTTCGCATAATTCTTGTATTCACCTTTGTTTTATGGGTTATAACACACTACAAGAAATTATGGTTTAGGTGACAAAATTTTGGGTGTCAAACCAAAATTTGTCACCTAAACTCAATTTCCATGACAAAATATTAATTTCGTCACCCAAAACCATTCAGGAACTCCAAAACCGTCCGGACCTATCACAACACCGTTCGGACTCGACGCAGGGTGACAAATTACACATCGTCGTAACTGAGTGACAATTAGAATCATCACAATTTTACACTCCCGTCCGGACTCCTTTGATACACAGTCCGAACGAACATTACTTAACGAATAGTAATTGTCAGGACGTTATCATCATGAATACTCAATTCAGTCCGGACATTATAAACCACGTTCCAACGGAAAAAAATACCCAAGTCCGGACGGTACAACAAAAGGTCCGCACAATTATAAATGCATCTTCGGCGAATCGTGTGCTTCCACGTTGCAAAACTTCAGACACCTGACATCGATACAGTCTGGACAAAGAAATAGAGTTCAGACCTTATAAGTTATAGAACCATTTCGAATCGGGCATATTTTCGTTAAATTTGATAGGGCCACGTGTCAGTATAACCGTTGAAACCCGTCCGAACGCTAGTATAAGACGTTCGGACGGGTACTGGCCACATTAAACCGACGGAATTTGTCAAAATCTCAATCTCATTCTCGTACTTTTCTCTCGAATTTCACTCTCCATTCCAGATTTCTCAAAGAACTTCAGGTAAAACGTTTCTTATGTTGTTTTATTTATGTATTTCGATTAAATAACGTTGATTGTTAGATTGTTATGGTGTTTTATTTTATGAAATTAGGCTGTTTGGGTAGTGTTCGTCGAACCACGTTCGGACGTCGTTTCACGACATCCGGACTTGTTGTAAACCGTCAGGACTGTTATTGTACGTACGAACGTCTATTATTATGTCCGGACGTCCTAAAATTTAAACGACGCAGTTTGAATTTCGTGCGAATGGTTTATGCTCATGTTCGGACGGTTTTGCTAGGTTGACCATGGAACAAGCTGGAAGAAGTATTTTCAATGTTGGAGGACAGACAGAGCGACCAGCTTGGGTAGACGCGTATTTAGCGGAGTTAAACTAGAGTATTCGGGCGATCATGCAGCCGACACATTCATTGTGCATGGAGCTCCAATGCCGCTTGACCGGTCTGGAGATAAAACTTGCTCTGACGGATAGGGCTATAACGGAAGAGTTTAATATTATGCAGAGAGAATTAATAAGGATGAGAGATTGTCTCAATTGTCCTAGTCAGTTCATATCGTTCCGGTACAGCTGCAGACACTCGTCAGACAGGTGGATAATATGGAGGAGCATTTGGCGCATGTTCATGATGCCCTCAGACAAGATTTGAACTAGTCTTCTGTTTCTGCTTTAAACTTAGTTATTTATTTATCGTTTTAAAGGACCGTTTGTAGCTTGTAATAAACAATACAATTGTGGTTTTTTATTCTGGTTTTGGATTATTTTTTATATTTTATATTAATTATGTCTTTTTCAGTAGATTAAGTTTATTACATTTTAAAAGGATAATTAGTAATTAAATTGATATTTAAATCAGTAGTTAAATTAAATTGACGATTGGTTATAATTGATATTTAATATAAAAATATGATTAATTATATATTTTTATGTATTTAAAATAAAGAAATTGAGTTAAATATTTGTGCCAAAATATATTTAGTTGAATGAAATAAATTAAATTATTTACTTAAATTAATCCATTTAAATAAATTAGGTTTTGTGAAATAAACTAAATTGTGTTAATTTAATTGTGAAATAAATCTGCTATCCGTTCGGACTCTCGACATGAGCGTCCGGACTAGTGCATCGCTATCGAAAGTAAGTGACGCACACGTTGGAACGGTTTTTTATACAGTCTGAACGTTCACTTAACCGTCGCCTGGCGTACACGTGTTTTCGTTATACGAAATTTAAAAATGGTTGTACGAGTCCGAACGTTTGTTATACGTCCGGACGTACCTCGCCTTTTTTATAAGCAATGTCTACATGAGGTACCCGTTGGAATGTGTTTTATCCAGTCTGGACGTTCACTAAACCGTCGCATGGCGTACACGTGTTTTTGTTATACGAAAGTTGAAAACTGTTGTATCCATCCGCATGTGTTCCAGACATCCGGACGTGATTCGCCGTATATTCAGCCAAACATGCGCTTCCACGTCGTGTCAATTCATTGCAACGTCCGGAATAGACGTTCGAACGCATTAATACAACGTCCAGACGTATTAATTGTGCCGAACGGTTTTAAACGGTTTAAAGTTTGACATTAATACGGAGTACGGTGATTGGGCCACGTGTGCAAAAGTCCTTCCAGACGGCAAGAAAAGGGTCTGGACGCACTCGACGTATTTTCAAAAGACGAACACCGTTTGTTTTCCCTCGAAAAAACTCTCAAAACTTAAGTTTTTTCTTCACAAATCACGACGTAATATCAATCTCTCGTATATCTAATCACATCCCGGTATGTTTTTCTTATTTTTAACAAGATTTTAGTAGTGAAAACTTTTTTTATATAGTTTTTTGTATAGAATTTGAATTCTATTTTTTGTATAGTAGATTGTGTTTTATGATTGATTTTTACGTACAAATTAATAATGTTAAGTGTTAGGTTTGTTTTAAGTATATTAGTTTGTGTTTTGGTGTAATTTTTGGGCGAGTGAGGGAGGTGGAGGGACGCTGCCATAGCTGAGTTAACTCGGTCATCGTTCACACAGCGTTCAGACACATTATGTGGGCGTCCAGACTTTTTTTTGGGCTTTCGGATTCTTGTCGTAGTGTTTCGGTGTTATAAATTGTCGTTTTGATTATGTCCTGACTCATTTTCAAGGAAGTCCGGACGCTTTAATGTTAAATTGAAATAGTTTTTTTATCGTCTTAGGGTTGGGATGTCCGGACTGTCTTTCAATGCAGTCCGGACGCTTTGATGTTAAATTTAAATAGTTTTTTTTTATCTTCTTATGGTTGGGACGGGTATCCAAAACCGATATGTTGACGTTTTGTCATTGTCCGGACGCTTATATTACACGTCCGAACGTATATATTTAGGTTCGGACGGTTGTTTTTGCGTTCGGACGTTGTTGTAACCGTGCGAACGTTATTTTGTGCAGATTCATTAAAAAATGAGTAAGCGAGCACGTACCAGCGACCAGACTGATGAGGAGCAATCTTCCACTCGAGCTTTGACAGTGGAGCAGCATACAACTATCATTATGTCGCGCTCGATTGTTGTCGAGCGGGACATCAAATTGGCCGAATTTAACGACCTCACATTTGAGGGTCGGACGCTTCCGGAAGTGGTGGAGGGGTTAGGTTAGCTTCCATTGATCCACAGGATCGGCTATGCGTTGAAAAATATGGTGCGGGAGTTTTATTGCTCTATATTACGGGCGAGGGACCTCGAAGAGCCTAGTATGGAGGTTACTGTCCGTAACATTCTGATCATATTCTCGCCGGACGAGCTGGCGAATTTCTTGGGCTACGAGAGAGATTTGGCAGCGTTCCCAAATTTGCCAATGAGCGAGGAGGGCCGGCCTACTAAGGCCGAGGTATTCCGGACCATGCTGGGGGATGATACAGCGATCTTGGATGGAGCCTATTTGGTACACGGGCAGCTGCTTCCTTTTTGGCGGATCATGCATCTGATCCTATGCTCCTCCATCGACCCGAAGAAGCACCACAGAGCTGTCCTATAGCCGGGCCGAGTTTCTATACCTGGTAGTTGTACGGGGGCTATCTGTTGATATAGCATTGTACATCTACCAGTCCATTCGTGCAGAGGCCTCGAAGATTGATGCTACGACTTCATTGCCGCACGAGATTCTTCTGACCCAGTTCCTGCACACCATGCTTGTACCCGACAGTGGTGACGAGCCGAAGGCGCTTCCACTGGGGGTGATCAATAAGACCACACTCTCCAAATCGATGGCCCAGACATGCCGAGCGCTTCAAGTCATTCGGTTTGCTACAGGAAGACGACAGGAGCAGCCCACGGAGGCAATGGAGATGGAGGATCCTAGGCATAGCTCGACCTATGGACTTGGGTCACAACGACCGAGTTGGATGGACGATATGATGACTGAGTTGTCTCATCGGATGCAGTCGGTCTTGCAGCCCACCCATTGCATGGTCAGTGATATCAGTCGTCGTCTGACGACTTTGGAGCAGAAGGTCGCCGACATGGACCCTGGGTGGAAGAAGGACGTCGCTGTGATTAAGGAGAGTTTGAGGGGCGTGGCAACCGGTGCAGAGCCCTTTCCTCTGACGGAGCGGGTCGTGCTGATAGAGGAGCAGCTTCGTCACGTCCGTCATGTCCTAAAACTGACGGATGATGTTGATGAGGATGATTCGTAGTCTTCCTTATTTACTTTTATTATTACGTTTGTTTTTTTTATTATGTTTTGAGGACATTTAATTTTATATTATGTTTTGTGGACATGTATAAATTTTATTTGATGTTTTTGTTCATATTATGTTTTATGTCATTCCAGTTATGTTATTTTTTATTTATTAGAACTTAATATAATATGTTAATTAATATTACGTTTATAATTTCGGTACACTTATTTAAAAAAATTTATTATTTACATTATTAACTAACTTTGGTTATTTAATATTTGTTAATAAAGTTAATTAAAAAAATGAATAAAATAAATACATATTGTCGAAAAACGTTCGGACCTGAATTTCTCCGTCCGGACTAATTAATGTAAAGTCGAACGGTGTCGTATTATATAAAACAAACCGTCCGAACATAGTTTTAGACGGTCGGGACTGCTAAAATTCAAAATAGCGTCCGGACTCGTTTTAATACCGTTCGGACGTTATTGTTTATTATCAGACGCTATGGTGTTGGTATTTCCTAAAGAGTCTCGGGTAATGTAAGGTACTGTTTGGACGGTATATGACAGTTCGAACGTATATGTTATTGAGCATACGCTGTCGTTTGAGAATTACTAAAACGGTGTGTTGAACTGTAAAATGGAGTTCGAAAGGGTAAATAGTCCTTCGGACGTATTTGAAAATTTTGACGGCATGTGTTCCCTCGAAAAATTATACACGTATGCGTCCGAAAGTTATTTTATCGGTCCAAACGGTATTCAAACGTATGAAAGTTACAAATTCGTAGATAGTGGAGGAAAAACGGAGAAAAAAGCAAAAGAGAGATTTGAGCACGAAGAGAAGCGGATTTCTGATGTTGGGCATTCAATCTCATTGAAGAGGGTGTGAAAAAAGCATATCTTTGAGAATTTGAAGTTGGATTGCATTTGAGATTAGTGGTTTTTAAATTGAATTGTTTTAGGATGAAAAAATTTTATTTTAATATATGAAAACATGTGTTTTTTCGAAATTTTAGGTTCTAAAATGGTAGTAATGGAGTTTGGGGTTGGTTGTAATGTGTTTATATTGAAGTGTTTGTGATTTGGGTTGATTTTGACATGGTTTTTGGACTGAAAATTGCGTCTGTGCATTGAAAAAATGTCTTGTTCGACAATCGCAGTCCGGACGGTTTATTTACCGTCCGGACTCCATTTCGTTGTTCGGACGCTTTGAGAAATGCATCCGAACGTATTTGTGTATGGTTCGGACCTTTATGTAACGACCGAACGGTATTTGTTGTAATGTCATGCATTCATTTAGTAGCCTTAGACCCTGTTTAAGAATTACACGAAGTTCGGATAACGAACTGGATGTAATTCTTGAATTGTCCACGTTATGGACAGTTTGATATGAAGTTGGGCGGCCACTGGAAGATTGTTCAAAAGATTACCCCTAGAAACACGTATGATATTCCACCTATTGAAGAGGAAGCTAGTGAAGATGGAGAAGGACCGTCGAACCGTGAAGCATACCAGGAGAATGAGTCTATTGAAATTTTTGTGGACTTTAGCTCATTTGACATGATCCCGTTGACTAGAAATTACGTCGACGCTTATCTGCCGGAAATCGATGAGAGTGGTCCACAACAACGTGAAGTAGAAGGAAGCGATGAATCCTCAGAATCGTTTGATGAAGATTGTAGGAATCGTTTATCGTTTCAATTAAATTTGCGATCATATTTTTACATTTATATTTTTTATTCATTTTGCGTAACATAATTCATTGTTTTTTTTCTCTATTATTGATTTATTTGGTCACAGGTCGACGTCATGCCAGCGGGAGGGAAACGTCTGCGGTATGATTCATCAGTTCCAACTGAGAGTAGTCCGGGTACACTAGCAGTGTCGGGTCCTTCGCTTAGGGATATAAATGAATTACCGTCCCCTACCACAGCCAATCCAGTAGGCACCCAGAGTAGTTGTGCGTGTAAGTATCTTACCCCCTCAATCTTTATTAAATATTATGACTTTTAAATCTCTATGCTTAATTGAATTTTAAATTTATTGTTCTTCATTTGTAGCGACGTCCGGAATTAGACACGTTCGAGGTAGTACGCGCGGGATTGCCTTACTCAAGGCTCACATCGGAGGTAAGCTGACTGTACATATCCCTGATGGACGTACTGGGGGTGATGACAAGGCATCCTCAATGCTCTCGAGCCATATTGTTGCGCTCGTTCGACAACATGTCCCATTTGAGAAGAGTAAGTGGAATGAGGTCCCTGACGAGGTTTAATCGTATGTGATGAACCGAGTGTTGGTAAGTATAATTTATTAAATTTTAATTGTTGAAACTTTTTTATGTTTCTAACTGTTATATATGTTAAGGATGACTTCCAACTAGATTACGACCGAGCCGAGGATCGCATCACTGTGAAGTCAACGATGAAAACAGCGTACAAGACGCACAAAAATAGAGTGTTCCAGCATTACTCGGTGTTCGATTCCAAAGAAGAGGCGTTGGAGCACCCGTATCCCGATATGAACAAGGAAGAATGGACTCGTGTTTGTGATTTATTCGCGAGCGAGGAATTTCAGGTAAAACATTTTCTTTCCGATCTGAACGTTTATTTTAGCCATATGTTTAATCGTGTTACCAATTGTAAATGTACAATGCAGAGGAGGAGTGCAATCAACAAGGAGAATAAAGCTAAGCTGAAGATTGTACACACATCAAGAGCGAGGTCTTTCCAACGCGCTAGAACGTTGTTAGTAAGTAATAAATTTACATTTTTATTATTTATTATTTAAATAAATGACTTAGATATTTTTATCTGCATGTTCTATATTTCTTTTGGTATATTGAAAAATCCAGAATCTGATGAAATTAGTCCTTCATTGCTTTATAAAAAGACGAATACTACTAAGGATGACATGTGGACTTCAGAAGATGCACGAGAAAATTTTGTAAGTTGTAAAGTTAGTTTTAATGATGCATTCGTATGTGTTTATGTTTCATATGTACTATTTTTATCTACTTTTCTATTTTTTAGGAAAAAATAGAGGCGTTACAGTTGCAGCACGAGTCAGAGGGAAAGTCATACACCGAAGTGGAGATCTTCACTGAGGTGTTGGGGACGAAAGCGGGTTATGTGCGAGGATTAGGCCGTTCAGTACGGTCTGTTGGATCATCTTCATCAACATCGTCTGTTGATTTATCCCGTAGATTGGAGGAGGCCAGATTATAGATTGAGGAGATGAGGGCTAGACAGTTGGAATATGAAGCGCTTCTAGTTAAGCGGTCAGATATGGAGCAGACGATGCGAGAGCATCTCAAGATGATGGAGGAGCAGCAACGGAAGAAAGACGAAGAGTTGATGAAGATGATGGCGGAGCAACAACGGAAAAGAGACGAAGAGAACCAGAAGATAATGCAGGAGCAATAAAAGAACCTAGTGGAACAACAAGAACGGAGGATGCAACTAATGGCGGAGCATATGCGTGAGCAGCTGATGGAGCAGATGAGACGGATGTAATCTCGTTCGATTCCAAAACGAAAATTTGGGTAAATTTATATATTTTTACTATTTTGTGAGTACCTATCCATTATGTATTTTATTTATTTTTAATAACGATTGCATATTTGTAGATATTTTTTTATATTATGAGTAGTAAATATCTTCATATTTATATTGTTTCATAAATTTTAATTAAATTAATTCAAATATATAGAAAACTGTTCGCACGGGTGTTACATGTCGTTCGCACAGATATTTTTTGTTGTAGAGTGTGCACGCATAACCATACGTCCGAACACTTTGCTTTAAATTCTATAGTTCGAACGGTGTATATAACGTCCACACGTTCTTAAAATAAGAAACCGTGCGCACGATAAACCAAATGTTCGAACGTGTGCAACGTACAACGAGTCCGAATTGTATACGTAAAGGTTCGAACCGCGTTCTCAGATGACTAAATAAATTTCGTCATAATGAAACTACGGTGCGGACGTCTTCATGAATACGTTCGGACATATTCACATAAGTGTTCAGACGTTAATATACAACAGTGCAGACGTTTATTGCGTGACAAAATGTAGTTTCGTCGCATTGGATTAATTGTTCACATGAGCTGTGCGAACGTTTAGAGAGAACGTTTGCACAGTTCATGTGAAGGGATGGACTGTACTGGGCATGACGATTTTGAATTTCGTCAGTATTGTATCAAAACGTTCAGACGGTATTATAAACCGTCCGAACGGGTTTTAGTGACAGAACACAAAAATCGTCACCCAAACATTCGCTGACATCCCGGTTTTGTCTCCTAAAACCTTAGGTGACGAAATTTGTACTTTGGGTGACAACTTTTTTTGTCACCCAAAGTGTTTTTTCTTGTAGTGACAACCTTTTTAGCCCTTAAACTTTAACGCCATTTTATTTTGATCATTAACTTTTTGTCTTAGTGGCAGGCTGTCCTGAATTTTTCCCTGAATTATTCTAATTCATGTTCTTCATCCTTTTTTTTCTTCTGCCCTAAGCCTTAAAAAAGGCCGTAGCGCAGCCCACCAATTACCACTTAGTCAGTTCGAAGGAGTGGATAGCAGCACACAAGGCAGCGTATATATTCATGTGGCCTTGGCTCTTCCATAGTTATCCGGATAAATTCATGTTGAAATGACCCAACATCTAAGCGAGTTTCTCGAGGTGTGCCAAAGCTTGGACCCTGTAATAACCTACCTGCATATCCCGATCAGCAAAATTCCGTGGAAGAGAGCTTAATTAAAGAGTAGAGATGAACGTTAAAGAAAAGCTGCTGCCATGCACAGAGCCTGAAGATCACTTCTAACTTTTGTACGATCATCTACTCTTCCCTGAGAAAAAGTTTCATCCTGATCCAAGGAGGAGGAATACTCTCTTTCAGTAAGCGATCCAACAGGAGAGGATGCTTGGTGATCAATATCTTGGGCAGAAGAAACCCTAAAGTGCATTGGATATCTTCTTTTATGTTCAAATTAGTAAATAATTGAGATTTTAACTACTTTTGACTTTCTTGATACAATATCCATTATCATATACGTACCATATTTCATCAGACGTATAATGTCAAAAATGCTGACAATTATGAGATATATTTATGTTGTAATTAAAATCCTAACCATTTATTTTGGAAAAGAACAAAGTGAGTGGAAGTGATTATTAGGGGTGATTAGCGGTACTAATGGGGGCAGTTGTGCCCCAAACCGTCCCCGGTACCGCTAGGGGCGGTATGCGAGTTTTGGCTTCCGCCCCCGCAACCGCTAGTAGTGGTAACCGCTACTAGCAGTTGCGGTTACCATAGGGGCGGTTCCGGTTGAACAGCCCATACTCGGGCCTGTAATTTTTTTGGGCCTTTTGAGCTCAATTTGAATTTTTTGGGCTATTTTTAGGGCTTTCTTTGGGTTTTTTTTAAGTCTTTCTCTCAAGGCCTTTTTAGCTAAGATTTTAGACCGAATTTGAGCCTCTTTTTTGGCAGTTGTGTGGGTAAAACAATATGGGTAAAAACAAGCCCAAACTAGTTCCACTTTTTTTTTTTGTGTTTGTGATTGTGTCAACTGCCAGGTCCAATTTTGTAAGCCAAAATAAGTGTTGTTTTGTTATAAAAAATAGTACCTAATATTTAATAATTGATAATTTGGTTGGAGAAACCTAAAATGCATAGTGGAAACAGAGAAAATTAGTGTTTATTTGAGAAATGTTAGCTAATAGATTTATAGTAAAAAAAAAAAGAATGACGTAATGCAAGTAATTAACATTTAACTAATCCACAAACATAATATACCAGTCCACAACATATATTAATTGAACAACACATCAATTCAGCAACACATTCAAACAAACTAATGCAAGTTGAAGTTTCAAAATGCTACTAAGTAGGAAATAGTAAGTAGTAAGTTATAATCTAGTAATCCTGCTCCACTTTCCATCCTCCTAATCAATGATAGTTAGAACATCCGACGTCAATTTAGATAACTCTACAAACACCAAATTACACAATGTCAGAATCAATTAACATATAAAGTCAGATATTCAAAAAAATTGAAAGTATATAAATTAATAGATAATAGATTTATAGTCAACCAAAAGAACTACTTGCGTCCATCGTGTAACTTTGTAGATCTTCATTCATATCTGGAGTCATGTCATCCTCATCTACAACAGGCTCGCTCCTAAACCAATTTTGTGCACAAATAAGACCTTGGACAATGTTTGGTGCTAAGGAACTCTAAAATGGATCTAATACTCGCCCTCCAGTACTAAATACAGACTCATAACGCACAGTCGTGAGAGGAATCGCCAATACGTCACGAGCTATGCGGGCAAAGGTAGGATATTTCACAGAGTTCACCTTCCACCACAAGAGGATATCAAATGTTGGGCACTTAGCCTCAACAAACTTCATCAAATACCTCTCCACCTCATATTTGCAGTCCAATGTAGTTTGAGATACCCTATAGTCATCAAAGTCATCCCAATCCTCCTCATCATCTCTTGTCCCTTGTCTTCCCATGACCACATCACGTCCCAAATTTTTCAAATCCATGCAACTACTGCTATGACCACCACTACCACTATATTCTTGAAACAAATGGCCCAAGGTGCCTCTCACAATAGTCGCCATGCCACGTCCACCCTCCTCTCCCATTACTTTCTTAAACCAATACTCCAACATCATCACTTTGTAGTGAGGATCAAGCATAGCTACAACAAACAATCTATTTACTTCAACAAGGTTACCCCAATACTTATTATACTCTGTCATCATCCGCAAAGCCATCTCCTCAAGCGACTTATCCCCACTGCAATAATACTTCGCCAAATGCCTATGAATCTTAGCTAATTCCTTAAAATAAACGTTAGAAGTAGACACAAGCGACCCCAACATCCTCAACGTCACATCATAAAATAATTTTAAAAACTTAATGAAATGACGAATTTGCTCCCAATAATCAAACGTGGGGGTCCCAAACCCTTCCTCCCATGCCCATCCTCCTTCAAGTAGGTCACAAATACCCCATCATCATCCAATATGAGCTCAAAAGCTCGTTGATACTTCTTAACCACAGACAACATCAAGTGTGTAGAGTTCCAACGAGTACTGACATTAAGAGTAAAAAACTGACCACATTGGATATTTCTACGCTCAATACACCTTTTGAATGTTATCAACCGAGAGGGGGAGGACTTGACATATCTAATCATATTTTGAACTTTTGAAATTGAATCATTAACATCTTTTAAACCCTCCGCCACTATCAAGTTCAAAATATGAGTAGAACATCTCAAATGTATAAAATCGTGGCCACATACAACCCCATCTCCATGCAACTGCCTCATTTTCACTTGATCAATGACAACATCATTAGCAGAGACATTATCCACCGTAATTGTGAGGATCCTCTCAATCCCCCAATCAAACATATAATCCTCTAACTCCTTAGCAATGGTGGCACCCTTATGGTTTTCTACTTTTCAAAAAGATAACAGTCATGCAAAGTCCAATCAGCATCAATAAAATGACCCGTCACACACATGTTATTAAAATTATGAATCGAAGTCCAAGTTTCTATTTTGAAAGAAACCCTATACCCATTGACTTTCAACCCATGCCTCAACTTAGCCCTCTCATCCAAATACAATTGCATACAATCCTTCATTATAGTAAAACCTAGAGGGAATCTTAAATCTTGGCTCAAGGTAATTGATCAAATTCATAAACCCTTTGTTTTGAACAGTAGTAAAAGGAAACTCATCAACAATTATCATCATTGCAATCAAATGCCTAATACACTTCCCATCAAACTTTCGGGTCACACCCATCACCCTACATCACTCGCAGTGGCTTTCGAAACATCATGATTTAACAACATTTGACCCACATCCACATAACAACCTTCCTCTTATAAAACAAGCATGCATGATTATGTTGCCACAACTCCGAAGTTTCATTTTTTTGTGATGACATGGAAATAACTTACCACAGTAGTTGCACTTAGCCTGAGGCAAAAGTGGATCCTCCTCTGGTGCTAGTGGAATCTTGGTGAAGTGCTCCCACACTGGCGACTCCTTAGAATTCTTCCTCTTTTTAGACAGAGGATGTAGGGGTGGTAGCCCACGTGACACATTTGTAGTCGCTGCACCCATTTTTCCAGTAGACGATGACGTAAAACCAGAAGGTCCAGATGGAGTTGGCACAATTTCAATGGTGGGTGAAGTACTACTACCACTAGCACTAGCACTACCCACATCATTACTAGAACTAGTGAGTGTTGCAAAGCTGCCAACACTATGAGTAGTGTCTATCTGAAATGAATTTCGAATCAAGATAAATAAATTATAAACAACAACAAATAAACATACACAGAGCACCAAATTTGGCAATTCGCACACTTTTCATATACTACAAATATACTATAAACAATTAAACATCATATAAAACAAAAGATGTTACGAAATCTAACATCCTTGAAACACACACAGAGCACCAATTCTGCCATTCGCACGCCTACACCTAACCTAACCTTATACTAATTAATTAGCAACGACACATCAATGAGAGAGAGAGATCAAAAGAACTAAGAAGTTACCTGATAGATGAGGGAGAGACACACGGCAGCAAAGAAGAGGGGAGATGGTGGCACGGCTGGGGGCTAAGGCGAACTGTGAAGGAGAGGGGAGGGAGAAGAGAATTGAGGTGAGGAGGAGGCGGAGGGGAGGGGGGTTGTTGCCGTCGAAAGAAGAGAGGGACTCGGAGGGGGGATTTGGGGTTTTGAATCTTTTTTTTAACTTTAAATAATCAAAACTACTTTGTTGCTTATTAAACAGCACAACGTCATTTTGATTAAAACGATGTAAAAAAAAGGTTTTGGCGGTGTCACTGCGCGTGTCAAGAGGGGACACCACCACCGCTTAGATTCCCGGGATTTCCCAGGGATTTGTACCGGTACCGGTACCGCTGAGTAGCGGTGGCCGCCAGGTGGTACCGGGGGCGGGGCGGTAGCGGTAAACCGCATATTGCCAGTATGGTTGCCCAGCTCTAGTGATTATGTAAACAATACCTTTCAAATCATAGAGGATTTTAAACCAATCTTAAAATATCTACGATTACGTCCGCATCAATCTGTACCTCAATAAAATTCTTCCGGAAAACAAAGAGAGCGTAAACCCTTCGGATCAGGAGCAGAGCTTCTGGATCCGTAAGCACCTGGCAATGAAGTCTGCCTGGGGTGGGACGCTTGCCCTCCGTCCGAAAAAGCCAAATTTCTTGTAGCGTATTTGTCCTCCGTTTTTCTCTTCTTATCCCCGCCGTCAGAGAGATGTTGTCATTTTGGTTTATATTAAGGATTGCAACCGCGGTTTGGAGTCTCGGGCATTTAAACCACTATTTGTTTCGATGATATCTAATTTTTGAGTTTTAGTAGGAATTAGTCGGAATCGGCTTTGTTTTATTGACATAATCTTCATTGCTTAGTGCGCGAAAAGAAAAGAGGCATTGTGACATCGTGTCAATGGCAAAACCCAACTCTCTGCACACCTATTGCACATACGGAAACAGACATCCTGAATTGTGACTTTTCGTTCCACGCAGTGACGCACATTTCGGAAACTGCAAAAAAAAAAAAAATCCAGAAAAAAATTCTGCCAATTCCTTATTTTTTTCAACCTTCAGTTATTTGATTGTTCTTTTTTTTTTTCTAAGTAACATGAAACCTTTATTGATCACCACCGCTGCCATTAAAGGCAGTATCATCACAACTTACAATATCGTTCGGTACATCGCCAATACAAACATTTCTTTGAACAAGTTTCCAGTCGTCACCTTCCCCTAGCTGGAAGCTAGAAAAGCCTACGTTTACGTTGCCAAAAGTGAAACCTAGGGAAGTATGCTGAGCGGATTATGTTAAGCCAAAGCTTATAATGCAGCAAAACAAACAGAATTATTGGGACACTAGCTAAAGCAATTATAAAGATCGGAATCTTTATCGTTTCGCTCTGGTAGACCATAAAACAGGTTGCGCTAAAGGCTCCCACCATGCCCAATATACAGATGAAGAGCAACATGAGTCCAACCACCAAACCCATAGGTAACCACTTGCGGAAATCTTCTTCCGTGTAACGTGTTGTCAGCATTGACAAGAAGATTAGTATCGAAGTGGAAGAAGATATAAATGCTAGGGCGTTTGATATGAAAAACAGCATAAACAAATTACTTTCTAGCAAGTTAGGAGTTCCTGTATCTTGGTTGTTGCCGCAGGGAACTGTGAAGATTGCATTAAAAGCGACAGTGGCAATCAATGTTGCCACGAGCATACAAGATTTCGCTTTTTCCTTGATCCACCTTTCTGCATCATTTTGTAATTCCTTATGGGTCCTTGCGAATAACTCCTCTGGTGTTTCTCCGTCTGAATTCTTCTTATTCACGTGTGAGGGCGGCACTATCTTTTTGAGCTCCTGCATGCATTAATAACAGACATATATATAAATTGAAAGTGGAGGGTAGGACTAGCTAGTAGATGATATAATATGGCCAAAAGAAGAAATGATTAATACCGCCAGCACCTACATTAAACCAAAGATACTCCCGCTGAATTTGAAGGGCTGGCCCTGATATGAGATTGAGTCGATCTGAAGGAGGCAATTGTCCGGCTAAGTGCAACATGTTGTTATTGTCTTCCAGAGAATAGAGTGCAATACTATCCTTGAGAGTGCCTAGCTCATGTATCAGAGTGAAGACTCTTTGTTGCCGATGTGATATAGCAATGTGAAATAAACTTCCTCTTTTTCTGTCGACTAATTTCCATATGAGATCTGGATAATTAGACCGTAGAAGTAGAATCAGAAATTCAACATTTCCTTTTTCTACGGCTACCACAAGTAGATCATCGATATGATTGACATGCGAGGTTGACAAGAACTCCATATGATCTGAGAGTTTTTCAAATTCTTTCCAAACGCCTTCAACTAATTGACGGGCTAGTGCTTTCAACAAAGCTTTGTTAAATAACCCACTGAAACCTACGATTAGGAGCAAAATATGTTCAACGGTCATATGGCACAAAAGAGAAAGATTAATTCTAGGTACATTATCTCAACAAGATCTGGACCTACTGGGAAAAAAATTACATCGAAAGCTTTATAAATGAAAAATGCAAAGATAATAAATGAATCAAACGCTGCTATTAATTTCTATCCTAATCATTGTCATCACGGCTTTGAAATATTGAACATATTCTGACATGGGTGGTCATCGATTTGCAGTTAGGGCGCCAGAATATCATATTTCAAATTTGGAAGGTCATGTACTATGCTTCATACTGCAGATTGCTGGCCTATTCTTAAAGAACACTAGCACCAAAGACAAGAACCAAAAGTAGTATACATTTGAATTTAAAGTAAATAGCATCTAGACAACAGGGAAAAGGGGGAAGCATGTACCTAATCGATATGCTCGTGTGTCTACAATGGAACAGTTATAATTGGATACGATAGATTTAGACGTTGAAATAGAAACTAAATGATCTCGTCAGAATTTCCATAGTACGAGGAATTAGCTGTATTGATTATGTGAAGATCCAGTGAGATCACGTAACTAGACTACTCTCCCATTCCAAAGGTCGCGGCTCATCATAATGTTTGTGATCGGCTAATGATAAAAACAACTTCTTGTAAAAATCTGTAGATGTACGCAGGTAAAGAAAGTGTGAGCTGGAGGCATATATATATATATACTAACAGGAGTTTAAACATCTTTTCCAGATTGGTAGCTGACATTTGCTGCCAATTGCATCAGGCTTTTTGGCAAACTCTTCTAATGCTTTCCACCCATATCCAGCCTTCGCAGTTGCTAATTTTGGATCCTTGTTCAGAATTTGCAGCGCTATATCTGTATATGAAAAGACACGCCCCAGAAACCAAAAAAACATCAGGTCGATTAGAATCTTTTGATCATTGTTTTCTATGGTCACTTACTGAGATAGCGGACATACCATACATGTCAGTGGAAATAGTAGCAAGAAAGAGCTCAACTCGTTCCACACTGGCTAATTGTTCAAAAGGAGTCACAGAGAATAGATATGACGCCATGTTTTTTCGTCCCAGAGAAGCTGCAATTTGAAGTGGTGTTGCACCTTGGTTAGTACGGAGGTATAGCAGTTCATGTTTCATCTTCACCATCTCCTGAGCAATTCTCACTTCATCAGATTGAGCAGCAAAGCAAAGGGCTGTCCATCCTTCTGTGGTTTTCAATTCCAGGTCACTCGGCGTCATCAATTTGAGCAGTTCTTTCACAAAAGTAGTGCGTTTTGCAGCTGCAGCATAGTGAAGGGCTGTCCCTTGCTCTTTTGTTATGGGTAATCGGACGTAACATGGGTTTTGCTTAAGAAAAGCCTTAGCAGCCCGCCAATCACCCTTTAGGGCAGCTTGAAGGAGAGGAGTGCAGAAGTCACGGTATTCAGGCGACCGTGGCTCCTCTAGAATGTTCGGCCTAAATTGCTGTTGTGGTGACCCCGTATCTAAGCTAGTTTCTTGAGATGAGGCAAAATTTGGCCCCCGTAATGACCTAGCTGCGTACCAATCATTAAAACTCCGGAGAAGAGAGCTTAAGTAGAGAAAGAAAAGATGCGACCGGGCCTGAAGACTACCATCTCTAGCGCGATCATCTACTTGTCCGTGATTAAACCTCGCTTCCTGATCCAAGTAGGGGGAATGTTGTCTTCCAGTAGTACGTGATCTAACAGGAGAGGATGCTTGGAGATCAATCTCTTGCACAGGCGAAACTCTCGCAAATATCTCGAGCTCTGCATTTTGTCTTCTTTGGTGTGGCATGTTGATAGCACCCTCTTCGATGTTCGTTTTTCTTCTTCTGTAAGAAACGAAGTCCGATTAAAACAAATGATGCACAACTCGAGATACCATTTGTGTATTGAGAATTCGGGATACTTGAAAGTTAGGCAAAAATTACAAGAGAGAGAGAGAGAGAGTATTGGTAATGGCGTAGAACTTGACGAGGCTTACAATTATTACTTTTCTAGCAGTTAGAAATTGAGCTTCAAAGTACTTACACAAATAAAAAGATGACCCTCGGAGATGAATGATGAACAATATCGAAGGAAACGGGGGTTTTATACTCAACCTTTCAAAAAGAAGATAGAGATGGTTAGGAAATTCAAAATAAATAAATAAAGCAAGTTGGTACTGAAACAACGACATTACTGGCTCAGAAATAAAAGAAAAATCATCCTCCCGATCGACCTTACGTGCGTTAGCAATATATTGCATTCCTCTAGCTCGAAACGTCAGGCTTGCCATGATATTCAAGCTAAAGTTGATCCCCGATTAGCGGGTAGGAAGGCACGCGCTTTGTCCCAAGCAGGACGGACTGTACTCATTCAATTGGTTGTCCAAGCACTTTCGTCTTATTACTTGTTTGTTTATTTATTGCCTAAACAGATTTGTAGAGAATTGGATGTGAAAATTAAAAAATTTTGGTAGGGGTTATGTGGATCATCCCGCTATTTTCACCTAAAAGCTTGCGATAGCATATGTACACCCAAGAGTTGTGGGGTTTAGGCCTTTGACGTATGGCTGATTTGAATCGCGCAGTGGTGGCGCGTTTGGGATGGGAGATGATGAGCCAACCAAATCGATTATGGGTTCAGATTATTGGGGCGAAGTATTGCCTTGGTACTAATCTCTTATCAGCGCGCAACACTTTGGGTGCCACCGGGTTTTGGAACAGCATGCTGAAGATTCAAGATCTCGTAGCGGCAGGCTTTTGTCGGAGTGTCCAAAGTGGAGAACGGCTCAACATTTGGTGCGATCCCTCGGTTCCCGATATACTAGATTTCCTCCCTAAACTAAAAAGTGGGGCTGTGGTGGAACATTCTATTAATTGTGTCAAAGATCTTATTGAGAGTTCTACCCACCAATGGAAAAGAGGCTGTTATTCGAGATATTTTTGAAGCATATTCGGTCGAAGCAATTCTGCATATACGTTTGCTGCCAATCCCACAACCAGATGTGCCTTGGTGGGTGTTAAATTCTAAGGGCCAGTTAACTGTCAAGGATGCATATAATTATGATCAGCGTCGTAGACTCTCTGTTCCTAGCCCTTTAACAGTCCAGGAGTGGCAGAGGCTTTGGAAGATTAAAATTCAGCATCGCCTCAAACTCTTTTTATGGAGAATTGTAGCAAATGTTCTTCCCTTTAAACGTTGGCTGGCAGGAAGAAATATACAGCCTGATATGGATTCTAGAGGCTGTCCGATTTGCAATACTCACTTGGAAACTTCGGAGCATTTATTTTTGGGGTGTGATTTTAGTTCTATTCTATGGCGAAACAGTCCATGGCCTCTCTTTTCTTTATCATATGCGGACAGATCAATTGCAGATTGGTTTAAAATCTTATTGAACTCTGATAATATGCCTGTACAATTTCTGGAACAATGACCTCTTCTTATGCTTGCGGTTGCGATTGTCTTTGATACCATTTGGTATGCAAGAAATAAGTTGGTGCATGAACGTAAAACCCCGAATGTGGCAGAGGCTATCCAAACCATTCAAAGGAGATATTATGAACATGAAGCGGCTTGGAACTATCGGGAACAGCTCCAACTGATTTGGCAGCCACCCTCTGCGGGGAATCTGAAAATAAATTTTGATGTCGCGGTGGGATCAAATTTGTTGGTTATGGCAGCAGTTTGTATAAATTCTTTGGGGGAAATTCTTAGCCTGCGTATTTGGAATACTCCTGGTCATGCTGCACTCAAAGGTGAGGCTAGAGCAGCTCGGCTAGCTTTTTCGATGGCAGAGGACTTTGCTGGTCGTAATATAGAAGTGGAAGAGGATTCTTTAGTTCTGGTTCAACAGACTTTAAATATGGAGGGTACACCTGATTGGCTAATCGAAGGAGAAGTGATTACCATACGCCACTCTCTGCGGGAGCATCCCAGTTGGAAGCTCTTATGACACCAAGAGAAGGAAATGTATTAGCACATAGGCTTGCAAAGTGGAGCTTGTGTAATATGCTTGTAGGCAACTTTTATAGTCATGCGATCCCTGCTGACATTTTGGATGGACATAGCTGTAACTCCTCGGGTTAAAAGGGGTATTTTTGTCTTGTTGTTGTTACTTAGAAAAAAGAACCCAAGTTGCTCCCAAAATCTGTTACGTAATAAAATAATTATAGCATAATTTATCTCTGTCTATCAATTTATTTATTCACTATAATAAATATAAAATATTTATTCTAATTATATCTCTTTATTTATTTATTTTTAACCCATTCTGATACCCAACATTTAACATTCAAGACACATCTTCTCAACACATGCACCCTTGCAATTAGATTTTTCGTAGTATGCTGGCTCTAATCCCAAGGTTAAACTTATTTTTCTGGTCTGAAGACCAGCCTTAACTGGATCCACATATAAAATCGTTAAAAAAAAATCCATGTAAAGTCTTCCATATTTAATTCGCATGTTGTTGTGCTCTCTTCAATTAATTGTCTATCTATTATTATTTACTTTAAAGTAAATATTAAAATTTTATTTTTTGAATTATTTTATTAAATAATATAATCAAAATATTAGAATATGTTATCGAGATACATTTTAACATTTTTTTCGAAATCATTTTAACATTCATTTGTGATTTTAACACTTTCGCTGGGTTTGTAACGTGATACTTTAACTGGGAGTGGCCCTCCACTCATTTGTACTTTCTTACTATTAATACACTTACCCAATTATCCCAGAAAGAAAAACCTTACCTTTTATAAAAGAATCTGCCCCACATATAGAGAATTAAACAATATAATTAAGGTAAGAAAATCTATATCTACTGTTTAAAATTTTAAAATAGATAATCTTTTTCACGGAGGTAATTTGTATTATATTTGTATTTATAATATTTCATCAGACATAAAAAAATAATCATCACCGACAATGAACTATTGATATGAGTATAACAAGTTTAATGAGAAGAAAATTGAGCTTCTTACTCCTAGTGTTTATTTGGATCTAAAAATGATTATCAATCATTCGGTATTGACAAGATATACATGTAGTCTTGTGGAGAAATTTTACCCTGATGATTTTAATGTGTAGAAAAAAACTATTTTAAGATTCCAGATGCAACACTATGTGTACGAGATGCATCATCATCCAGTGTTACTGAGTTTGTCTACCATTTCTAATTTCTATCAAGCATTGGTAAAAACTAGAAAGTTAGAAGTTTATTATTTCATTGAACAATTGATTTGGTTAGTTTTAACTCTTCATATTTCAACTGCAACTAATTAACAAACTTTTTTAGCGATGAACATTGTCAAGACAAGATTTCGAAATCAGATTGAAAATGACTTTCTTGCAAATTATCTTCTTATTTACATTAAGAAAGAAATTGCAGAAAGTTTTAATAATTATATAATAATGAGTGATTTTTACTCGTGAAAGGAACGTTAGATTAATCAATTAGCATATTAGTTCATGAAATTTTGACATTGATATATTTAAATTAAAGTATATAATTATTCTTTTTATTTTTAAGTTTTAGAATATATTGTTACACTTGACTATAATTGTTTGAATATTATAATACAAATTGTAAGATTTTATTTATTACGTAACTAGACTTCGTCCATGTATGTCACATCAGTACTATTGAAGTTCCGAGAAAACAAACAAATTGCAACTTGCAATTACTAGAAATTATATGTTTGGTTTGAGTAAAAATGTAGGATTTTAGAGAAGTTGTGAATATTTATGTTGAATAGTATTTATTGGTGTTTGTGTAAAGTAGAGAAAGAAATGATTTGATGTAATTGTTTAATAAAAAAATATTGGAGTTATGTGAAAAAACATAAGAGAAAATTTATGTTGAATATAAAAGTAAAAAGTTGTTAGAGATCGTGTAAAATGTATTGGTGTTTGTGTTTGAATTCTGAATATGTTCGATGGTAATTTTGTGAATATATTTGAATGTTAAAAAATTATAGGAAACGAAGATAACCTTAAATTAAGGGTAAGCTTTTCGACCAGGAGCAAAGAATCTGGACAACACGCACGGACCCATATATATGAGTTTAGGCACGACAATAATTACGTGCAACTTGCAAGTGATGGCAATATTTAATCCTTTCTATCTCGATGGTCCCCTACAGTACAATCGTCCCACGTGATGATACATAATCCTTTGTATAACAAGCCAAAATTACTCTTTGTATGATACATGTGAAATCGGATATATATTATGCCGAGAGAGAGAGAGAAGGACAAAAATCAGATATTTCTTCTATATGATCCGTTGACATGCATGATATAAGATAATTCTAATTTAGGTTCTAACTTAACGACAGTACAATACATATCATTCTTTATCGTCTAATCAAACCTAATGCACTGACAACAAACAAGAATGAATATTTTAATGGTGTGCCTTAATGAAAACTAGTAAAAGACATCATATGACAAGTGCAGAGCCATTAGCATGACCCCTGCAGCTTAGTCTTCCCACATGACAATCGCTTCCACGGTTGCAGAAGGGTTTCGCTGTAAGGTGGACCCACTGAAAGAAAAAAAAAAATTTGGGTGACAAATTACAACGAATTCACTATAAGAAAAAAAAACTTTGGGCGACAAAAAAATTTGTCACCCAAAGTGCCGAGTTGGTCAACTATTGTTTTGGGTGACAAAACCGGTTTGTCACCTAAAGCCCGTCAGACAAAGTTTTAGGTGGCAATTTTTCCGTTCTGTCGCTCGAAATGGTTCTGACGGTTCACAACTCCGTTTGGACGATGTTTTCTCATAGCGACGAAATTGAAAATCGTCATGCCCCAGTACAGTCCATTCGTTCCCATGAGTTGTATGAACGTATTCTTTATACGTTCGCACCACTCATGTGAACGGTTCGTCCAAGGTGACGAAATGTCGTCATGTATAATCCGTGAGCATTGATTATAGGAAATGGCCTGAACGGGCTTACATATAGTCCAGATGCTGTCGTAAAGACGTCCGCAACGTTGTTTCATTTATAAAGAAATACCTATTTTTCATCCTCAGGACCCGTTCAAACTACAATGTATACGGTTCGGACTCTTTGTCAGACATCGTCCTGTGATCAAATAAACCTTAGAGAAGAAGAAAAAATAAAATGAATATAAAATATAAACGCTAATTTAATAGAAACGATAAAGTTACTTTAATCCTCGGAGTCATATTCTTCATAATCCCTACAATCTTCACTGAAAGATTCCGAGGAATCATCGCTTCCTTCTATCTCACGTAATTGTGTACCATTCTCATTGGTTACCAACACATAAGCCTCGACCTCATTTCTAGTCAACGGGATCATGTCAAAAGATCTAAAGTCCACAAAAAGCTCAGTAGACTCATTCTCCTAGTATGCTTCATGGTTCGATGGTCCTTCTACATCTTCACAAGCTTTCTCCTCAATAGGTGAAATACCATACGTGTTTCTAGGGTTAATCTTTTGAAAAATCTTCCAGTGGCCGCCCAACTTCATATCATCGATATAAAACACTTGGTTCTCCTGAGAAACTAGCACGAATGGGTCATCCTTGTATCACTTTCGGGATGTGTTAGTACTAACAAACCGACCAATTTTATCAAGATCTAAATTTTGAGTACTCAAGTCAAACCAATCATATTTTAGTGAATGAACTAAATTTCCCCTCAAATCACACAACGCGTAAATATCCATGACCTGACCAAAAAAATCAACATCTTCTCCCCATCATGGTCCCTCGGAACAACCACACTACTATTCTGAGTGTTTCGAATCTGTTCAAGAAAGACCGTGTGAAACCTAACTTCATTCACTACACACCCAGAGTAACAAAGTGCCCGCTGATCCAGACCGAATGCTAATTCATACAAATCATCTGACACTGAACACAAATTTTCCTTATGCATAGTTTGAACCTAAAATATAAACAATTGTTTAGTTTGAATCTGAAAAAAATGATCACTTAAATCTAAACAAATAATAGGTAGCAAATTAAATAAATACCCGAGTTCTAAACCATAATAGAAATTCTTCTTCGTGCCTTCTATCAACATTTATTGGTGATTTTCTCCTCATCTTTTCCAAGTGCTCGCTATAAAGAAATAAGATATTTTATAATAAATTAAAATATAATGAATTGATAAGTGTTTAAGTGAGCCAATATTCTTATAAACGTTTACTCTATATGTTGGCTGATTTCTGGAAAGTTGTTGAGTACGTACCACTGCGCCTTTGTAAATTAATTTCTATTCAAATCTTGACCCATTCCAGCTCCCAGCGGTCGAACACTTTGAGTAAACACAGAGAACCGACAACTTCGATCATCTATGTCGACATAATTCCGATATTTTCTATTGAATGTCGTCTCAACCATACCAAGATACATTGAGCAAAATGTCAAACATTCATTTAACACATAATTATCTGCTATGGAGCCCTCACACCGTGCCCTGTTCTTAACGAAATGCTTCATCTTCCCCATATACCTCTTTATTGGATACATCGACCGATATTGAACTGGACCCCCAAGTTTCACCTCACGAGGTAAATGAACAGCTAAATGAACCATAATAGTAAAAAATGATGGAGATAATATATGTTCCGACTTGTAAAGAATCATTCCGATGTACTTCTTACACCCGGGATATAACTCTCGCTCAACATTCGCCAATTACATGGACATCTTATCAGACCTTGACTATCTGCATAACTACGGGCAACACTCATAAATTCTCGAACACCATCACTATACTTCACACTTTTGAGTCTATCAGCCTCATAAATCCAGCTTTTATCTATATTGTTCCTTCAAAGATGAAAATGCAAACAATAATGGAAACAATAATGCAAATAATGATGACATTCATACTCAACTCTAATTTCTTCGGGTAATAGGTTCTATCCCATTCAAGGTTACTTTGTCACGTACTGCACGTAATTGACCCGACCATTGTGACCGAGGTTCTAGAAATTTCGAGAGCATTTCCCCTCAGTCCCCAGATACACGCCTACAACATTGAGCATAAACACCCACCATTTAAGGCAATTGTTTAAGCTCAATGATGAATGTGTATCCGAAGGACAACAAGAAATTTGCATCAAAATTTCTAAATACAATAGCAGATACAATTACACACGTTACACATATTGTAAACTCAAACTGTCCATAACGTGGACAATTCAAGAATGACGTCGAGTTCGTTATGTGAACTTCGAGTAATTCTTCAATGGGGGCTAGGGCTACTAAATGAATGCATGATATAACAGCAAAACCCGTTCGGACGTAACAAAACATCCGAACAATACATATAACCGTTCGGACGTTTTTGCAAAAATGTCCGAACCAAATAAACGGGTTCGGACGATGTATATGACGTCCGGATTGCGATTGTCAAACAAGACAGTTCTTCACAGCACAGACTCTATCTTCACCGCAAATACATGCCAAAATCAACCCAAATCACAAACAATTTAGTACAAACACATCACAACCAACCCCAAACTCCATTGATATCATTTTAGACCCTAAAAATTGAAAAAACACATCCTTTGATATCCTAATATCCATGCTTTTCATCCTAAAACAAAAGAAATTTTAATACTCAATAACCTCAAATGCAATCTAACGCGAAATTCCAAATGAATTTCTCCTTGCACACCTTTTTCCACGAGATTGACGTCCAAAATCAGCTCCCCTTTTCTACTCTCGCTCAAATCTCTCAAACTTTCGAAATATTTTACATTTTGGCTATATTGTCTGGGATTTCGCTTCTTTCAAACAAATACAAGACCTTCGGACGCGTTTAGTGTAGTTCGGACGCCTATGTGTATAATATTTCGAGGGAATCTTTGCCGCCTAAAATTTCACACAGTCTGGACGTTATATTGTACGTCCGAACGAAAACTTATTTTTCACGATATCGTTTTAGAAATCCCCAAATGACACCGTCTGATCTTATTCAAATGCGTCCAGACATAACATAAACGTCCGAACACTAGCTTAAATTACACGACATTGTTTTAGACATACCAAGACGGTAGCGTTTGATCACAAACAACTAAGTCCGGACGATATCAAATATACCGTCCGAACTTATCTTAAACGAAAAAGTGCCCCGACCGTATAAACTAGCATTCAGACGATTTATTTTACATTATACGATATCATTCGAGCTTACAGTAACAAGTCCGGACGGTAAAAACAATTTCCGAACGGGTATCGAATTCTTTTATTGGTTTCCAGTTTTATTAAAACTTAAAAAATTAAATTTATTAACAAGTTTTAAATAACCAAAGTTAGTTAATAATATAAACAAACTTAAGCTTCTTAAGTTCTAAAAACAATATTTGTTTGAATTACTGTACTTAAATTAGAAATGTAACATTAATTAACATATTATATTAGATTCCAATAAATACAAATAACATAACTGAAACAAAATAAATATATCAAATATCGTCAAAACATAATATGAACAAGATAACAACAAATAAGTATCAATACGTGTCCACAAGACATAATAATATAAAAGTAAAATGTCCTCAAAACATAATAAAAAAATAAATCTCTAAATAAAACAAAACTATTACATGTCCACAAAGCAGGTAGACTACTGCTGATCATCATCATCGGTGAGTTTAAGAATAGTCCAGACTTGGCGAAGGTGCTCCTCTATCACCACGACCAACTCTGTCAGGGGAAAGAGCTCTGCACCAGTTGCCACGCTAATATCTGCAACCATATGCTCTAAAGCCATCAGCCGACGACTGATATCATTGACCAAGACATGGGTGGGCTGCAAGACCGACTCCATCCGTTGAGTCAGCCCCAAGCCCCTGGGTCGAGCCCTGTCCAGGATCCTGCCTCTCTATTGCCTCCTTAGGCTACTCCTGTCGTGTAACTCTAGCAGCCGAAGCAGCTAGCAGCGCTTGGCTTGTCTCGGCTCGTCGGCACCTACGAGTACCATCATGGCGTGCACGAATTGGGTCAGTAGAATTCCGTGCAACAGTGAAATAGTAGCATCAGTCTTCAAGGCCTTCGCACAAATGGACTGGTAAATGTATGATGCTATATCAACAAGTAGCCCCCGTACAACTACCAGATACAGGAACTCGGCCCGGCTGTAAGATAGCTCTGTGTTGTGCTTCTTCGTGTCGATGGAGGAGCATAAGATCATGTACATAATCAGCCAAAAAGGAAGTGACTGCCTGTGTATCATATAGCTGCCCTCCAAAGTAGTTGTATCTGAACCCAGCATCGTCTGGAATATCTCGGCCTTAGTAGGCCGACCCTCTTCGCTGATTGGCAGGTTTGGAAACGTTGCCAAATCTCTTTCATACCCCAAGAAATTCACCAGCTCATCCGGCGAGAATATGATTGGCATGTTACGGACAATGACCTCCATACTAGGCTCCTCGAGGTCCATTGCCCGTAGTATAGCATAATAAAACACCCGCACCAGATTCTTCGATGCATAGCCGGTCCTGTGGATCAACGGAAGCCAACCTGCCCCTCCACCACCTCTGGAAGCGTCCTACCCTCAAATTTCAGATCGTTAAAATCTGCCAACGTGGTGTCCTGCTCGACAACAATCGAGCGGGATATAATGATGACAGTATGCTGCTCCACCGTCAAAACTCGAGTGGAAGGTTACTCATCATTAGCCTGGCTACTGGTACGGGCACATTTGCTCATTTTTTTTCAATATATGCACAAACAAATGTTCGCACGGTTAGAAATACGTCTGAACCTAAATAACAAAGTCCGATCCCATCTAAACTCCGTCTACACCAATATAAACACGTTCAGACCTTGACTTCAAGCATCCGAACTTTAGAAAAATGTCAACGTATCCGTTTTGAAAGTCTAACAAGAGTTCGAACAACTTTGGATAACGGTCCGAACCCAAAACATAAAAAACTATTTAAATTTAACATTTACACATCCGGATGAGATTGAAAAAGTGTCGGACACAATTAAAACGACAAGGTATAACCTTAGGCATAAAGAATGGGTCTGGACAAGCCATGAAAGGGTCCGGATGTAGAAAGAATGGGTACGGACAACCCATGAAAGAGTCCGAACACCCTTATAAAGCGTCTGGAAATATTATGGAGGACGACTGAGTTAAATCAGCCATGGCAGCTAACCTCCACCTTACCCATACGCCCAAAAATACAACCAAAACATAAACTAAAACACTTAAAACAAACCTAACACTTAACACAATCAATTTATACGTAAAAATCAATCAAAAAACACAATGTAATATGTTAAAAATAAAATTAAAATTCTATACTTAAAACTATAAAACAATCAAACTTTTTCCATTAACATCTTGTTATAAGTAACCAAAACATACCTGAATGTGATAAGATCCACTAAGAAGTGATATTACGCCAAGATTTGAGAAGAAAAACCGTGAATTTTGAGAGATTTGTCGTAAGAAACCGTTTGGTATTTCAGAGAATGCCGAACGGTTTACTTTTAGGAATTTTTCGATACTGTCCCGACTCGTTTCTGCACACGTGGCTGAATCAACGTAGTTCATATTAAATGCCAAAATTTAAACGATTTAAATGGTACGGCATAATAAAGACGTTTGACTGAATTATCGGCGAATATCGTCCGGACTGTACAACACGGTTCAAACGGTGAACAACCGTTTTCAACTTTTGTATAACGTAAACACGTATCCACCATACGACGGTTAAAGTATAGTCCGGATGGTGTACTAATCCGTTCCAACGCCTACCTCATTTACCCTCATTGCGATATGGGAGTCCGGACCCATACAATGGAGTCTGGACACATTTCTGCATACGTTTGGCCGAATAACAGGGAATATCGTCCGGACTGTTTACATAGGTTAGGACGGTGACTGTCGTTTTCAACTTTTATATAACGTAAAAACACGTGTCCGCCATACAACGGTTACAGTATGGTCCGGACCGATATAGGGGATTCCGGACGCGTTTCTGCATACGTTTAGCCGATTAACTGCGGATATCGTCCGGACTGTTAACATAGGTTCGAACGATGACAACCGTCTTCAACTTTCGCATAACGTAAACACATGTCCGCCATGTGACTGTTATTGTATAGTCCTGACGGGGTACTAATCCGTTCCAACGCCTACCTCAATTACTCAATTGCGATATCTGGGTCAGGACGGTATTGAACACAGTCCGAACGTTTAACAGTGTTATTTCAATGCTTAAGTTTACTAAATTCACTTTACTTCACAAAACTTAATTTATTTAAATAATTTACGGATTTTTGCAATTTGGTCACTGGGTTTTAGTACCGGTGACAAAATGGTCATTGAACATATTTTTTTTACTTTTTGGTCACTTAGAAAACGTACTGGTGACTTTTTACTCCATCCGTCAGACTTCAGTTAATTTTTAACGGAGATAGCGGCCGATCGCCCTACAATTCACTCTATCCCTCAAAGGCAACATGAAGCGGTCGACCGCTTTCTATTCCGTTAAAAAATTACGGAATTTTGACGAATGGAGTGAAAATTCACCACTACATATTCTCAAAGACCAAAAAGTAAAAAGAAATAAGTTTAGTGATCATTTTGTCACCGGTACTAAAAGCAGTGACTAAATTTTTAATTTCCTAATCATTTAATTTACTTAATAATTTAATTTATTTCATTCAATTTAACACAATATAATTTCGCTCAAATTTTTAATTTAATTAATTTATTTTAAATACATAAAGTATATATATATATATATAGTTAGAAACCCTTTTATTTTAAATATTCGTTATAATTAATCACCAATTTAATTATAATTGCAAGCGAATTACACTAACCATTATCATCTAATTAAACTAACTGTTTCGTTAACATATCAAACGTACTAACCATCCTTTTGATTTTACTAATTTTCTGTTTAAATTTTAATAAATTTAATTTAAAAAATATATAATTAATATAAAATATCAAAAATATTCCAAATACCGAATGAAAAACACAATCATAATATCTAATACCAGCCGGAAACGGTCCTTCAAATAATAAATAAATAATAGGATAAAACATAGACCTGAGACTATTCCAAATCACGAGCCGCCTTTGGCTCGTCCATATCTTGTCCAGGGCATCACGAACATGCGCCAAATGCTCCTCTATGTTATCCATCCGTATGACGAGTGTCTGCAGTTGTATCGGCATGGTATAGACAGACTAGGACAACTAAGACAATTGTTCTCTCATCCTTCTTAGTTCCATCCGCATAATATTCAGCTATTCCATTATAGCCCTATCCGTTAGAGCAAATTTGGTCTCCAGACCGGTCAAGCGGCATTGCAGCTCCATGAACAACGAATGTGTCGGCTGCACCATCACCCGAATACTCTCGTTTAACTCCGCTAAATAGGCGTCTGCCCAAGTTGGTTGCTTTGTTTGTCCCCCGACATTGGTGATACTTCTCCTAGAGCGTTCCATGGTCAACCTAGCAAAAACCGTTCGAACGAACTTCAAAGTACGTCGTTTAAATTTTAGACAATCCGAACGTTAAAGAAAATGTACGAATGTAAAATTATCGCCCGAACGTTTAATAAACCGTCCAGACGTTGTGAAACGTCATCCGAACGTGCTTCAATGAACACGATCAAAACATCGCGATTTGATAGACACAAAAAACACAAAAAACTAAACAACAGACGGTATTGAATCGAAATGCAAGAAATTGAAAAGCAAATTCATGAAATAAATTTTACATGAAGTCCTTGAGAGGTCTAAAACGGATAGTCAAAACGTTTTGGAGAAAAATTTGTGAGAAGTGAGTGAGTTTGTGATTTTAGCAAAGTCCGGCGAGTTTAATGTGTCCAGTAACCGTCCGAACGAGTTATATAAGCGTTCAGAATCTTCTCAGCTGTTATATTCACAAGTGACCTTATCAAATTTAAGCTCATTAAATACGCCTGTTTCAAAAAAGTTCTAGAACTTATACGGTATGGACTCTAAATATGGGTCCAGACGATATCGATGTCACGTGTCTGAAGTTTTGCAACGTACAACCACACGATTCGCGGAAGAAGAATTGATAATTGTACGGACCTTTTTTCTTACAGTCCGGACTCCGTAATATTTTTCATTGGAACTCTGTTGATAACGTCCTGACGTACAAGTCTGTTCATGACGATTGTTAGTTTCTCACTATATCAAGTTCATCTTAGACTTTACTTTTTCTCTCTTTTGATTCCCCGTCCAATATTTGTTCTCCAAAGTCAACATTTCTCACAAAAATAGTTTTCACTTTCATTGGCGAAAATTTTCGTCGTTGAAAGTCATCAACGATGAAATTTCATGGCGACGAAAAAAGGTGATCTTCAGCGGCGAAAATCATTTCGTCGCTGGAAATGTAACGTTCAGCGACGAAAAATTTCGCTGCTGATGGTCGATATTTTCGTCCCTGGAGGATGATTTTTGTCACTAAAAGTTAATTGCCAACCACAAAGTTGCACTTTTAGGGACGACATTGTCGTCGCTAATTCTCGGTCGAACTATATGTTTCATTCGAACGACATTATTCGCGACAAAGATTCTTGTCGCAATTACCTTTGACATATTCAGTGAAGATCTTGTAATTCGTCACAAATACTTTAGTTCGTACAATTAAGGTCATGCGAATGAGAATTAGTGACCATATTGGTAACGAAAGAATTTCGTACCTGATTATTCTTTTCGTTCGAACAATGAATGTTGTTCAAACAGGTATGCTGTTCGAATAGTGTTGACTGTTCGAACTCGATTTCATCGTTTCATTTCTAAGTTAGCAACAAAATATTTTCGTCGCGGAAAGTAATCTCTGTTTTAACGGGTACAATTGGTTCGAACGAGTTACCTGTTTGATATGTTGTTCGAACGTGTTGTCTTTTTTCAAAATCTCCAAATTAAACCTGATATTCTCAAATTAAAATTATCAAAACTGTAATTATATAAATCTCTCAACCAATAATCTTCAAACACAGCTTTAGGTGACAAATTTTTGGGTGTCAAAAACAAAATTTTGTCACCAAAAATGGCATTTTCATGACAAAATATTAATTTCGTCACCCAAAGTCACCAATGAACTCCAAAACCTTCCGAGCAGGTCCCAAAACCGTTCGGACGTTGGTCTCGTGTGACAACATACCCCACGTCACGTATGAGTGACGATTAAATAATCACAAAATACAAAATATCGTCCGGTCTTACTATTAACCCCTTCGGACCCTTTCCTAGGTCACGTCACAATTTGTTTACAATAACGTCCAGACGTAACAGCTACAACGTCGAGCGACATCAAGTGGTGAATAATAATCGTCAGCATATAGTGCCAAATTGAAAATCATCGCGAATGATCAATCACGTTCGGACCTCCACTAGAGCGTTCACACGTGTAAAACAAAACGTCTGGACAAGAAAGAACAAGTCCGCACACATATGAATGTTGATTACGCGAGTCGTGTGCTTCCACGTTGCAAAAGTTCCATTGGCAATTGTCCAGACCAAAAGATACAATCCGGAAGGGTTTAGTTCTAAAAAGCTTCTCGACTTGGTCATATTTAATGACGTTGAATTTGATTGGGCTACGCGTGAATCTAACAGCTGATAGGAGTCCGAACCCCAATATTACCGTTCGGACGTATTCTTGACAAATTAAACAGTCCAGACTTTCAAAATTTTCTCTCAAAATTTTCGGTATCCATTCGAGATCTCTCAAAGAGGTTCAGGTAAGACCTTCTTCGTGAGTTTGGTTTTCAATTTCATGCATTTCAATTGAATACTTTTGAATTTTTTACGTTCTTTGTGTTCATCTATGGTAGTGTTTGGTATCTGTTCATCGAATCCCTGTTCGGACGGTGTTATCTGTCTTTTGGATGTTACTCTCGCTTTCGGACGGTGTTATTTGTTGTTTTGATGTTAATCTTTCATTCTAAAAATAAACGTCGTCGTTTGAATGATGTGTAAATGGCTTAAGATTATGTTCAGACAGTTTTTGCTAGGTTGACCACGGATCACTCGGAGAGAAGTATCACTAATGTCAAGGGACAGACTTAGCGACCATCTTGGGCGGACGCTTTTTTAGCAGAGCTGAGGGGGTGTCTTCGGGCGATTGTGGAGCCGACCCATTCGTTGTGCATGAAGCTCCAATGCCGCTTGATCGATGTGGAAAGAAAATTTGCTCTAACGGATAGGGTTTTGACGGAGGAGATGAATATTATGCAAAGGGAACAGTTTGCTGTGAGAGAACAATTGTCTCTGTTGTCCAAGTTTGTCCATACCGTTCCGATATAGCTCCAGACACTCATCATACGTGTAGATAATATAGAGGAGCATTTGGCGCATGTTCGTGACACCCTCGGACAAGATCTGAACTAGCCATCTCGTGATTCGGAGTAGGACACGACAAGTGCTGGGTGCTGCTCGGGCAGCTAGACCTAGACGAGAGGAATTGGCTTAGGGGATCGAGGAGCTGGATCCTGGACAGGGCGTCTGCCAGAGACTAAAGGGACAATGACCGAGTTACTAAGCAGATGAGAGCGGTCAGCAGCCCGCCCATGAGATGATGGGTGATTTCAGTTCTCGGCTGGTAGCTTTGGAGCGTAAGGTCAAGAACATGGATGGTGAGTGGAAGAGGCAGATGGCTGAGATTCAATTCGCCTTAAAGGGCGTCGCTACCAGTGCACAGCTAGTTGCCCTGACCGAGTGGGTCGTGTTGCTTGAGGAGCACATGAAGGATGTCTGGGTTGTTTGGCAGCTCGCTGATGATTGATGATCAGTAGATATTTTGTTCCTTTTATTATGACATTTGATTTTTTATTATATTTTGAGGATATTTATTTTTATAATATGTTTTGAGTATGTATATTGGAATTGTATCTGTTGTTATTTTCTTTATATTATGTTCTGTGGAGATTTGATATGTTTATATTATTTCTATCTATTAAAAGTCAGAGAGACAAGGACGGTTAATGAAATGTTTCTCATTTTTTTACTCCTTCCAACTTCGTTACACTCTTGTTTATATTAGAAAAAAAATAAAAAAATAAGATCGTCAAAACCATTTGCACTAGAGTATTACCGTCTGGTCGTATTACAGTAAGGTTGAACGATGTTGTACTTCGAAAGAAACACGTCTTGACGAAATTTATACCATGTTCGGATGTTATTTTTGAGATTGTAGTGTTGAGACGCTATCGTTTGGGGGTTTCCAACGATGCAGTGAAATTTAAGAAAGCGTGCGAAAGGAGAAGAGGGGACCTAATTTAAGACGTCAATCTCAATGAAAAGGGTATGAAAGGAACAACCCATTTGGGATTTCAGATTGGATTGCATTTAAGGTTAGTGGGTTTTAATTTTTTTTATTTTAGGATGAAAAACATGGATTTTAAGATATCGAAGTATGTGTTTTTCGAATTTTTAGGAACTAAAATGATCGTAATTGAGTTTGGAGTTGATTTTGGCATGAATTTGTGTTGAAAATGTCATCTGTTCGTCAAAGAACAGTGTTGTTCGACAAACACGGTGGGGACGATTTATGTACTATTCGGACTCACTTTACCAGTCCGGACGCTTTCCAAAATAGGTCCGAACGCTTAAATTTTACGTTGACGATTATGAGCGTCTGAACGTATTTTGTTGTGATGTTGATCCATTCATTTAGCAGCCTTAGCCCTGTTTAAGAATTACATCGAGTTCGGATAACGAACACGGTGTAATTCTTGAATTTTCCACGATATGGACAATTTGAGTTTACAATATGCGTAATGTGCGTAATTGTATCTGATATTGACAGATGTATTTAGAAATTTCGATGCAAATCTTATTTTTTCTTCCGGATACACATTCAGCATTGAGCTTGCACACTTACCTTCAATGGTGTGTGTTTATGCTCAATGTTGTAGGCGTGTATCTGGAGACTGAGGTGAAATGCTGTCAAAATTTTTAAATCATCGGTCACAATAGTCGGGTCAATTACGTGCAGTATGTGATATTGTAAACTTGAATGAGATAGGATCAATCACACAAAGAAATGGAGTTGAGTGTGAATGTCATCATTGTTTGCATTATTGTTTTCATAATTATTTGTATTTTCGTCTTAATTTGAAGGAACAATATGGACAAAAGCTGGATTTATGAAGCTGATAGACTCAAAAGGGTAAAGTATAGTGATGGTGTTCGGAATTTTATGAGTGTTGCCCAGAGTTATACAGATAGTCATGGATTGATAAGATGTTAATTTAAGAGATGTAAGAATGTGTTGTTCAAATAGTGAGACGAGATAAAAGATAATTTATTCAGAATTGGGTTTGACCAAAGTTAACACTCAATGAGTATTTCACGGTGAGTCAATTTCAGAAGTTCCTAGCCTGGTAGTCACTTTTGAACCCGAACCGAGTAGCGAGGACTCTGAGGGAAACATAAATAATGATATGAGAGACATGTTAGAAGATTTTGAGGCGGGAGCAGGGGTTGTTGAGAACGTTGGAGAAAATATTCCGGGTCATGAAACAGTCGACTCTGGGTTTGGAGATGGGTTTTCCGCGTATACCAAGTTAAGGGCAGATACTGAGCGAGAGTTGTATCCCTGGTGTAAGAAGTACTCGAAGTTGTCTTTTGTTCTTAGGTTCCTTCATGTGAAGTCAGAGAATAATTTGACTGTAAAGACGTTTGAAGATGTGTTGGACTTTATAAAAGATGCGCTATCGGCGGGGGAGACACTTTCTAAATCTTATTATGAGGCGAAAAAGTTAAGAAAAAATTTAGGATTTAGTTACGATAACATACGTGCGTGCTTAAATGACAGTGCACTATTTTGAAAATAGAACAATGAGTTACAAGGGTGTCATAATAGCAAATCGAGGTTCCTCAAAAAGTAATGCGGCATTTTTCCTTGAAATCGAGGTTGCAGAGATTGTTTCTATCAAGGCAAACGACAATGGATATGCGGTGGCACCAAGAGAAGCGTGTGGTTGAAGATTGGGTGAAGGACCTTGATAAGAAGTATGAATAGTTTGGTCGAAAATCTCGGAACGACCGGTTGGCTTTGGCATCTAATGGGTTCAATAAGTTTGACAACATGTGTTGGGTTTGACATATGATGGGTTCAATCAGTTCGATCTGAGAGTAGTCCCGGTACACTAACAGTGTCGGGTCCTTCACTTAGGGATATGATTGAATTAACATCCCCTGGCACAAGCAGTCCAGTAGGAACCCAAAGTAGTTGTGCGTGTAAGTATCTTACCCCGTCAATGAAAATTAGATATTATGACTGAAAATTAAATTTATGGTTTTTCATTTGTAGCTACGTCTGGAATCAGACACGTTCGAGGTAGTACATGCGGGATTGCCTTACTCAAGGCTCGCACCGGAGGAAAGCGGACAGTACATATCCATGATGGATGTACGGGCGGTGATGACAAGGAGTCCTTAATGCTCTCAAGACATATTGGTGCGCTCGTTTGACAACATGTCCCATTTGAGATAAGTAAGTGGAAGGAGGTCCCCGACAGGGTTAAATCGTATGTGATGAACTGAGTGTTGGTAAGTATAATTTATTAAATTTTAATTGTTGAAACTTTTTATGCGTTTCTAATTGTTATATATGTTAAGGATGACTTCCAACTAGAATACGATCGAGCCGAGGATCGCATCACTATGACGTCTACGATGAACACAGCATACAAGACGCACATAAATAGAATATTCCAGCATTACTAGCAGAGACGAATCTACGTGGGGCCCGGGGGGGCCCTGGCCCCCCCAAAGATTTTGAAAAAATATTTTAGTATTAATATTTAATATTTAAAGTGTCATAATTGTATTTTAGTGCTTATAATTGTATTCCGGCCCCCCTCGAAAAAAATTCCTGGCTTCGTCCCTGATTACTAGGTGTTCAATTCCAAAAAAGTGGCGTTAGGGCACCCGTACCCTGATATGAACAAGGAAGAATGGACTAGTATTTGTGATTTATTCGCGAGCGAGGAATTTTAGGTAAAAGATTTATATTCGGTCCTGAACATTTATTTTATTTTACTATTAATTGTGGTAACAACTGTAAATGTACAATGCAGAGGAGGAGTGCAATCAATAAGGAGCATAGAGCTAAGCTGAAGATTGTACACACATCGAGAGCGAGGTCTTTCCAACGCGTGAGAGCAAGGTTAGTAAGTAATAAATTTAAATTTTTATTATTTATTATTTAAATAAATGACTTAGGTATTTTAATATGCACGGTTTATATTTCGTTTGGTGTACAAAAAAATCCTGTGTTGCTTTATAAATAGATGCATACTAATAAGGATGGCATGTGGACATCAGAAGATGCATGGAAAATTTTGTAATTTGTAAGGTTAGATTTAATGATGAATTTGTGTGCATTTATGTTTTATATGTTCTAGCTTTTATCTTCTTTTCTAATTTTGTAGAAAAAATGGAGGTGTTACAGTTGTAGCACGAGTCAGAGAAAAAGTCATACACCGAAATGGAGATCTTCACCGACATGTTGGACACGAAAGCGGCTATATGTGCGATGTTTAGGTCGTTCAGTACGGCCTGTTGGATCATTTTCATCAGCATCGTCTGTTGATTTGTCCCGGAGGTTGGAGGAGGCCAGATTACAGACTAAGGAGATGAGGGCTAGACAATTGGAATATGAAGCGCTTCTCGTTAAGTGGTCAGATTTGGAGTAGACGATGCAAGAGAATCTGCAGATGATGGAGGAGCAACAACGGATGAAAGACGAAGAGCTGATGCGGATGATGGCATAGCAGCAACGGAAAAAAGAGGAAAAGGACCAAAAAATGATGGAGGAGCAGCAGAGGAGCCTAGTGGAACAACAAGAACGTATGATGCAACTAATGGCGGAGCAGATCTGACAGTTGCAATCTCGTTCGATACCCAAACAAAAATTTGGGTAGATTCATATATTTTTACTACTTTGTCACTAGTTCTCGATTACGGATTTTATTTACTTTTACTAACGATTGTATATTTGTAGATATTTTATTATATTATGAGCATTGAATATCTTTCTATTTATGCTATTGGTAAATTATTTTTAAAATTTTAATTAAATTAATTCGAATACAAAGAAAATTGTTAGAACGGTATCAAATGTCGTCCGAACGGTTATTTTGCGTTGATAACGTGCGCAAGCACAACTATCTGTCCGCACACATCGCGTTAAATTCTTCCGTCCGCACGGTTATTTTCGCATGCACACGATCTTTTATTAAGTAAACGTGCGCACGATACAACGATACGTTCGAATTCAACTGAACAAGCGTTCAAATGTTATATGTAATAGTTCGAACGGATTTAGAGGATGACAAATAAGTATTTTGTCATAAATGAAACTACGGGGCAGAAGTCTTTACGAAATTGTCCGTACGTGATATTTGGACGTGCGGACGATGTTGTATATCCGTGCAAACGGATTGTACATGACGAAATCCATTTTGTCACCTTGGACAAACCATTCGCATGAACGGTCCGAACGTGTGGAGAGTACGTTTGTACATCTCATGCGAACGGATGAATTGTACTGGGCATGGCGATTTTCAATTTTGTTGCTATTGTATAAAATCGTTCGGATGATGTTGTGAAACGTCCAAATGGTGTTAAGCGACAGAACGCTAAAATCGTCACACAAAACTTTGGCTGACAGGCTTTAGGTGACAACTCGGTTTTGTCACCCAAAACATTAACTGACGAAATTAGCACTTTGGGTGACAAATATTGTCACCCAAAGTCTTTCTTGTAGTGTAATGAAAGAACTTTTTTAGTGATGAACGTTGTCAAGACAAAACTTCGAAATATGATGGAATATGACTTTCTTGCAAATTATCTTGTTATTTACATTAAGAATAAAATTGCGGAAGGTTTTAATAATTATATGATAATGAGTGACTTTTACTCGTGAAAAGGAATGTTAGATTAATCAATTAGCATATTAGTTCATGAAATTTTGACTTTTACATACTTAAATGAAAGTTTATAAAAAAAAAATTTTAAGTTTTAGAATATACTGTTACACTTGACTATAATTATTTGAATATTATAATAAAAATTGTAAGATTTTATTTATTACGTAACTAGACTTCGTCCATGTATGTCACATCAGTACTATTGATGTTCCGAGAAAACAAACAAATTGCAACTTGCAAGTACTAAAAACATACTTAAATTAAGGGTAAGCTTTTGGACCAGGAGCAAAGCGTCTGGACCCACACGCACGGAACCATATATATGAGTTTAGCCATGACAATAATTATATGCAACTTGCAAGTGAAGGCAATATTTAATAACAGTCGTGGCTCATTTTGGATCAGCCTTTGAACAATTCTCGTGATAGAAAGTGTTTGGTGCGGGCCGGACTTTCTCGGAAACTCCCTGTAACCGCCTGTATATATGGCTAACAATACCAACATGCGGAGGAATTATCAATCATCGCCATCCGTTAGATTTGTCTGTCAACCATACGAAAATGATCTAATACCTTCTAAGACAAAATTAGTAATCAGCGATATGTCCAATGATCTGTCTTGTGATCTGAACTCTTTGTTTGATGGATTTAGTTCTTAATGATATGTCCTGTTTCCAATGAGCAAAAAAAAGAGTAGACAGAGAGAAGATTAATGTATGAGTTACGTACAGTTTGCACTCCTTATGTTTAGAGGTGCTGACACAATACACTCCAATGTTTTATTTTTTAGACATTGAGCCCATTATGTTATCTCTCTCAACGATTTGCACCCCGGAGTGAAATTTGACATCAAATTAAATAGTAATCATTTATATGTGCCTCTTATGTGACCTCAGCCCTGTCAGATTACCATATTACCTTTGAATCTTAAACAAATCACGAAATCATGATTAAAATGTGTATTTACAAAAACTTGTGGCAGTGTTTGTCTTTGGTAACCTTGCCGAAGTTGTTTGGCTGTAAGGGCAATCACCTCTAAACTAGAAAAAAACACTCAAGGCGTGTCCTATAAGCTACATGTTTATATATATATAGGACCGACACAATGATTTTCACGAATGGTATCGCAGCAACCCAATGAAATACTATTGTTTTTGTTTTCAAAGATGGTACAAATTAAGATATTCTAAGTGAATAAGTGATGGTCAACTCAGTACTATGGACGTAATCTCCACACGAATGGGTCCAAATTGTGGCGCACTTTTAAAGTTGACCAGTATTGTAACTCAAAAAAGATATTCTTCTTTATCCAATTCAACTCTTTCTCGGTACATTTTCTCTTCTTCAAAGTTTTACTAAATTATATTGGTCTTACCTCCGTCAACTGCATTAATATATCCTCACTTGACAATTCACTTGGTGGTAACTCATACTCTTCTTCACCATCAAACATTGTTCGATTATTCCTCTAACTGTGATCCATTGGTAAATAACGACGATGACCCATGTAGCACATCATTCTATCTTGTGATAGATATTTGGAAGCAGTAGATTGGTTACACACCGGGTATGCCAATTTTCCCTTAGTACACCACCCAGATAAATCACCGTACGCCGAAAATTCATTTATAGTCCACATCAATGTTGCGTGTATTTGAAAATAACTAGATGTTAACGTATCAAATGTACAAACACCTTCGAGCCATAATATTTTCAACTCTTCCACCAAAGGTTGTAAGTAAACATCAATATCATTTCCTGAAGATGTTGGTCCGGTAATAAGTAACGTCAACATAAAGAATGGATCCTTCATGCACTTTCAAGGTGACAAATTGTATGGCATAAGCACCACTGACCACATGTTATAACTCGTACTCATATTGCCAAATATATTAAATCTATCGTTGGCTTACCCAAGATGAATATTACGAGCTTCTCGTCGAAACCATTCATGTTCCTTGTCAAACTCTTTCCACGCCAACGAGTCTGCCGGATGCATCAGATTATCTTCATCTAGGATCTGTTTTTCTTTATGTCATCTCATGTCCTCAGCCGTCTTCTTTGAAAAAACAACTTCTACAATCTTGGTATTAATGAGAAATGACACAGAACTTTCTTAGGAACTTTCTCACGTTTTGTCGTTGTACTATTGACCCATCTAGATTCACCACATACGAGGCACGCTTGTAACTTCTCTGTTTCATTCCAAAACAAACTACAATCATTGAAGTATGCATGTATGGGTATATAATCAAGACCCAAACCCCAATTTAATGTTCTTGCCTCCCTATATGATTTAGGTAGGGTCTCTCCTTCTGGAAGAGCTTCTTTAATCAAATCTAACAGCATATTAAATGCTGCAATACTCATATTGTGTAGGGTCTTTATGGGCATCAATCGTACTGTGATTGCTAACTTCGAAAAATGCTCACAACCCGGATAAAGATGACGTCTTGCATCTTCCAATAGGCGATCAAAGTCCTTTCCTCCATATTCCCTTTTAGATGGTTCATTATTATTATGTCCATCTCCAGATGTTGTACCAGTAAACATCCCCGCACCGATATCCTCCGACATTTCATCTATTTCCTCGATCGGTTCGTCAGCATCATTCACTTCATCCTCACTGCTATCATGCATAGTGTAATCAGCATGCTTAACTTACCATATGGTTCACCGTGCAACACCCATTTAGTATAACATTTATCAATCCCATGCACAATCAAATGATCATCAACTTTCCCCACTTGCAGCAAGTATACATTCATACACCGCCGACAAGGGCACCTAATCTCATTCTTGTCATCCACACATCCACATGCCATAATGACGAACTATTTTACCCTTTCTAAATACCTCTCCTCGAATCGATTCATTTCATCCAACTCTTATCCGTCTTTCTCACCCTTAAAAAAAAACAACAAAGCTTACTAAGACATGCAATATGACTTTCATCTACTTGTGAAAAGGTAGTTGGTCCTATCTCATTCAAGATTATAAGCTTTGTATTGCATTGTACTAAGTCATTATGAATGTCGACTATGTTCGACGATTTACAACAACTTCGTACCGATATACCCAGGGAACAAAAGGGAGATCCTACAGAAATATTTACATCATGAGATGGAAGATAACATCAATCAATTGCATGCAATACAGAGTGTATAATCTCAAACTGTCCAAACTTGGATAATTCAAGAATTACTGTATGACATTCTTAGTGCATGTCATACAATAATTCTCAAATGGCGGGTCTAAGACTAATATGCATATATGCAAAGCATACATCAAGTTATGCAAAATCATATCAAACACAAGCCACTTTGGTCAACAATACTCTTAAACAAATTCATTAAACCACTGAGAAAATCAAAGCATTAATGGAAATTACGAAGATCATGGAAGAACACATTGACAGATACGCAACAATTTGCTCAACAACTCCCTATGCATTAATTTTTTTTATGTATTCTTAATACACATCATCCATAAGTTTCCAAAAAAGCACATCGCACCTCAAAACATAATATTATTTAAAACCAAATCCTATAAAACCAAGGGAAAATGCGGACTAGCGTTACTAATTAAAAATACGGAAACCTGCAATTGAGAAGTTTCACCATAACTGAAAATTATGTCAAGAAGAGATAAGGTAAAAGAGCCTAAAATATCAGGAAATTATTCCCCTCTTTTTCTAGGAACAAGAGCTTATAAGAGCATTAAAGATTATCTCAAACCTATTAGATTGTAGGGGCATGTTGGAAAAAACCTTCGAAAGATGTATCAATAGATATAATAAGTTGTTATATATTTCAAAAGAACTATGTCTTATGATATCTCAATACTGGAGCACATTCAAATCATTAATTTTAGAAGCTCAACGCTTTCTAAAATACAAAGTTGCTAATACTTTACACTTGACTAAAGATGGAAAACTTCAAGCAATTTTTGGGCAATATAGGTATTGAAAACAAATGAAAGGGATAAATAAAATACACAAGAGGACAAATGTAATACTTGCCGAAACAAAGCCCTACGTTTACAAATACTCCTAATGCCGAAACAGAGCAAGGGAGGAACAATTTTTTTAGTCACAGAAATAGCTACCATCACAGAATAAATTCCCAACTCAGCAACCAAATTCCTTCACAGAGCGAAATTGAAAAAAAGTACTCACATTAATAACTGAAAAGATACGAACAACAACCAAATCTCATTCCGAAAAAATCAAAAGCTTACTTGATCATTGCTTTCCCCTTTGTTTGCCCGAACTCACACCAACCAAGTAAAAAATGCCAACTGACGGAATGGGTACAGGCGTTAGAAGTTGGGATTTTTATTTCAATGAGAAGAAAATGTAAACAAATTGAGGAATTGGCAGAAATAACTTACCAAATGAAAACCAAAAGGAGGACAACGGTGGAAATGAAAGGGCCCAAGCTGGAGAGAACTGATCTGTCCGTCTTTCTCTTCTCTCCGTCTTTCTTTTTTTTCCTGTCTACATATTAAATTTTCATAAATTTATAACAAGCATTACACGACGTATTGGCCCAAAAAAATACAAATATATATATAATAACAAGCATTACACGACGTCGTATGAAATGGCAAGAGCATCTTCAATAGACACGTGGAAGTCTCTGTTCGAACTGTTACGTTGTTCGACCACATATTCCAAATCCAAATGAATTCTAATTTAAATGTTTGTGATCATAAAATCAAATTTAATTTACTTATATGAAACTAGGTCCATGTATCAAAAAATATATAGTAAAAGTATATATTTATGCTCTCAACAAGTTTACAATATATAATATATATATATATATATATAATATTTTTCTTTTGATATTTTTTCATAGATGTAGTGGATTTCAATATTGCAATTATAGATATAATGTAGAATATCTTTACAATTTAATTCATCATAAAAGGAAGCAAAAAAGTTTGATATAAAAGTTACAACACTAGTGGGGGATCCTAATAATATAATAGGTATCAATACATAATATCCCAAAATGTGATCATAATAGCGTAACAGGAATAAATATATAATATCCCAAAGTCTCGATCAATAGTCATAATAAAAATATAAAAAAAGACACAACATACTTAAAACATAATAGACTGATCAAGTGTAACTGTGTAACACAAAATACAAATATAGTAGATGATCAAGTGTCTTGCTCCTTCCTTAGTTCAAAGATATCCTCCTCAATCTTGACAAATCGCTCGCCCATCGGTATGTTCATCCATGGAGGACGCTCGACCTGTCTCTAGGAGCTCTGACCAACCACATAAGTGTGGGATGCCTGCGAGGAGGCCGTCCGCCGTCCATGGCATCCTCATCAGTACGGACATCCCAAGCAACATGTTCTTCAGCTTGAGGAAGATGAGCTGCACTGCGACTGAACCTACTACAACATATTGGCCCAATTGGAGATTGTATCTTCTCACCTAGAACCTTTTCGAATCAAGCATATTTAATGACGTTAAATTTGATATGGCCACATGTGAATATAGACGCTGAGAAAAATCTGAACGCTAATAAAAAAAAGTTCGGACGGTTACTGGGCACTTTAAACCACAAACTCACTCAGTTCTCTGAAACTTTTCTCCCAAACGTTTTCACTACCCAGTTGAGATCTCTCAAGGAACTTCAATTAGATATTCCTTCATGAATTTGCTTCTCAATTTCATGCATTTCGATTCAATATCGTCCGCTGTTTAGTTTGTTGTTTGTTTGTGTCGATAAAATTACGTTGTTTGTTGGTGTTCATCGAAATAAGTTCGGTCGTCTTTTTACACCGTCCAAACATTCTCTACAATGTCCGGACAACTGTTTTATGCTCGGATGTCCTAAAATTTAAACGACACAGTTTGACATTACGAACGGTTTATGCTAATGTTCAAATGATTTTTGCTAGGTTGACCATGGAACGCTCTGGGAGAAGTATCACCAATGTCGAGGAAAAACATAATGATCAGATTGGGCAGACACCTTTTTAGTGAAGTTAAACGAGAGTATTCGGGTGATAGTGCAGCCGACGCATTCGTTGTACATAGAGCTCCAATGCCGCTTGACCAATCTGGAGACCAAACTTGCTCTAACGGATAGGGCTATATCGGAAGAGCTGAATATTACGCGGATGGAACTGCTCACTGTTAGAGAACGATTGTCTCAATTGTCCTAGTCTGTCCATACCGGTCTGGTACAGTTACAGACACTCGTAAGAGAGATGGATAATATGGAGGAGCATTTGGTGCACGTTCGTGATGTCCTCGGACAAGATATGGGCGAGCCCGAGGCAGCTCGTGATTTGGACTAGTCTTCTGTTTATGCTTTATCACTATTATTTATTTATCGTTTGAAGGACCGTTTCCGGCTAGTACTAGACATTATGATTGTGTTTTTCGTTCGGTATTGGATTATTTTTTATATTTTATATTAATTATGTTTTTTCACTAGATTAAATTTATTACAATTTAAACGGATAATTAGTCAAATTAAATTGGTGATTACACTAACGAAACAGTTAGTGTAATTAGATTTTAAAGGTTAGAGTAATTTGCTTGCAATTACAATTAAATTGGTAATTAGTTATAACGGATATGTAACATAAAAGTATCCCTAACTATATATATATATATATTTGTTACATATTCAAAATAAATAAATTAAGTTAAATATTTGTGCAAAATTACATTGCGTTACATTGAACGAAATAAATTAAATTATTTATGTAAATTAAATCATTTTCGAAGACATTCGGGGGTATACGTTGTCGTTTTGATGTTGTCTGGACGCTATACATATAGTTTAATTCTCGGTTGTATGTTCGGATGCCTGATAGTATGCCTGCGGTTATACGTTGTGGTTTTGATTTTGTCCGGATTCTTTTTTATTGGAGTCCGGACGTTTTAATGTTAAATTTAAATAGTTGTTTTTATCTGCTTTGGGTTCAGACGGATATCCAAAGCTGTTCGGACTCTTTTTAGACTTTCAAAATGGATATGTTGACGTTAAGATAAATCCGGACGCTTCGCGTATACGTCCGGACTGAATTATTAGTGTTCGGACGGTGTTATTTGGCTTCGACCGTTTTTCTAACCATTTGAACGCTTTTTTGTGCAGATTCTGAAAAAATGAGCAAGCGTCCACTTACCAGTGGCCAGGCTGATGACGAGCAACCTTCCACTCTAGCTTTAATGGTGGTGCAGCATACAACGATCATTATGTCTCTCTCGATTGTTGTCAAGCGCCACATCAAGTTGGCAGACTTTAACGATCTCACATTTGAGGTAGGACACTTCCGTAGGTGGTGCAGGGGTTAGGTTGGCTTCCGTTGATCCACAGAATCAGCTGTGCATCAAAGAATATGGTGCGAGAGTTTTATTACGGGTGAGTGACCTTGAGGAGTATAGTATGGAGGTCACTGTCTGTAACGTTCCGATCATATTCTCGCTAGACAAGCTGGCAAATTTCTCGGCGTGTGAGAGAGATTTGGCAGCGTTCCCAAACCTGCCAATGAGCGAGGATGGCCGACCTACTAAGGTCGAGGTATTCTAGACTATGCTAGGTGAGTATACATCTATTTTGGAGGGTAACTAAAGGATACACGGGCAGCTGCTTCCTTTTTGGTGGATCATGCACCTAATCCTATGCTCCTTCATCGACCCGAAGAGGCAAACCACAGAGCTGTCTTATAGCCGGGCCAAGTTCCTGTACCAAGTAGTTATACGTGGGCTACCTGTTGATATAGCATCATACATCTACCAGTCCATTAGTGCAGAGGCCTTGAAGACTGATACTACGATTTTATTACCGCACGAGATTCTTTTGACCCAGTTCCTGCACGCTATGATCGTACCTGAGATAATGGAGGGGTAGGATCCTAGACAGAGCTCGACCGAGTTTGGTGGACGGTATGATGACGAAGTTGACTCAACGGATGCAATCGGTTTGTACCCCGCCCATTGCGTGGTCAATGATATCAGACGTCGTCTGACGGCTTTTGAGCAGAAGGTCACAGACATGGACGTTGGGTGGAATAAGGACGTCGCTGCGCTTAAAGAGGTCCTGACGAGCGTGACAATCGATGTAGAGCTCTCTCCCCTGACTGAGCGGGTCGTGCTGATAAAGGAGCACCTTCATCAAGTCCATCACGTTCTAAAACTCACGGATGATGATGATGATGATGAGTAGTAGTCTACTTTTATATTTTTTATTATGGAAGCTCGAACGGTGTCGTATTATATAAAACAAACCTTCCGAACACTGTTTTATACAGTGGGGACACCTGAAATTCAAAAAATCATTTAGACAAAGTTTTTATATCGTCCGGACGTTGTTGTTTATAATCAGACGCTATCCTTTTGGTATTTCTAAAACGGTCTCGTGTAATGTAAGGCAGTGTTCAGACGATTATTTACAGTTCGAACATCAATTCCCTCAAAAACTAATACACGTATGCGTCCAAACTTCCTTTGATGTGTCCGAAAGGTATTCAATCATATGAAAGTCGCAGAGCTGATTTGTGGCGTCTAATCTCATTGAATAGGTTTTGAAATGAGCAATTCTTTTAGAATTTGATATTGGATTGCATTTGAGGTTAATGAGTTTTAAATTGAATTGTTTTAGGATGAAAAACATGTATTTTAATATATGACAGCATGTGTTTTTCAAAATTTTAGTGTCTAAAATGAAAGTAATTGACTTTAGGGTTGGTTGTGATGTGTTTATATTGAAGTATTTGTGATTTTTGACAAGATTTTAGGGGTGAAAATAGAGTCAGTGCGTCGAAAAACTATCTTGTTCGACAATCTCAGTCCAGACGGATTATGTATAGTCTGGACTCTATTTTTGGTTCGGATGCGTTGCAAAAGCATCTGAAATTGTATATGTAGGGTTCAGACGTTTTTGTTACGTCCGAATGGTTTTTTTTTGTTATGTCTTGCATTCATTTAGTTGCCTTAGACCCAATTTAAGAATTACACAAAGTTTGGATAACGAACTGGATGTAATTCTTGAATTGTCCACGTAATGGACAGTTTGAGTTTACAATATGCGTAATTGTATCTGCTATTTTGACAGATGTGTTTAGAAATTTCGATGCAAATCCCCTTTTCTCCTTTGGATACACATTCAGCATTGAGCTTACACACTTGCCATAAAAGGTAGATGTTTAGGCTCAATGTTGTAGGCGTGTATCTGGTGACTGAGCGAAAATACTATCGAAATTTCTAAAGCATTAGTCACAATGGTCGGGGAACCGTTGAGAGTGGTCCACAACAACGTGAAGTAGAAGGAAATGATGATTCCTTGGAATCGTTAAGTGAAGAATGTAGTGATTCTGAAGAATTTAACTCCGAGGAGTAAAATAACTCTATCGTTTCAATTAAATTTGCGTTTCTATTTTATATTCATTTTGAGTAACATAATTCATTGTGTTTTTTGTTATTTACTATTGATTTATTTGGTCACATGAAGACGTCATGCCAGCGGGAGGAAAATTTTTTCGGTGCGATTCATCAGTTCGAGCTGAGAGTAGTACGGGTACACTAGCAGTGTCGGGTCCTTCGCTTAGGAATAGGAATGAATTACCGTCCCCTACCACAGCCAGTCCAGTAGGCACCCAGACTAGTTGTGCGCGTAAGTATCTTACTCCGTCAATCTTTATTAAATATTATGACTTACTCAAGGCTCGCCCCAAACGAAAGCTGACCGTCCATATCCTTGATGAACGTATGACGGTGATGAGATGGCGTCCTCAATGCGTCGTTGTACAACATGTCCCATTTGAGACGAGTAAGTGGAAGGAGGTCCCTGACAGGGTTAAGTATGTGATGAACCGAGTGTTGGTAAGTATAATTTATTAAATTTTAATTTGTTGAAAATTTTTTGTGTTTCTAACGTCTACGATGAACACAGCGTATAAGACGCACAGAAATAGAATGTTCTAGCATTACACGGGGTCAATTCAAAAAAACAGTGTTAGTGCACCTGTATCCCGATATGAACAAGGAATAATTGACTCATGTTTGTGATTTATTCGCGAGAGAGAAATTTCTTGTTAAACATTTTTATTCCGTTCTGAACGTTTATTTTAGCTATATGCTTAATTGTGGTAACAATTGTAAATGTACAATGCCGAGGAGTGCAATAAACAAGGAGAATAAAACTAAGCTGAAGATTGTACACACATCGGGAGCGAGGTCCTTCCAACATGCTAGAGCGTTGTTAGTAAGTAATAAGTTTACATTTTTATTATTTATTATTTAAATTAAATACTTTGGTATTTTAATATGCATGTTCTATATATCTTTTGGTGTACAGAAAAATTCAGAATCTGATGAAATTAGTCCTTCGTTGCTTTATAAAAAGACGCATAATAAGGATGGTATGTGGACTTCAGAAGATTCACGAGAAAATTATGTAAGTTGTAACGTTAGATTTAATGATGCATTCGTATGCGTTTATATTTCATATGTACTAGTTTTATCATCTTTTCTAATTTTGTAGGAAAAAATGGAGGTGTTGCAGTTGCAGCACGAGTCAGAGGGAAAGTCATACATCGAATTGGAGATCTTCACTGAGGTGTTGGGGACGAAAGCGGGTTACGGGCGAGGTTTAGGCCGTTTAGTACGGTCTCTTGGATCATCTTCATCAGCATCGTCCGTTGATTTGTCCCGAAGATTGGAGGAGCCCAGATTACCGATTGAGGAGATGAGGGCTAGACAGTTGGAATATAAAGCACTTCTGGTCAAGCGGTTAGATATGGAGCAGACAATGCGAGAGCATCTGCTGATGATGGATGAGCAGCAATGGAAGAAAGACGAAGAGCTGATGAAGATGATGGTGAAGCAGCAACGGAAAAAAGATGAAAGGCACCAGAAGATGATACAGTAGCAACAAAGGAACCTAGTGGAGTAAATCAGATAGATCCAATCTCGTTCGACACCAAAACGAAAAATTTGGGTAGATTTATGTATTTTTACTACTTTGTCAGTATTTATCGATTATGTATTTTATTTACTTTCAATAATGATTGCTTATTTGTAGATATTTTATTATAATATTAGCAGTGAATATCATTCTATTTATATTATTTCTAAATTATTATTAAAATTTATTTAAATTAATTCAAATATATAGAAAACCGTTCGAAGAGTAAAAAATTCCGTCCGTACGATTCTTTTACATTGAGAACGTGCTCACACATAACTATTTGTCCGCACAGTTTGCTTTAAATTAGTCCGTCCGAACGGTTGTTCTCGCGTCCACACGGTCTTTAAATAAGAAACCGTGCGCACGATACACAAACATGTTATGAAACCGTGCGCACGGTTTGTAGATGAACAAATTCATTTCGTCACATTGGACGAACCGTTCGCATCAGCTGTCTGAAAGTATGGAGAGTACGTTTGCATAGCTCATGCAAACGGATGGACTGTACTGGGCATAACGATTTTCAATTTCGTCACTATGGCACAAAACAGTTGGGACGGTTTTGTCATCCAAAAGCATAGCTGACGAACTGGGCACTTCAGGTGACAAATTTTTTTGTCACCCAAAGTCTATTTTCTTGTAGTGTGAGTCCCCCAGACGATTTAGAGATTGGATTAATTACACCCCTTAGAGATTCACTAACCGGTAAGACAGATGCGACCAATTCAATTCGACCACTTGGAAGGCATGACAATCTAAAACTCGTTGGCAACGCTAATGGATTAGAGAGAACAGGCTGAAGTTTAAGGAAAAGCGGCCATATAGCCCATCTCTCCCATCATTTAACATAAGCTAAAGTATGACGTGGACTAAAGTAATAAAACAACTAGTTGTGAAATTTTGTTTATATATATGGACGCAGATAAAGAATATGTGGGTTGGAGGCAAACTAGCTAACACGTGGTTAAAAATCTTTGCCAGAATAATGGCCGCGGAACTTTCCTGCCACTTGCATCAGGTTTTTTTTTTGGCAAACTAGCTCTTCCAATACTTTCCGTGAGTCTACTACTTATCCCAAAAGTTTAAGCATAAGAAGAGAAAGCTTTTAGTATTTGAATTATATTTTATAATACTCCCCTTTAATTGGGAGGCCCAACATGTACAAAATTTAATTTAAATTGAAAAGAGTGCGAAGTGAGGTCTTGAATTTAGGATCATTGGCTTTGATACCATGTGAGTCTACTACTTATCCTAAAAGCTTAAGCTGATAGGAAGAGAAATATTTTAGCATTTGAATTGTATTTTCTAACACTTTCCACCCATATCCATCCTCCAAAGTTGCTAATTTTGGATCCTTCCTCATAACTTTCAATGATATATCTGTCCATCATCAAAACAACACATCAATTTGAGCGTTGTTTCGATTTGTATATGGTGTCCATCCAAAATGGCTACAAGCTTACAACTCTTTTAACTGCCTAGAACTTGTCTCGAAATTTATGCCAGCTGACTTACATCAAACGTATAGGTACTTGCAATATTGTGAAATGATTGTCTCAAACACACAATGACTGAGAATACTGACATACCATACATATTGGTGGAGACAGTAGCAAGAAAGAGCTGAACGCGTTCACCAATAGATAATCGTTCCAAACGAGTCACAGATGATAGATAACACTCAAGGAGTTTTCCGTGTCTTCCTTGCGCTTGCTATATATATATTCTTCTTCTCATCAGTCATTGCACGATTGTGTTTTGGAAAACAGGAGAAGAGAGACAGAGAGTAACAGCAATCACCATTTCACGAACTTGTCTATAATTGTGAACAGAAATTTGTGATGAATTGCATGCCTCCCGTTTCCCATTAGAGGTCGATCAGCTTTTGTAACATCTTTGAAGTGAGGCTTTATTTCAAACCAGCTAATTATAAGATGATTTTTTTTTTCTAAGTAGCTAATCAGATGATTGAATTCGTGTACGGTCTTTTGTTTGGGAGGACTTTCTTTCTGACTCCCCCCTCCAGCAGGCACCAGCTATCGTCAGGTCAATAGCGATTTTACCATTTTAGCAGTTGTTCAATAAAGGCCAAAAATCTATGGATTTAACCCCTTATTGAGCTGGTCCTCATGGGCCATCTTCACATGATAAGTGCTGTCCCGCGACCCATGCTCGAAAGGGCACATAGCTAGTCTTTGCAACCTTCGACTAATTTGTTAGGGCATGATTTTTTGTTTTTAAATTGTTAATTGATTGGCCCGGAAATCTCCGGCCCATAAATTGTTGTCCTCGCCTTGCTGGATTGTTGCTTAGTGCCAGGAAAAAATATGAATAAGAATATCAAAATTCATGCATTATATCATGCACTATAAAAAACTGGTCTTTAGCGGCAGTCAGCGACAACCATTACAAATGCCGCTAAATATAGGGCTTTTAGCGGCATTTTTCCATTTGAAAAAACGCCGCTACATGTCAAACTCTACAGCGGCGGTAACTATGACCACTGCTAAATTATGATTTACCTTTATCGACGTTTGTCCACAAACGCCGCTAAAAGCCGAACTTATAGCTGCGTTTGTGCACAAAAGCCGCTATAGGTAGTAAGCTTTAGCAGCGTTTGTTTTAAAAAACGTTGGTAAAGGTGTATCTATAGCAGCGTTTGTTGACACAAACGCTGCTATATGTATAAATAACAATAATTTTTTTATTTATTTAATGTTAATAATTATTTTATATATTATTATATTCCTTTTAATAAATAATTTATTTTGTCATGTATTTGAAAATTTCTATTTTAAAGGACCTACTTAATAAAATATGGAATTAGAGAGAGTGTTATGAAAAATGAAGTTGTTATATGATATATTTTAAATTATAATCCATGATTGTTATGGTAATTGCATATTTATTGACTAAATCTAAGTAGTTAGAAAATATCTATTATCATACGTGTAATGAGAATATATATTTTGAATTATTAGTAATATAATATTATTTAATTCAGATATATTAATTAATTTCAAACAAAAAGATATTGTGAGATTAGTTTATGCAATTAAAGTACATAAATTAATATATGATCTTAGGTAGGTACATACATATAAGTACTTAGGTTAATTAGCACATATAATGTATAGGACAAACACATATAAAAAATCATGCAATGTTATATAGAAGACATTATACTTTTAAAATATAAGTATTATATATTATTACTGAAAGTGTTTGTAATGTTGGCATAATTTTCCATGGTCAAAACAATCATTTGTTAAATGTAATTTTTCATTTGTAGATGTGTAAATGCAACTTGATTAAGTCTGGAATGAAGTGGAGCTAAGGAGAAAGTTTCTGGAAGGTGCTGGGTGCATCTAGAATGGTTGGAAGTTGGTTACGGAGCTGTTAGACAGATTTTCAGTCGGCTGGGTTAGCCTTGGGTCAGCTTAGCGAGAAAATTGCAGATAACGTAATAACCTTCTAGAATTGTGTCCAGTCATCATAACTTTTTCGTTTTGACTTATTTACCCTCACTAAAGTCATATACCACTTTCCCAAATGCTTTGGACGTACTCACTCATCGTCTATTCTCTTGAAACTTCAAGAAATCTCTCTGTACTCGATTTTCCCCATTTCTCTCTTGTGCAAAATTTCTGTTCTAACCAGATCTGATTGTGAGAGTGAGTAATCTTCCCTCTGGTGGAAGATCAGTGAGCCTTGTCGTCGACTGAAGGCTGGAAGTTCTTAGTTCGTTGCTATTGAAGATTCACATCACCAAGAGTTGAGGTTCTTGAGTGGGTTCTCAAGAAAAGTTGTTGCTGAAAGTTTTCAGAGGAGCTTCAAGCCCACGAGTTCGTGGGATCTGCTGTAGAACGAGCACCAGAGTTGCTGGTCTTCGAGTGGGTGCTGGGCACCAACCCAATTCGGAGGATTGGGTGATTTTACATAGGAAAAGGGGTCTTGAGGCCAAAAGGTTTTTGGTTAGATCACCATTGTAAAATCCCGACGTTCTAGTGGAAAAACTTGGTGGAAACACCCGGAGTGTTTTTTAATTTCTCAGAAGACGTTCTTCTGGAGAAATTTTTCACTTCGTCAACAAAAAATTCCGGTGTTGTCTTTATTGTTGTTTTCTCTTGATCTTGATCTTGTTTTATCTAACCAATCTTGTGTTTACCGTTTTGCAGATCTTACTAGCTGAAAACGTGTTATGTTAAAGGGCTAAATAGTTGCTGCATTGGTTCTGTTATTTGGTTTGATATTAATTGATTTTGGTTGTGTTATTGAACTTGCTGATTGCTGGTTTTTGAACGTGGTCTTGCTGATTAAGTTGTCTGGATTTCTGATTTTAGAATTGCAATAGAATTGCAATATATCTTCTTGTTTTGATATCTGAGTTGTTGTGATCTTTACAATATTTCTTGTTTATATTGTTGCTATAAATCACTCTGTTTCTTGATTCAACAACGACTGTAAATCATAGTTAGTTTGCTGAAATTATTCTAGTGATATGATTCTTGGTTTCTGATCTGCGGTAAACTTCATAAAGCTTTGAAGAAAGTTAGTTCAAAATTCTGCAGATTTCTTGATTATACAGCTGCTGTAAATCATTCTACTTGTTGGGTGTTCAGTTCACAAAAATTCATACATTGTCTTGATTGTGTACTTGCTACAAGTATATCATAGTCTTTGGTTTATTGTTGCTGAAACACTTGATAGTTTTGATTTCAATCATTGCTGGAAAATCTGCTGTGTTCTTGTATTAGTGTTGCTGTAAAATTCATATAGCTGAGATTGTATACTTGTTGTCCAGATCTCTTGTTGTTTAGTCTAGGTGCTGTAAAATCTACCAAGGTTGTGTATTTTACAGATTGTTAAGTGTTGATTGATTGTTATTTACCTGTGCTATCTTTCTGTGATAAAAAGAAAGTGTAGATTATTTTTAAATACCTATTCACCCCCCCTCTAGGTATATTCTAGGGTCTAAACGCAGTTTCAATTGGTATCGGAGCCTCATATTCGATCCTTGACCCTTAGTTGTTGTTATGGAAAACAATCAATTGTTCTTTGTTTCTCCCTATTCTAATGGGAGTAATTATGCCTATTGGAAACCATATGAAAGAGGTGAAAAAGGTAAATTTAGAGAGTTCAAAAAGAAGAAAAACTCTCAAGAATTTCAATGCCATGGCTGCAAAGGATATGGACACTTTAAAGCGGACTGTCCAACTTTTCTAAAATCAAAAGGTAAGGCTATGAATGATTCCTTGTCTGATTCTGATTCTGATTCGTCATCTAGTACTGATAAATCTGATAGTAAGGTAAACTACATTGCTTTTACTTCATCTATTAATGCTATTAGTGATGTTAGCCTAAGTGATGATGATTTATTAGATGATGATATTGATGAATATGAATCTCTTCAAACTGCCTATAATTGTTTGTTCGAAGAAAGCCTTAAGGTGAAAAGAGAGAATCTTACCTATTATAAAAGGCTTAAGAACTTAGAAATTGAAAATGAAGAGTTGTTGGCTAAGAATTGTGAACAATCTATCTTAATTGACAATCTGAAAAATAGTAATGCCTCTCTAGATCTGAAAGTAAAGAACTTGGAAATAGAACTAGAGAAGTCCAATTCACAACTGAAATATTTTTCAAGTGGTACAAAGAAACTTGACATGATGTTAAGTCTAGGAACTTCTTCTAATGATAAGCATGGATTGAGTTTTAAAAATTCTGATTCTAATGCTTTAGTTGCTAACAAAACTGTGTCTGTTCCTGCTATTACTAAAGAAAAATTTTCAGATGTCAACAGTCAACCGAAAGTGAGTTTACACACTGCTGCTCATGGTAAGAACATCTCACGGATCTCTTATGTAAGTTCAAGGTCAGTCCCTACTTGTTTCTATTGTGGAAAAAGAGGTCATGTAAGATCAAAGTGTTTTAAATTGAATTCTAGCAAAAGTAAGTTTTCGAATTCACTTTCAATTTCAGCTTTTGATAAGTTAGTTTCTCAAGTCTCTATTTTGTCTAAACAAGTTGATCTTATATGTAAGAAAATTGAGTTGAGCAATTTAAATTTTACGAAAAAAGTTTGGGTAAGAAAAAAGGATGACACTTGAACATATTATTGCAAAACAAAAAACCTATTGGTTGATTTATTTACCAAACTCCTTGATGGAACAAGGTTTGAATTTTTAAGAAATCAATTGGTATTTGTTCAATGTTGGAAGTATTTCTTGCATTATAATTGATGGATAATATGTTGTTGTTTAAGTTCTGAAAAATTTGAGTTTTCAAGAAATTTTGATTTGTTGAAAATTTGTAATTTTTCATGGTAATTCGAATTTTATGTAGTCTAAGGTTTGATGTCATTGACAATTGTCAGTGGTGAATCTGTCAGAGGTCAGCCGGATGTTCTTCAATCTTAGGTAGAGTGGTTATGTTGTCAGGAGAAGATAGTGTATGTGGTAGTACTTAGTGGTTTTTACCCTTAGTTATTTTAGTACATATGTTTTTGTCTTTTACCATTTGTCTCTAAAATGCCCACTACCTCTCACGTACCTTCTCTCTAGTCTATCTCTATTTTGATCATAACTTACTCAAATCTTGATCATTTTGCGTGATTTTCGTTGGGATTTGTTCAAGATTCAATCCTCTACGATCTCTAAGGTATTATACTTGAATTTTGTGAGATTTAATGGATGATATATGCTAAATTCGAAGTTCTTGAAAACCCTTATGAGTTTTGTGAAAATTTCTTAGATCTACTTTGTTTTCTTAGCTAAATGCTTAAGAAATCATATGGGCTTTGTTTGTGAAGTCATTTGGGAGAAGATTTCATCATTTATATCTCAGATCTACTAGTTTAGTGCTTCAAATTTCAATGTTTTTTGAGAATTTCGGGTTTGACATTTTTTTTGGAAATGGAAGATTTGTCTTGCTTAAATGAATGGGTATTGTTTCTTCTTTCCTTATAGTGACTGAATATGTTATAAGAATGAGTAGTTTGCATTTGTTGAATATAAAATGAAGTCCACTTCTATTTGTGGAGTCATTGTTCATACAGGGGGTTACACATTTTTGTGCTTAAATGCTCTCTTTTGGTTATGTGTTTATTTATTCTTCATCTATATTGTTTGCAAAATAATGGTTGTTGAATAATTGATGAGGAGTGATGAATATTGCACATATTCAATATATTGAGATTACATTGAGCATATTGTATTGTCTATGTGAGCTGAAAATTCTATATGATGAGCTGGAACTATATTTTGATGTGGATTTCTTGAACAGGTTTTATTGTCTTAAATGTAGATGATATGACTTTGTATTGGATTATTGGTATATTTCTATGAGCTGAAAGTTATATTCAATTTGGAAATGTTCTTGAAATTGATTAAGAACTTTCATGTGTTGGCAATGTGCAAGTATATGTTGTATGTTGACTGAGCTTACTAATTTCAAATATTGTGGTTTGTTTTGACTTCAACATATTTGGAAATTTATTTTGAGATGTTGTATTGAGCTAGACTTTGGTTTAAGTTTCAATTGGTATATATAATTGGAGTATGTACATGAAGAAATGCTTCACCTTTTAAGTCCCCTTCTCCTTCATTTAATATTGAGCATCTTCCCTCTGATGAGGAAGATTATGGTAGTATGAGTGATATGGAGGATTAACTCCTTTGTCTTTTCCATGACAAAAAGGGGGAGATATTAGAGTAAGGGGGAGCTAAATAGTAAAGGGAGCTGAAGCTTATAAGGAACTTATTCTTTGCATATGTAAGGGGGAGTAATGTGGTGTGTGGTTGGGGAGCTGCTACTGCTGTTATGGAGTTATGAACTTGAGGGGGAGTTTTTGCTATCTACTATTATGTTGTGTTCTGTTATGCCATGTTCTGTTATATAAGCTACTGTTATGAACTTGTGTTGTTGCTATGATATGTTTAAAGTTCAGTTATGCTTAGTTATCATTGCTAGGGGGAGCTTGAACACTTTTGTGTTGTGTTTAAGACTTGTTTAAATAGCTAAGTCTTGTTTTAGTGATAATCTATTTTCAGAGTTGATTATCTTGAGTATATTGATCACGGTTGAGTTTGAGTGTTTTCTTTTCAGGTACTCAAACCATTAATCAAGTTGCTTAGGGATATTGTTAGAATTTATCTAGGCTGCTTACTAAACTGTAAATCGAGTTCTGTTTTGGTGATGACAGATCTTGGGGTAGGTTTAGGCTTAGCTTAAGGTTTTGTCATGGAAATTGCCAAAGGGGGAGATTGAAAGTGTTTGTAATGTTGGCATAATTTTCCATGGTCAAAACAATCATTTGTTAAATGTAATTTTTCATTTGTAGATGTGTAAATGCAACTTGATTAAGTCTGGAATGAAGTGGAGCTAAGGAGAAAGTTTCTGGAAGGTGCTGGGTGCATCTAGAATGGTTGGAAGTTGGTTACGGAGCTGTTAGACAGATTTTCAGTCGGCTGGGTTAGCCTTGGGTCAGCTTAGCGAGAAAATTGCAGATAACGTAATAACCTTCTAGAATTGTGTCCAGTCATCATAACTTTTTCGTTTTGACTTATTTACCCTCACTAAAGTCATATACCACTTTCCCAAATGCTTTGGACGTACTCACTCATCGTCTATTCTCTTGAAACTTCAAGAAATCTCTCTGTACTCGATTTTCCCCATTTCTCTCTTGTGCAAAATTTCTGTTCTAACCAGATCTGATTGTGAGAGTGAGTAATCTTCCCTCTGGTGGAAGATCAGTGAGCCTTGTCGTCGACTGAAGGCTGGAAGTTCTTAGTTCGTTGCTATTGAAGATTCACATCACCAAGAGTTGAGGTTCTTGAGTGGGTTCTCAAGAAAAGTTGTTGCTGAAAGTTTTCAGAGGAGCTTCAAGCCCACGAGTTCGTGGGATCTGCTGTAGAACGAGCACCAGAGTTGCTGGTCTTCGAGTGGGTGCTGGGCACCAACCCAATTCGGAGGATTGGGTGATTTTACATAGGAAAAGGGGTCTTGAGGCCAAAAGGTTTTTGGTTAGATCACCATTGTAAAATCCCGACGTTCTAGTGGAAAAACTTGGTGGAAACACCCGGAGTGTTTTTTAATTTCTCAGAAGACGTTCTTCTGGAGAAATTTTTCACTTCGTCAACAAAAAATTCCGGTGTTGTCTTTATTGTTGTTTTCTCTTGATCTTGATCTTGTTTTATCTAACCAATCTTGTGTTTACCGTTTTGCAGATCTTACTAGCTGAAAACGTGTTATGTTAAAGGGCTAAATAGTTGCTGCATTGGTTCTGTTATTTGGTTTGATATTAATTGATTTTGGTTGTGTTATTGAACTTGCTGATTGCTGGTTTTTGAACGTGGTCTTGCTGATTAAGTTGTCTGGATTTCTGATTTTAGAATTGCAATAGAATTGCAATATATCTTCTTGTTTTGATATCTGAGTTGTTGTGATCTTTACAATATTTCTTGTTTATATTGTTGCTATAAATCACTCTGTTTCTTGATTCAACAACGACTGTAAATCATAGTTAGTTTGCTGAAATTATTCTAGTGATATGATTCTTGGTTTCTGATCTGCGGTAAACTTCATAAAGCTTTGAAGAAAGTTAGTTCAAAATTCTGCAGATTTCTTGATTATACAGCTGCTGTAAATCATTCTACTTGTTGGGTGTTCAGTTCACAAAAATTCATACATTGTCTTGATTGTGTACTTGCTACAAGTATATCATAGTCTTTGGTTTATTGTTGCTGAAACACTTGATAGTTTTGATTTCAATCATTGCTGGAAAATCTGCTGTGTTCTTGTATTAGTGTTGCTGTAAAATTCATATAGCTGAGATTGTATACTTGTTGTCCAGATCTCTTGTTGTTTAGTCTAGGTGCTGTAAAATCTACCAAGGTTGTGTATTTTACAGATTGTTAAGTGTTGATTGATTGTTATTTACCTGTGCTATCTTTCTGTGATAAAAAGAAAGTGTAGATTATTTTTAAATACCTATTCACCCCCCCTCTAGGTATATTCTAGGGTCTAAACGCAGTTTCAATTACTACCAACCTATTTTAATTAAGATTATTATACTAGTTATAAAAACGAGTGTAAAATAATATGCTATGTATTTAATACTAAGTATAAAGATTTTAAATACTATATCACTTGTTGTTCACTCGTTGTTATGTGATATATATGAGTATATATATTTATATATAGTATAATGTAGTCACAATACATTATATATATTATACTATTAAATATATATAGTATAATATATATAATGTATTGTCATGACAACAATGTTATATAAGTGCACTAGCTAGATTTTTTTTCACTACAATGTGATATGTATTTAAGTATACCCACATGTATTGTGACTCAGTTTATTATATAATAAAACAATACTTTAAAAAAATAATAGTTTTAAGTATATGCATATTTATATAAGCAATAAGTATGTACTTGTTACATAAGCAATACATATGTACTTTTAAATTTTAAAATTTACATCAATTCTATTTAATTATTTTCTTATGAGACACTAATTTGACACGCCAGCTACTCATGTTGCTTTACAATTTTACTTTATGAGAATAAAAGAACATTATATAAATAAATAAAAATAACAAAATTTAAAGAAAGGAAAAAGAAAACAAAGCAAAACGGTGAGTTAGGCTGTGAGAAGAACTTTTTATTTCGCGCGCGGGCCCCAGGACCGAAATCTCTCCTTCCCTCTTCCTCTTTTATTCTCCGAACGAAATCCCTCATATCCCTCATTATTCCTCTTCATCAAACGTTCTCTCGAAATCTCTTTTAGTTTCTCTCTAAAAAGCATTGCTTTATTTATGTTTGTTTTATCATTTGTTTACTTTTATGCAATTTTTGTTATCTTGTTGACCTGCATTTTCCCTTTTTTCAGCTGAAATAGTCTCAAATCTGGGAGAGAGTAGCGAAGGCAAGTGAAATGGGTATCTTCGGTTCCAAATTTCTTCTTGGGATTAAAAGTTCGGTTCTCTTGGAATCTGGTGCAAGGTCTTGGAATAGAGAAAGAGGCCTGGGGATCTTTATTTTTGGAGAAAATTAGAACAACATGCGGTGGTGGCTGAGTCTCTCTATTGATGTTTTCCACAAAGTCATCTCACTGAACCTTTATTGTAGGCTGAGTCTCTCTCACTGTCTCTCTATTTTCCATGGGATCCAACTTTTTTGTTGTTGTCCCCTGTTATGTCCGCCAGATTAGCTGAACATTACTGGACCTTGTTCTGAACCGTCTTTCTCTCCGTGGATATTCCTTTAGTTTTTCTACTCGCTTAGTCCAATTTCTCTCCCAGAATATTCGTTTCTGCTGACTTGATCTCTTTGGTTTTAAGTTTTTTTTTACCCTTGAAGTTCCTGTTTTCTAGAAAAAGTTGTGATTTCTTTTCCTTTATGTTTCTGCTAAGGACCTTATTCACATACTCAGCCCGTGAAAGTTCCAATATCCCTTTGGTCCTGTTCCTGATGAGTCTCATACCTATGATTTTTTTTGTAGCACCCAAATCCTTCATTCAAACTGCTCAGACAACTGCCTCTTGAGATTATCAATCTCATTTATGCGTGAACCTGCCACGAGCATATCATCTACATATAGCAACAATATAATATAAGAATTCTTAAAACTCTTCACATAACAACAATCATCAGCGTTGCACCTCGTGAACCCAGTACTACATATGAAACTATCAAACTTCTTGTACCATTATCTTGGTGCTTGTTTTAGGCCATTCAAGCTCTTCCTTAGTTTGCATACCATATTCTCCTTCCCCGGTACTGAGAACCCCTGTGGCTGATGCATGTAAATCTCCTCCAAATTACCATGAAGGAATGTTGTCTTCACGTCTAACTATTCAAGATGTAGATTCTCAGCTGCCACCATTGCAAGTATCATTCTAATGGTTGTCATCTTCACCACCGGAGAGAATATATCAGTATAATCAATTCCTTCCTTTTGCTGAAATCCTTTTACCACCAACAGGGCCTTGTAGCGCTTGCTACTATCATTCTCATCCTTTATCCTTTACACCCATTAATTATGTAGAGTCTTCTTTCCTGCTGGAAGTTTAGTCAACTCCCATGTCTTGTTAGTCATCAGTGAATCTATCTCAGCCTTCATAGCTAACTCCCACTTGATTGAACTTTAAATCTACAAGGCTTCATCATAAGTATTTGGCTCTCCACCATCAATCAAGAAGATAAAGAATAGGGAGGGTGAAAATCGATGTGGAGGTCAACGGATTCTGGAAGACGTTCTTACAACAACTGTAGGTGTAATCTGTTCAACCTGTGGCTGTGGATCTGTATCTATTTAGTTCTCGTTATAGATGATATCTTCGGCGATCTCATATGAGTTGACATACTCATAATCATTCAAATTCGGCTTTGCACCATCAGATTCCGACTCTGCGACATCATATTCTGCACTTGAACTGTCTTTGTACAAAGCCTGCTCATTATAAATCACATTGCAACTTCTAATAATTTTCCGGTTTTGATCATCCCAAAACCTATAACCGAACTCCTCATCTCCATAGCCAATAAATAAACACTTCCTAGACTTAGCATCAAGCTTACTCTAGCATCGGACTCAATATGGATATATGAAACACAAACAAAAGCTTTTAAGTGTGAAATGTTTACCTCCTTTCCTCTCCATACCTCTTCTGGCAATCTGTAATCCAAGGGACCTGAGGACCCACGATCGATGAGGTAAGAAGTCATGTTCACTGCATCTGCCCAGTAAGTTTTTGGTAACCTAGAGTGCAGTCTCATACTTCTTGCATGCTCACAAAGAGTTTTGTTCATGCGCTCTGCCACACCCTTTAGATGCGGCGTCCCAGGAATAGTTTTCTCCATCCCAATCCCATTTACAACACAATACTCCTTGAAATCCATATCAGTGTATTCTCCTCCATTGTCTGATCTCAAGCACTTCATCTTCAAACCGGTTTCTGTTTCTACCATGGCTTTCCACTTCTTGAAACAATCAAATACATTAGATTTATTTTTCGATAAATAGACCCGTATCTTTCTGCTTGCATCATCAATGAAAATGATGTAGTACCGTGAGCATCCAAGAGATGCCACTGGGAGGGTCTCCACAAGTCTATATACACCAGCTCCAGTCTTTCAGACTTCGGTGTCCTGTCAATCTTCAGGAAACTTGCCTTTTCTGCTTGCCTAAAATACAAGTTTATAATGTTCACAGTGTTGTGGAAAAAAACGTGCGAGGGTCCAGCAATGACATCTTTGATTTGGAAGCTTCCGCCGTGACATGTTTATTATTTCATGTTTAACTCTTTCAAAATTCACTAAATGTTCTAAAAATAACAAAAAATGTTTGTGCATGAGGTAAGGGATTCCATTACACAATTGTTGGTTATGGTATTATTATTCCGTTCGATGTCTAATAATCGGATGTACATGACTGTACCTATTAGCTTTAATTTTCAAATGTATTGAAATTCCTACTTTAAAGGAAAGACGTGGCCTTGCATCAATAACTGAACCTATTATCTTCTTCTTTTTTTTAAAAAAAACAAAGACTAAATAGATAGATACGGATGTAAGGTTGAACCTATTATCTTCTTTGTTTAAAAAAACAGAGACTAAATAGATAGATATGTGAGTAAGATAGAAGGAGAAATGAGAGATATCAGGGAGGAGGCGCGCATGATCAAGGCGCTTTGAGCGTTCTGGTGGGCATTAAATTCGGAATTAATATGAATGGGTTGTCGACTGCATATTCGAGGTATGCAGCTGTTGATTACAAATTAAAGAGTTGTATCTGTTTCAATTCTCAAAGACAACGCTTTAATTGAAGATATATTTTCTCATGGTGAAAATTTCAGTCTTCTCCCATGGCGGGGCAAAGTAGAGCGCCTGTTTTTTCCCGAAACATGTTTGACCGCTCATGACTCCATTATATAATGGGACAACGTTCTCATATGGATCTCCACACTCGGGTAGACTAATATTTCATACTCTATCTATATGGTCCAAGAGCAGAGAAGGTTTGTGTATATATGTGTTCGACTAAAGTGCTTGGGCGTAAGTCTAGATACCTAAGAGGCATGGAATAGTCTGTTATTTCCCCACCATCAACCAAATCGCGATCATCAACATGTTAGAAAATTTCCTTAAGGTGACCTAATTGACATATGTAAATAATCTTTTAAAATTTTAAAGATTATGGTGTCAGTTAAATAAGATTATGAAACCCGTAGCAGATTCAAATTTAGAAGTAAATGAATAAAGATTGCAATTTGATTTCTGATTTAAATTGGAATTCAAAAATTGTAACCAATTAGATAAAGATTGCTATTTGATTTTGAATTTGAATTTCCTTGATGGAAGGAACAAATCAAAATCTACAAACAGATTGAGGGTCCCTGACCTAGCCTATAAATAGAGGCCTGTGTATACCATCTATGACATATTCTGTAAGGCATAGGCATAGGATGGAAGAGCCTCACTAAAATATTTCATATTCATAAAGTTACTCTGCAGAGATTCCGTTCGAGTGCTGAGCAAGATGACTGGAGGTAAAGATTCTGCTATATTTTATTCCACTGCGTTCACAATCGAATAGGTTGATTGTGATTTTACTCTCACATATGGTATCAGAGCGACCTTCCCTACTTCTTGTTCAGTGAAGCGATTTACTGATTAAATTTAGATTGTCGCTTGAATCAAGAAATAAGGTTCTTAGTATCAGTGTTTTAAAAGAAAACTTTTTCTTTCTTTGACCGGATCTCTATTATGTTCAGTATAAATTTTTTGTATCTTCGGTCCCAATGCAATTTTTTTTTTTTTGCAAATGATTGTATGAATCTGTACGCGATGTGCTTTTCGTTATTGGGCCATAACTTTTGTTTATGAAAAAGTAAAGGCACTTCGGTTTTTGGTGCAAACAAAAACATTTTTGAAAAACCGTATGAATTTGGGTTCTTGAAAATTTTCATGAATCTCTTGTTTTTTATTCATTGGAATTCCAAAGAAACAGACCCACTAGAAGGAGGTGAAGCTCACCACCTCCGTGCGGTAGCAAGTGGCCTGGAGAGGAGGCCTAGCCACGGGTTCACGACCTTCTCGTCGCCGGTGCAGGCCGTTGCAGGTGGCGGCGTCCCAAGGGACGCCATGCCCAGCTCAGGGCAGCGACAGTAGCTGCCGCAGCACCTGAGTAAAAACACAGACCATCGGGTCTGTTAGAAGAAACCGGGTCATGGACCCGGTTATCCGGGTAGGAAACCCTACCCGGACAAGGATATTGGGCTGGCCTTGGCCCAACCCAATTCACATACTTTAGGCTGACCATTGGGTCAGCCCAAGGGCCTTGAGGCCCGACTCTCTCACCAACCCGACTTGACCGGTTCGCACGACCCTCGTTGGCGGGCCGCGGGTTGGACCGCAGATACGGTCGGGCCGGACTGGCAGATTAAATTATTAATTTTTAGTTTAATTTTTTTTAAAAAAAAAATACCATTATGCTTGCATTAATTTCTAGAATTATTTTGATAGATGATATTCAATGTTTAATTGATTAAATTCTAGAAATATCAGTTTACTTTTATGCTTGCATTAATTTCTAGAATTATTTTGATGTTCAATGTTTAATTGATAACATTCTAGAAATATTAAGTTTATCTTTATGCTTGATTTATTATGTGAAAATCTAATTATATAGATATGTTAATCATGCATAAAATGTTTGATGCCTAGACCAAGCATGATTAAATGAACCTACTAAGGTTGGTGGGAATATGGGGTATGATCGAAGAATACAGGTCTGGGACAGTTCTGGCTAAGGAAAGTCTTTGTATTTAGAGGTCCTTAGACCTACCTAACTTACCTGGGAGCTCCCCTGCTTGTATTTTAGAAAATACTATTGTCCCACGATGAATAATGGTTCATGTTTTATTCTTGGATTAAGATTAGACATCTATAAAGTTCACTGATATTGATGAAGTCGTAATTATCATAATGATTTTCGGTGAGCCACAACATCCCAATTTTATATTGATGATTACATCAAGTTTAATATATAAACTTCATAAAGAGAAATTAATATCTGTGTGGTAACTAAATTATAAAATTGATTACTTTCCCTGCAGGGAAATTTTTTAATTTTGTGACGTAGTTAGATTAAAATAATACATTTTGTATTAACAATAAAATTTTCTTAGACCCACAGGTACGGAGAATTTTATTCTTAATATTTAAAATTGTTAGATTTAATAATAAAGAGTAAATTTCATGCATATGCAACCTTTGCCCACAGGTAGGTCGAAATTTACTATTAAATTGACATTGGTTGATTTAAATAAGGTTAATTCATAGCCATTAAATAGTTTTATGTTTCTTTGGTTATATTGCAGTTATTTATTTTTCCCTAATTGATAGTTCGTTGTGTGTTCCAATGCTAAGTGGTGATAATTTTGCTGACTGAAAGCAAAGTTTGTTTTTCACTCTGGGGTGTATGGAATTAGATGAAGCGCTCCGTGTAGTGGAACCCATTATCACAGAATCAAGTGCGCCGCAGGAGATATATGTTTATGAATGATGAGAGCAATTGCCTCAGTTTGATGTTCATTAAATCTCACATCATCAAAAGTATTAGGGTTCTATCCCTGAATGCATTAAAGCTAAAGATTTTTTAAAATCCGTTGAAGAGCAATTTGTTACTTTTGAAAAGGCATTAGCCAGCACCCTGATGAGAAAGTTGACAAATAAATCAATAAAGCGTTCAACTAATGTGTGTGAGCACATTATGGAGATGAAGACATTGAATCTCAATTAAAATCTCTGGAAGTTAAAATTTCTGACTCATTCTTGGTTCATCTAATTTTGAACTCTGTACCAAATGAGTATGGTCCCTTTAGAATATCATACAACACACATAAGGAAAAATGGTCAGTGAATGATTTATTGACTATGTGTGTTCAAGAGGAAGAGAGGCTGAAACTCGAGAAAACTGAGAAACCATATAGTTCTCACTTTGTTTCTCGTGCTAAGGGGAAGGCCAAGAAAGACAAGGTTGCCCAAAACTTCAAGAAGGAGAACAAGGTGCCAATAAAGATTAATGGCACTAAGGATACTTGTTTCTTCTGTAAGAAGAAAGGGCACATGAAGAAGGATTGCCAAAAGTACCTCAAGTGGCTCGAGAAAAAAGGTATATTCCTCTCTCTTGTTTTTAATGAATCTTTAGTTGTTGAAGCTCCTTGCAATACTTTGTGGATTGATTCTGGTTCTTCAATCCACATTGTGAATACATTGCAGAGTTTTCTCACAACAAGGAAGCCGAAAAGAAGTGAACAACGAGTTTTACTCGGAAATTAATTGTTCTCAAATGTGGAAGCGGTTGGTACTTAAAGAATAATTTTGAAAACTGGATTTGCTTTAGATCTTGAAGATGTATTTTTATTCCAAACTTTTAAAGGAATTTAATTTCAATTTCAAAACTTGATGTATTGGGTTAAGGTATATTAAATTTCACAAGATTATTACTTCATTCGAGTTTTTGGAGAATCTTGTGGATCAATGTATATACTTTAAGGTCAGTGGGAGTAAAGTAATCTTTCTAGTCCTTTATGTAAACGAAATTTTAATTGCAACAAATGATTTGAGTTTGCTATATGAAACTAAACAGGTTCTGTCTAAACACTTTGAAATGAAGGATTTGGGTAAAGCCTCTTATGTCATTGGCATAGAGATTCATAGAGACAGAAAACAGAAAATATTACAACTGTCTCAGAAGGCCTACATTGAAAAAGTTTTAGAAATGTATGATATGAGCAAATGTGCTCCTAGTGTACCACCTATCAGTAAATGGGATAGATTCTGTTTGGATCAATGTCCCAATAGTGAATTGGAACAAGAACAATTGAATGGTTTACCATATGCATATGCAATCGGCAGTTTGATGTATGCTTAGGTATGTATTAGACTTGATATTGCATTAGCAGTTGGTATACTGGGAAGATACGTGCTATTAAGCCACTACACAGGCATTATAGTTAAGTGGTCTAAAAATTGTTGAGTCTGTTGAGAGACCAATTAATAAAAGTGGAAGCAGGACTAAGTGCACATATATCAAGTATCTTAGTGTGAGAGAAAACATCAAGAGACGTGTTGTTTCTATAGAGCATATAAGTACTAAGTTGATGTTTGCTGATCCCATAACTAAAGGTACCGGTAAAACAGTTTAAAGGTCATGTGGATCATATGGGGCTTGCTGATTCGTTTTGTACTTAGTTTCTCTCAAATTTTGATTTACAGACATAAAGTTATTGAAATAAAGATTTATTGCGCAAATTCTTTATTATTTATTGTTATCTATGGAGATAAATAAAATAGGACCTGAATGACTTGTAGGAAGTTCATTCATAAAGTTTTGATTCCCATAAAGTACTCATATAATGAGTATTGTGCTGGTAATACATGGAAGGGACAACCGATTATGTTACGGTTTTACCGTCATGATTCGTGTGTAGCATTCATTAGGTGGGTGGGAGGATTCCATAAACAGTTGGTCATACTAAAGAACTCAAGACATCGTTAAGACATATGTCGTCAAGGTCAAGTGGGACAATGTTAGAAAATTTCCTTAAGGTGACCTAATTGACATATATAAATAATCTTTTAAAGTTGTAAAGATTATGATGTCAGTTAAATAAGATTATGGAATCTGTAACAGATTCAAATTTAGAACTAATTGAATAAAGATTGCAATTTGATTTCTGATTTAAATTGGAATTCAAATTGTAACCAATTAGATAAAGATTGCTATTTGATTTTGAATTTGAATTTCCTTAATGGAAGGAACAAATCAAAATCTACAAACAGATTGAGGGTCCCTGACCTAGCCTATAAATAGAGGCCTGTGTATAACATCTATGACATACTCTATAAGGCATAGGCATAGGTTGGAAGAGCCTCACTAAAATATTTCATATTTATAAAGTTACTATGCAAAAATTCCGTTCGAGTGCTGAGCAAGATGACTGGAGGTAAAGATTCTGCTATATTTTATTCCGCTACGTTCACAATCGAATTGGTTGATTTTGATTTTACTCTCACACAACAGTTATGCAACTCAACAACCAGGTTGAAAAATACAAGTCTGAAGTAGAACGTTACAAATCTGAATATGAAGCTGTTGCCACTGAAGTCAAACAACTTCTTGAACAATGCAAGGAATATGCTAGTAAGTGTGAAGGACATAATAGAAAGATTGAGTTCTTGTGTGAGTAGATTCCTTGGAGAAGAGAAGAAAATGAAGGGAACCAGGAAAGTGGGAGAAACAATGATAATGGACAGCCTTAGTAGAAGTACTACATTTCTATTAGTGCAACAATCCTCACTAAAAAAAACTGGTTTTTAACGGCGGTCGCTGAAAACGCTGTTAAAGACACTCTTTTCACAGCGTTTGTAGTAAAACACTGCTAAAAACCACCTATCGAGACGGTCTTTATAGCGGCGGTTGATGACTGCCGCTATATGTGTTGTTATTAGTCTAATTAAAATAATAGTTTTATTTATTAATTATAAGTTAATTAATGTAAATAATTATTTTTATATTATTTTTAATATATAATTTTATTTTGTCATATATTTGAAAAATTTTATTTTAAAGGACTTACTTAATAAAATATGAAATGAGATGGAGTGTTGTGAAAATTAAAGTTGTTGTATGAGTTATCGTAAATTATACCTATGGTTATTATGGTAATTACATATTTATTAACTAAATCTTAGTAATTTAGAAAATATCTATTATCCCAATTATAATGAGCATATATATTTTGAATAATTAGTAATATAATACTATTTAATTAGGACATTCTTTAATTTCAAACAAATAGATATTGTGAGATTAGCTTATGCAATTAAAGTACATAACCTAATATATGTTCTTAGAGGTTATGATTTAGTCATTAGTTATATAGGTACATACATATAAAGTACGTAGGTTAATAAGCATATATTATGTATATGATAAACCTATATAACAAATCATGTAATGTTATATAGAAAGTATTATACTTTTAAAATATAAGTATTATATATTATTACTACCAACTTAATTTAATTTAGATTATTATACTAGTTATGAAAAATAGTATAAAATAATATGCTATGTATTTAATACTAAGTATAAAGATTTTTAAATACTATTATATATTATAACTGATTTTAATTTACTAAAAATATGTATATAACTTACTATAAAAAAAAATTGAAAACGGTGAGTTTAGAGTGTAATAACGAAATCAATTTTATATTATGATATAATATCGATTCACAGATTATAAAAAAACTGAAAACGGTGAGTTTAGAGTGTAATAACGAAATCAATTTTATATTATGATATAATATCGATTCACAGCTATAACTATTAGACGAAGAAAACATAAAGGCGAGAGGAAATTTTCATTTAGTGCCAAAGTTTTCTCTCAACTCTCCCCCCTTTCCCTTCTCAAAATGGCCGCCAGCTCTCCTTTTCCCGAACAACCCCTTTTCCCTCTTTCCCATCTCTCTCTCTCTCTCTCTCTAAGTCTCCCTTTGAAAAATCTCACTTTATCTTTTACCCTCTCTCTCACTCTATCTCTAACCCTCTCGCTTTCTCTCACTCTCTCTCCCCCTCATTCTTTCTCGAGGCACGTCGTGAGTCTTCTCCGAACAGCACAGGGAGAGGCAATTTCCCATTTCTCTTCCTTTCCTCTTTCATTTTCCTATTTCTCTTCTAATTGCCAAATTTTTGTTGCAGTGCATGCGGCCTGAGAAGATCATTCCATGAGAATTGAGAATTTTGAAGTTCTATAACCAGGTAATTTAGACTTCAACTACGATAAATCTTGAATGCTTAGGGCTTGTTTGGGAGTTGCCTTCAGCTGGTCTTGTCTTCGTTTTTCTTTTCATTTGTTTAAAAGATTCGAAGAGCAAATAGAAAAAGGGGAAATTGTGTGTAGATGCATTACTTTTTCTGTTGGCCCTGAAAACATGTTTAGGACTTGGTTTTAAAACCAGTTTCGAAAATAAAAAGCATGTCTGCACCACATACACCTTCTTCGGAACGTGCAAGGGGCCACTGAGTCTACGTTGCTCTTCTTCCTGTTGGGATCGAGATGTCTGGTCTAGTTTCACACACTGCATTTTCAACATGTGTTTCGCAATTGGCTTTGTTGGTTTGCATTAGTTTTTTCATTCAGTTTCTATCAATTATCAAATGCTTTGAAACCAGATTTGAAACGAAAAATTGCGCATTGTACTTTCAACATTCTTGGTTTTGGAACTGATGGGATGAGGGTCAAACAAAAAACAAAATGCAAGACCAATGTCCAAAACATGGCCAGGCATTTGAGCTGCTGTTTGAATATACTACGTGTTAGAAGATGGAGTTCAGATAATTGTTTGCTTGAAACTGACTGCAGACTTCCTTATGAGGCAAAGGAATGTACTTGTCTATTTTTTTCGTAGTCTACTTGTATTAGTTATTTTGGCAGCATGAAAAACGAGGTTACAAGTATGAAAAGTTCTCGGGGCTTTTGTTTGTGAAGATACAAGAATACTTGGATTAGAAAGGGGTGGTGGGAAGAAAAAAACTAAGAGAAAGAAAAGAAGAGAGAAGAAATCAATTTTTAATTAAAGTATTTAATACTTTCTCTGAATTTTAGATTCTCAGTCTCAACTCGCAACTTCGTGGCATGTTTGATATGAATGCTCAATTGAGAGAGATGATGCAAAACGCATATCTTCTACTTTAGTTAACTAACCCAGAGACAATGCAGGTATATGGTTACGCTTATGGTCTCAATCTCACTGTCAGCAAGATGTATTCATATTGTTTCTATATTATATTTTTAAACGAAGTTGTTAACTCCATTTAATTTTAATTTTATAGTTTTGACTCAGTGATGTAGACTTATGTTGATGTTTTGCTAAAGAGAGGCTTCTTGATCTAAAGCCTTAGTGGAGTTCCAACTTTTGTTCCATGGCATGAGTAAATAGTAGTGCTTAGACGCCATGTCTCTTCATATGGTTGTTATTGTCTGCACAAGAAAATGACACCAGTCATACCCCTTTTCCTTTGTTGCATTATCATATTGGGACTTCTAGAATTGGGCACAACCTATTGTTCTGGGATAGTACCCCCGACCTGATTCAATGAAAAGTATTTTTACGGTTTAAAATGAGATTTTTTGTGAGGCTGCGCTCATGGACAAGACTGCCTTGATATTTTGACCCAAAGAATCTAGAGTTGCATATATCCTTATATGCAAGTATATATATGTTTACATAAATCTTTTGTTTATTACTATTTATCATGTAATATTTGTTTTCAATTACAGTAATTCAAGAGCATGTTGATGTGTCAAAGGAGGAAGATTTTAATTGGTCCTTACTTATTATGTTGTATTTGAATATTTAGTTGGTCCTTGCTTATTGTTATTTTATATTAGAAACTTGTTACTTTTTAGATTACTTGTAGAGATTCTTGGGTTTGTTGTAAATTATTATTAATCAATGATGAAGTATATTTTGTTTTATTATCCTTGTTCTTTAAGTTTTTACATCCAATGAATTATGATTATTAAAATAAATTTGTAATACTAATTAAAAAAGCATGTATAGGAAAATATAGGAAACAATTAATGGTGTTTTAAAAATAGTGGTATATACCAAATACAAAAAGAAAAAACACAAACGATGGCACAAACCTTTAGCAGCGATCACAAAAACGCCGCTAAAGGTCTGTACTAGCGTTTCACGAAATGCTGCCAGAAAAGGGCAGCATTGTGTTTTAGGTCTATAGCGGCTGTCGTGACCGCCGCTATAGACCGACCATTTTCACCGGCGGTCACAAAAACCGCCGTTATAGACCTATTGCAATGGAGCTATAACGGTCGTCACGACCGCCGCTAAAACACCGTTGCTAAAGCTATAGCAGCTTTTTTTGACCTTTAGCAGCGGTTTCTGACCGCTCCTAAAGGTCATTTTTTTTAGTGCCTTCATTTCTATTAGTGCTAGAACATTTCTATTGGTTTTGTAAGGTGTCTGTTATGATCTATTAGTACTGCTGGTCAAGTTTGGTATTAACTATGAATTAGTTTGATCTTAACTACGAATTTTCTGGTTGTACAACCTATTCCAGTTGTTGGTATGGCAAAAAAAATCTGAATGTATATGGTTATCATTTAAATTTAATTGTCAAAAAATAGTACTTGGCACAACAGTAACATTGTGGAAAATACTAACTTATGCCGTAATAGAGATGTGGGTTTTTCCAAAATAACAACACCGACAAATTGTGGGGCAAAATGAAATTCCCAACGAGTTAAAAGTAACGGAAAAATTGTGGGGCAATATGAAATTCCCAACGAGTTAAAGGCAAAGGAAAAATTGTGGGGCAAAATGAAATTCCCTACCAGTAAACGCAACGGAAAAATTGTGGGGCAAAATGAAATATCCTACGAGTTAAAAGCAATGGAAAAATTGTGGGACAATATGAAAGTCCTAACGAGTTAAAGGCAACTGAAAAATTGTAGGGCAAAATGAAATTCCCTACCAGTAAACGCAACGGAAAAATTGTGGGGCAAAATGAAATATCCTACGAGTTAAAAGCAATGGAAAAATTGTGGGACAATATGAAAGTCCTAACGAGTTAAAGGCAACTGAAAAATTGTAGGGCAAAATGAAGTTCCCTACGAGTTAAAAGCAATGGAAAAATTGTAGGATAATATGAAATTCCCAACGAGTTAAAGGCAATGGGAGAAGGCTTCAGCGACGCAAAATTCCATGGTTGAGCCCACGTTATTCGTCGTGGATATCAGCAAAAAAAGCCACGGACCAATTTTTCATGGGCTTGAAACAACGGCCACGAATGTTCCTATTTTGGGAAAGGGCTTTAGTGACACAAGATTTCATAGTTGAGCCCACGTTATTCACTGTGGACATCAACAGACGGCCATAAAATGTTTTTTCATGGCTTTATCTTTTGGACCACCTGGTTCTTCCCACGCTCGACCGAAGGAATGAAACTGTCACCGGAAACCTGACAAGCCACAAAAATTGGGCTTTTGTCGACGTTCAAAAACGTGGCAGAAGGCCTTTTTCTTGCAGTGTATCTTGCTCTTTTAATGTTTGGATGATAAAATATTTTTGTAATTTTATTTCTTAATTAAGAAAAAAATTAGAAGTTCTTTTTTTTTGTATGTGTTTGTTAAAGTGATAGGGTACATAGAAAAGATTTTTGGAAAAAAATAAAAATTTTGAACATATTTTCATAAAAGTTGTAATCCTTATACGATGTTTGCCAAAAAAAAAAAATTTGTGAGAGGTATTGATTACGATCAGTTTTCAGAAAAAAATAATGTGGTTTTTGTGTTGTGTTGTCACAAAAATTAAGAATATTGATTAGATTTAACATTTCATAAAAAGATTTAAAGTGTTTAAAATGTTAAAATTATGGGTGAAAAAGTTTTTTTAAATTAATAACGAGGGTTAAATATTATTTGCCCCTTATCTTTGGGGTATTTACACATTGTACCCCATTGTATTATTTTTTAGACATTAGACACATAAAGTTAAAATTTTTTTTCGATTTAGACCCTATAACCTAATTGGCCGTCAATTTAGGCGAATTTTGTCAAAACGTGCCTCTCAAGTTTACACATTGCCCCCTATCTTTGGGGATATTTACACATTGCTTCTCTTATCTTTTGGGGTAGTTACACATCTCACATAGAGTCCGTATAAATTGATGTCCAATTAAGGTTGTGTTTGTGTTGAAAAATTTTTGGTATTGAGTTTTGTATTGGTATTGGGTTTAGTGAAAAAGTGAAGAGAGAGGTAATATTTTATATTTTTTGTAATTTTTTATATTTTTTATGTGAGAGAGAGATTATATTATAATATTTTATTATAAGTGGGTGAAAAATATTGTGATATTTTTGTTCAAACGCACCCTAAGATACATGGTCCAAATTGAAAAAATGTGTAACTTTATAGATCTAATGTCTCAAAAATAATACATCGAGATACAATGTTTAAATATCCAAAAGTAAGGATTAAAAGTGTATTTAACTCTAAAAACAAACAGTAACATAGCTGCCCCAGCACCTTCGGAAAGTGTTTAAAGATCAGAACTCGAAAACTATGTGGCTGCATAAGGTAGAGAGAAAGAGAGAAACTTACGTCTGCCATCAGTTTCGTGATTTTGGATATCCGACCTCATCATGAGCTCCTCCAGAGTTATCTGCACCGCTGCTTCTTGTTGTGATGTCCATGCCGCTGGCCTAGTTTCTTGAGGAACGCAAAACGATAGCCCCTCTAATAACTTTGCCGACGTTGGAAAAGTCCAACTCGTTGCGATTGTTAGCATTTTGTTGTCTTCTAATTTGATGAGACATGTTTTTCCGTTGGTAGCAGCCTCCAATTTTTTTGTTTTTCCTTTCTCCTCTGATAAATGTGTCAGATAGGCAATAGGCCGTGAATCATAGACCAATTTCTGTCCTGAAATTCGTTGAAAACATATAAGTAGGAAAAATTAGCATATGAGCAATTTATTTTTTTCTAGGCAACATATAAGAAACTTTAAACCGTATGTGATACTTTCGGGTCGAGTGGCACCCCAGTGCGGAGTGGCCGCGGTCCACCCTGGTGGCGGTGGGTCTCCATTAAACGACAAACCAATAAAGTTCAAAAAGAAGATAGGGAACGGGCAAGAAAAGTCATAGCAGATAGGGAACGGATAACAAATGTCTTTGTCTAGTACTTTGTGGTACTGAAAACAACACGTTTCTGTAAATTTTACTCGACTTTCCAAGCCTTACCTTTTGGGTAACTTTCTCATGACCCGTTTTTCATGGACAGTAGTACCGAAATAATTGGAGGCACTACAAAAAAAATTGGGTTTTAACAGCTGTCCTTTTAACGGCAGTCATGACAAACTCCGCCGAAAGTCACTTATAGCGGCGTTTTTTATGACCGCCGTTGAAAAAACGCTATTAAAACTCTTTTAACAGCAGTCATTTTAACGGCGCTCATGAAAAACGCCACAGCAAAGTCACCTATAACGACGTTTTTTATAACCGTCATTACAGAGACCGCGGTTAAAAGGAAATTAAGTTTTTAAATGCGGTGTTTTAACGGCGGTCATAAAAACCGCTAAAGGTGACTTTCGGCGGTGTTTTTCATGACCGCCGTTAAAATGACCGCTGTCAAAAGTCAAAAAAGTTTTAACAGCGCTTTTTTAACGGCGGTCATAAAAAGCGCCGCTATAGGTGACTTTCGAAGGCGTTTTTCATGACCGCTGTTAAAAGTCAAAAAAGTTTTAACATCGTTTTTTCAATGGCGGTAATAAAAAACGTCGCTATAGGTGACTTTCAACAGCGTTTGTCTTAACAGCCGTTACAAAGACCGCTGTTAAAAATCATAAAGACCAATGTTAACCGTGGTGACTTTCAGCGGCACTTAGTATGACAGTGATAAAAAAGATGTTATAAATTGTTTATACTTATATATTATATGTCAGTATATATACAAAGTATGTAAATAAATTGAACATAAAGTGCAATATATACTTGTATGTCATTAACATAATCCAATAAATTAAACACTCGTATGTTAGTATAGTACGTCACTCATGTATGATATATTGTGTTTGATACCTTTGCATCATATATAGTATAGTATGTCACTGATTTTGCACTGATTACTCTCAAAGTGTAAAGAATAACCGTTCTCCATCATTTGACCAACACTTAACAGATTTTGAGCAAGACATGGAACAAGTAGAACATCTTTAATGAACCTCGTACCTTTCTTTGTCGGAATAGCCATTTTGCTTTTGCCTTTGGATTCAACCAAGTCTCCATTCCCTATCTTGACTTTGGTTTTGTCTGAGAAATCCAAATCTGTAAAAATGCTTTCATCTGATGCCATGTGGTTACTGCAACCACTATCAATAAACCATAAATCTTCATTTTTTGTAAGAGCTTGGCTAGCAAAACATAAATGCTCATTATCTTCTTTTTCTTCTGAATAATGGGCTTGATGATTGTTTTTTAATCGAAAATCTTTTTCTATATGGTCAAGCTTCTTGCAATTCTAGCATTGAGGCTTCCCGAGATGGTAACAGTCCTTCTCAAGATGGTTGGTCTTCTTGCAAGTGTCACAAGGCGGGAACTCACCTTGTTTCTCTCTCCCTTTTGTCTTCCCTTCCTTCTTAGAGTTGTCTGCACTCTTATAATCCTCTGGCTTCTTATTCTTCAGTTTATCTTTGGATTGGAAAGCATGCTCCAAAGAACCATCACTTCATTTGGTAATTCCTTGTTCATGAGCCTGCAATGATCACATCAATTATGTAGCAGTCAAGGTTTGTAGATCCCTAGATTCTTCAATTGCAGCAACGAAATGATCATATTTTTCTGGGAGACTAATCAAGATCTTTTGAACAATTCTTTGATCAGTAACTTCCTCACCATAGGCACGCATTTGATTGACCACTTCAATCAATCTGGAGCAATAATCTTTTGCATCTTCTGATTCATTCATTTTTAAGCTTTCAAGCTATCTTCTTAATCCTTGAAGCTTGATTATTTTTAAGTTAGGAAAAATGGATTCACTTACGGCTTGGTGCAGTATCAACAAAGCCTTGACATCCTTACTATTTTCCAGTTTGATTTGAGCAGAGTCTGAAGCTCCTTCGGGAGGGGTTGAAACACCTTTTTATACCACATTCCAAAGATCCTGAGATAGGGAGAAAGTCTTCATTTTGATGCTCCAATAATCATAGTTCTCACCACCAAAGATGGGAACTTTTGTAGATGTTTCAAAATTAGCCATTAATGACTGCTCTGATCGACCTGAGTAGCAACGATACCACTTGCTGGACAACAAGAAGAAAATTAGAGTATGATTTTTTGAGAAACTTCAACCAACAACTTGTTTGATTGATTCTAATGGTTCTGCTTTTACAATTCCAAACGTACATAAATGTGAAGACACTTAGAAATTCATGACATCATTAATTAAAAACAACTTCCATTATAAGCTAATATACAACATACTCTAAATATAGCAAACTAGGGTATTAATAGAGTTTTATTGAAAAACAGCAGCACACACGGATCAGCTTCAATAGTTTTGCAGCTGCTACCTAGTGAAGAGCTGTCCCTGCTCTTTTGTTAGGGGATCTCGAATATTGCAATGTGGGTGTTCTTTAAAAAAACCCTTAGCAGCCTCCCAATTACCTCTTAGGGCAGCTTGAAGGAGGGGAGCACGCAACGCACGGTATTCATGCGGCCTTGGCTCTTCTATAGTTAGCTGAAGACTACCATCTCTTGCACCATCATCTACAGCTTGTCCCTGATAAAAAGTTGCTCCTAATTGATCCAAGGAGGGGGAATACTGATTTCTGGCAATAAGTGATCCATTAGGAGTGGATGCTTGGTGATCATTTTCTTCCGCAGAAGAAACCCGTTGAGGATGACGTAATGCTAGCGGAAATATCTCTATCTCTGCCTTTTGTCTTCTTTTGTGAGGCATGTTTATGGCACCCTCTTCCATTTTAATTTTTCTTCTTTTGCAAGAAATAAAATCAGATTAAAAAACACAAACTTGAATATTTCTTGGGTATTAATGAGATACGTGGAAGGTTCGGATTTAATCCTGAGAGAAAGATCCTAAACGGTGTCCTAATAAATGGATGCATTTAGCCACTGCATTAATAAGTACTTACCTTGACTGTCTATATCGAGTTAGTTAACTAGTACTCAACCGTTCAATTTTTTTCTATTATCTTTTTTTTTTTAATAACTACTCTATCTGCTCATTCAGTTCAATAGAATTCATTAATACGGTGACTTGCTATATATGAACCGTTTATTAGGATCTTAATTTTAAGATTGAATCTAAATCGTACTAGAAAGTCGGAGAGAGGAGAGAGACAAGGAGAGGGAAGTATAAACTAGCTGGTTAATACGCATCACCATGACAGTAATATATCAAGAACTTAAGAATATCAGAATTCAGACATCAAGCACTTATGATCATGTATTGCATGCGAAAAATGAAGAAAGAGCAATAGCGTTACGTTCAGCTTCATCAGTACTGAAAGAAAAATTATATTGCTTATGAACTGAAGTAAAGACTTTTGAGAAGAATATCAGAATTCAGACAGATCAGTAATAATAATCAAAAGAGAAAATTGCCAAGGGCGCATAGGGAGAACAAGTTTATGCTGAAGATTTGTTAGAGCGGCTGGAAGACTCTTAAGCTTCAAGCACATAGAAATTAAGCAATTCAAAGTACTTACTCCACACGAAATGAAAAATGATCGGCTTCAGAACAGCCTGATGAACAGTCGAAGGAATTGGGGGTTTCGATGTTCAGCCTTTCTCGGAGAGCTCAGCTATACGAAGTGCACCGGACTTATTCAACAAACGTGGACCATAACATAATGACAAACACAAACGGTGAAAAGCTAGGAAATAAATAGAGCAAACACAAGTGGGTAAAGTCAGTCAACTATCTTGATTATGGCTTAATGGCCAAAGAAAAACCCATTGTGGAACTTGGTTCACTACTTTTGACTAATTTCTAGATACAATATGGATCATATATATCATACAAACTATATTTCATCAAACGTACGTACACGTAACCACACTACAATATAGCGAGGAATTTTTCAGTGGCAAAAAAACATTTCGTCGCTGAAAGTCGCCTTTCAACAATTACAGAGATTTTTCGTCACTAATGAAGCAAACAGAAAATTTTCAGCGACGAACCCAAAAACTCGTCGCCAAACACCTCGTTCGAACAAACAATAATTGTTCGAACGGGTAGCAAGAGCCATTAAATTAATAAAAAAGTGGACCAAAACTAGTTCTAACGCCCATCACAATTCGAACGATATTCAGCGACGCTTTAACAAATTCCGTTGCAAATAATTTGTTAGAATTTTTCCGTGACGAAATATCATCGCAAAATTAAATTATTACTTCGAACTGAAACATTGGGTCGAACGAAAGGTTTTCACAACGACATGTTCTTATCACATAATATTGGTACACGTACGTACGCTCAGGCATAGTGGGTTCGAACGAGATCGAAAGTTGTGTGCTATTGATTCGTTGGTGAATGGGGCGTCACAGACAACGTCTCTTTGTTGTGTGCTATTGCTTTGAACGAATGTAACAGATGCCCGATCTTAGTTGGTTGGTGAGTGAGGTGTCACAAACAACGTCTCTTCGTTGTCTGCAACACCTGAATTAGTTCGAATGAAAGTTGGCAGATGTGCGATTTTAATTGCTTGGTGAGTTCGGCGTCGCAAGGAACATCTCTTCATTGCCTGCAACGCCTGAAACAGGTTGAACGAATGTGTCAATTCGAACAAAATGTGACAGATGCTTGATTTTAATTGCTTGGTGTGTGAAGTGTCACAGACAACGTCTCTTTGTTGCCTGCAACGCCTGAACCAGTTCGAACGAGAGTAATTCATTCAAATCGGTGTCGTTGGATTTAGCCACGTGTTAATTTTGGAGCCGCTGATTTATGGCACCTATTCAGAGTTCGTGCAAACAAATATCCGTGGTTAGAATGCGAGCCAACCGTCGTCTACTTCCTGAAACATTCTGGTTTTTAAAACCTGCTTTGTTCGAACAAGGGAGGAATACCACAAAAGAAAAATACACTTGGTACAAAGGCAGTTAAACTTTCACACTCCATTTCGTCCACCAAACTAGAAGATCTCCATTTTCTCCACCAGATTGCTCAGCCTCGCTTCCTGGTACGTGGCCTTTCATTGTTTTTCTTGTTAGTTCGTTAGTTTTATGCTTACAATACGATAGGTGATTGCTCAGCCTCCGTTCCGTTGTTTTTCTCGGTAGTACGGTCATGATACCCCGAATCTCACATGGAATGGGAGAAGAGAATGAATGAGTGATTGGTTCTATAAGGGTCAAGTCCCACATTGGGACCTTACTAGGTTGAACTGGGCTTTATAATGATCCAAGGGGCTTCAAGAGCAACCTTGACTAGTCCTCTTGAAGTCAAAGGACAGATGTGGCTAGTGCTTGTCCTTGGGTCGTTACATCGGTAGTTTTTCTTAATCATATACACTCGTTACGAACGTATGAAGTGTGTGATCAAGTTCTTGTTTGTTTTTTTTCATAGTGCGAATGCATGAGATTTACTTAATTTGTTAGTTTCAGGAAAGCATTTCTACGAAAGATGTTAATGTTTTTTTGCTTCATATTGTTATTGGTTCTGTTTTGATTTGTATTTACTTTTCCATATACGAAATTGCTTAACGATATTGTTCTTGGTTGATTTTTAGCCTGATTTTGTTAAAAATATATTTGTTTTTTATGTTTGATATTTGCTTTTGTATTCAGGAAGCTTGATAAAAAAGAATATCTATTGTTCAAGTTGTTGAAAATGTATTTTTAGGAATGAGATACTATAATGAAAAATTATTTACATAGAGAGTTTAAGAAATTTCAAAAGATAAAAGACATTTTATAATTACAAATCGTTGAAGTTATAGGTACAAATAGTTTACATTGTTTCATATTTATTTTATAAATTTTTCTCAAAGACTAATAACCTGTTGTAAGATAGAAGGTATCGTTATGATTTTATTTAGATAATCACTTTATTTTGAATATATAAGAATTAATTTTAGTTTGAATTCTTTTGCAGCTTTCAAAATGGCCCTAAGAAGACGTGCATCCTCATCTTCCCAAGGGACTCAACCTAGAGAGTCATTGTCTCAAGCTCAGCATCTAGCGTTAATTTACAAGAGACCGGTTGTTATTGAGCGAGTTGTTCAGGATTTCAACGAGTTGGAGTATGAAGGTCAGAGCATACAGTCTAACTTTGAGGAGAGCGGATGGGCTCAGTTTGTCGAATCTACCGGTGATGTATATGTCGATCTTGTGCGTGACTTCCAGGCACAAGTTCTCACTGTTGATGCTAACTATCCAAGTGAGGGGAGTCTTTTTCACACTATCCGCTAATATTGTTTCTCAGTTTATTGGATTACTGAGACCACAGGTGCCGACATACCCGACCATTGACCCTCCGTTTGACATGACACCGGAAGAAGTGTGGAAGGAAGTGATGGGTGTAGATATGATTGTGCCATCTACACTGATATGTAATCGAGATATGATAGGATTCTTCCGAATGCGTCATTTTATTATCATTTGGGATGTGGCACCAAAACATCAACGGTCGGAACTCAGTTTCGAGCACGGATTCCTTCTCGTTATGGGTGCGCGTCGGACTCCTATTGATCTCCCAGCTCTTATTGTTCAGAAGATTCTTTGAGATGCACGGTATACATCCGAGTGAGATGGTCTCCCACATGTCTTGCTGATCTCGCGCATGTTGGTAGCTATTGGTGTTCCTATTTTGCCTGATGAAAAGATATGAACTCTAATTTAGTCACGGTGCAGCTCATCTTCCTCAGGTTGGAGCACATGTTGCTAGAGATGTCGGTGCAGATGAGGACGCCATGGACGGGGGATCGCCTCCTTGTAGCCATCCCACACGACGAGGTAGATCATCCACTTATGAGGTTGGTCAGACCTCCTCGAGTCAGGTCGAGTGTCCTCCATGGATGAACATGCTGTTGGACGAGATTACGATGCGGATGGATGAGCGATTTGAGAAGATTGAGGAGGAGCTCCGCGAACGAAGGAAGGAGCGAGACACTTGATCATCTACTATCTTTGTATCTTGTATGACACAGTGACACTTGATCAGTATATTATGTTTTAAGTATGTTGTGTCTTTTTTTTAATGTTTTTATTATGACTATGCGTCGAGACTTTGGGATATTATATGTTTATGCATGTTACGCTATAATGATCACATTTTGTGATTTGAGAAAATTGTTTATGCATGTTACGCAACTATGATCACCCACTAGTGTTGCAGCTTTTATATCAAACTTTTTTGCTTCTTTTTATGATGAATTAGATTGCAAAGATATTCTACATTATATCTATAATTGCAATATTTAAATGCACTACATTAGTCTATGAAAAAATATCAAAAGCAAACTATTATATATATATATATAATATAATGTAAACTTGTTAGAAGCATAAATATATAAATTTATATATATTTTTTTTGAAACATGAACCTAGTTTAATATAAGTAAATTAAATTTGATTTTATCATTACAAACATTTAAATTAGAATTCAAATCCACTATATGGTTGGATTTGGAATATATGGTTCGGACGACGTCGTGTAATGCTTGTTATCATATATATATATATAATTTTTTTGGGCCAATACGTCATGTAATGCTTGTTATAAATTTATGAAAATTTAATATGTAACATTCATTCAAACATTACCTGCTGGTTCGAACAAGGGGTTATGCACCGTTTAACTTAATTGCAGAAACACACCATGTAACTTAATTTAATTCCGTTCGAACAAGATAATGTCATCAGAACTAACTTTATGGCACTGTTTAACTTAATTTCTTAACTCACCGTTTAACTTAAGTACAATCCAGTTCGAACAAATATTAAAGTCCGTTCGAACCGGATTGCCTGGAAGGCAAAAAAGCACTTGGTGTCGCGGGAATTAGAATTCTTCTAATTCCCGCGACGCAGTTCACTTGCAACGAAAAGGAAGAAGAAGAGAAGAGAAACACGGATAGAGAACTTCTCTCCAGCTTGTGTCCTTTCATTTCCACCGTCGTCGTCCTCTGGTAAGTTATTTCTGCCCATTTCTCAATTTCTTTATATTTTCTTCTCATTAAAATAAAAATCTCAACTGTAAACGCCTATAAACATTTCATCAGTTTGCATTATTTTCTTCGTTGGTGTGAGTCCGGGCAAACAAAGGGGAAAGAAATGATCAGGTAAGCTTTTGATTTTTTGACAATGAGATTTGGTTGATGTTTGTATTTTTTCAATTATTACTGTGAGTAGTTTTTTTTTTCAATTTTGCTCTACGAAGGAATTTGGTTGCTAAGTTGGGATTTATTACTGGCGTTTTTTCTTCGTTGGTGTGAGTCCAGGCAAACAAAGGGGAAAGCAACGATCAGGTAAGCTTTTAATTTATTGAAAATGAGATTTGGCTGCTATTCGTATTTTTTCAGTTATTACTGTGTGTAGCTTTTTTCAATTTTGCTCCGTGAAGGAATTTGGGTGCTGAGTTGGGATTTATTTTGTGATGGAAGCTATTGCTATGAGTATTTGGTTGCTGTTTGTATTTTTTATCAGAATATGAAGAAAAACTTTTATAAAATATTGACTCAATAATTTGTGCCTCCCTTTCTCTGTTTCGGCACTATGAGTATTTGTAAACTTATAGCTTTGTTTCGGCAGGTATTGCATTTGTCCTCTTGTGTATTTTATTTTTTTCTTGTGTATTTTATTTGTCCATTTCATTTGTTTTCAATGCCTGTATTGACCAAAAATTGCTTGAAGATTTGTATCTTTAGTCAAGTGTAAATTATTAGCAACGTTGTATTTTAGGAAGAATTGGGCTTCTTAAATTAATGATGTGAATGTGCTCCAGTATTGAGATATCGTAACACATAGTTCTTTTGATATATATATATATATAACAGCTTATTATATCTATTTGTACATCTTTAAGGTTTTTTCCAACATGCCCCTAGAATCTAATAGCTTTGAGATAATTTTAATGATAAAGCTAGTATGCATTTTCCCTTGGTTTTCAAGGATTTGGTTGAAATAATATTATGCTTTGTGGTACGCTTTGTTTTTTTGGAAACTTAATATTTAGGGAGTTGCTGAGCAAATTGCTGCATATCTCTCAACGTTGCTAGAGAAAATTATGTTAGTAAAGTTTTTCATATTATTATGAAAGATTACTCTATTTATGTTAATACAATCCATAATTTAGTTTTGCGATTGTAGGAGAAGATAGTGGATATCCAATCTCAATCAACTATAGAGTCAGGAGTACCAAAAGACGTTGACATTTTTACTCGAGTCCTTGGGAAAAGATCTGGCTATGTGAGAGGTTTGAGTCACTTTATGAAGCCTATCGCTGCCTCATCCTCTACTGTGTCCATACAAAGGGATCCCGAGCTTGTTCGTGAGTTAGAGGCAGCTAAAGCTACAATAGAAGAGTTGAAATCAAGACAGAGCGAGTATGGTGACCTAAAAAACAACAAGCATAAATGCAGGAGGCACAGAGGCAAATTCAAGAGCAACTTCAACAACTCAAGGCACATTTTGCGCACTAAGATTCGAAGGTAGACTTCATTGGCAAATTATAAGGTTTTATGGGTTTTCGTATTGTTTTATGGTATTGTTCATAGTTTTGGATTGAGTTTTTGAATGTTGCAACATTTTATTGGATTTGAATTTATGTTAACTACATACACTTGTTTTTGCAATATCATGGTATTGTTCATAGTTTTGGATTACATTTTTTAATGTTGGAACGAATTATTGGATTTGAATTTAAGTTACCTAGATACACTTGTTTTTCCATCTTCAGCGACTTGTATAACTTTGGTATTTTTTTACTTCATCTTAAGTTTGTGTTGGTGGAGAGATTGCTCCAATATTTGCTGTAATTTGAAAATATCAGGTGTTTTTTGGAGTTGCTGTAAAAAGACAACACGTTTGAACACCATTTCGAATGGGTATCTCGTTCGCACCAACATTACCCGTTCGAACCACCTTTATTTTTCACGACGAAAATATTTCATTCCTAATTTTAAAAATGAAACACACGAAAATCATGCTCGAACAACAATTCCTGTTTGAACCAAATGATTTATGAGTTACGAAAAGTTTTTCGTTGGCAATACGTTCACCAATTCTCGTTCGACGCAATTTTTCGGTTCGAACAAGATTTGTGACGAATTACATGATCGTCGCTGAATGTGTCAATGGTAAGTGCGATGACAATAGTCGTCACAAATAAATCCATTTGAATGGGACACATCAGTTGTCCGAGATTCAGCGATGACATTGTCGTTGATAAAAGTGAAACTTTTTGTGGTTTGTAATCAACTTTCAGCAACGAAAATAGGTTTTAGTGAAGAAAATCATCGTCCATCAGCGACGACAAAATTTTCGCCGCTGAAAGTTAGTTTTTGAGTTGGGTGTCACGTTTCGTCGCAGATGAGTTTCAGCGATGAAGTTGCGACAAAAACCTTATCTTCAACAACGAAAATTTTCGCCGCTGAAAATGAAAACTATTGTAGTGTCAATGCATAAAAATTATGAAAAATATTTATATCATAATATCTTAACCCTTTATTTTCGAAAAGAGCAATACACACAGTGAGAGGAAATGATATAGACATTAATACCTCTCAAATCATAGAGGATTTTCAATCAATATTAAAATATCTACGATTACATCAGCATGTATATATTCTTGACATCAGTAAAATTCTTCGAGAAAACAAAGATAGCTAATGAAGACTACCTGGTGTGGGCAGTGAGACTAATGTTTGGGAATAAGCTCCTCCGGACCAGGAGCAGAGCATCTGGACCCGTATGCACGCTACTAATTATGAAGTCTACTTGGCGTGGGACTTTCTAGGAAGCTCCTTATTATAACCCACGAGGCTGATTAACACTATTGAGACATACGATTTTCTTGTTCTGTTTTGATAATTAGTATGAGTATATTTGTATGCAAAATGTAGTGGTATCAGATAGGCCGAGTACTCAAGAGTTAGCATCTAATATCACCGAGAATACGTACATGTCAACACAAGCCAGCAGGAATATATACGTGTACTTGCAATTTTTTTACTACAATGTGATATGTATAAGTCTATAAGTGTACCCACATTGTGACTCAATTTATTATATAATAAAATAAGACTTTAAAAAAATTGATAGTTATAAGTATATGCATATTTATATAAACAATAAGTATGTACTTGTTACATTAGCAATACATATGTACCTTTTAAATTTTGAAATTTGACACTAATTTTATTATCTGAAACTAATTGACACGTCAACTGCTCATGTTGTTTTATAATTTTACTTTACCAGAATAAAAGAAAATTATACAAATCAAAATAAATTAAACAAAATATAAAGAAAAATAAAAGAAAATAATGCAGAGTTTCACGGTGAGTCTCCTTTTCCTTTCCTGCGCTCCCCTGCACCGAAACATTTGCCTTCCCTCCCATGAGTTATGGTCCCACTATACCCCACTTAGAAACATTTGCTTTCCCTCCCATCCCCCCCTTTGGAAAAATTTCCCTCCCTTCCCAATCCACCCCATTTTGCGCCTCACTCACTCTAATAGCTCGCCGAACACCGCCCTGTCTCTCCTGTTCTGCCTACTGCCGCCCTCTCTCCACATTCGGCATTTGAAGTTTTGCCTCTTTCTCTCACTTGATCTGCCGTTGCTGCAGTCATCAGCCGCCAACCTTTCTCTTTTTCTCCCAGTCGATCTGCTGCGGTTGCTGGTAAGTAGAAATCTTATGGGATCCGTCATTTCCTGGTCGCTAGCATTGATAAGTTTGTCGTGCGGACTTAAGGTTGAAATTTAACTGGAGTATATTTTGAAATTTATGGGATGCAATATCCTTGGCGTTATACTGAAGATAAACTATCTCTAAGAGTAAATTACACACTCTTCAACCAGGAGAGCTTATTTAGTCATTTTTATTTGCTGATATCTGTGTATGCATTTCTGCAGCTATTCATAGATCAATGATGAAAAACGAAGTAGCAAAACTTTCTTTAGTTTTCTGGAGCCAATTAAATGTATTATACTTGGAGGATCAACTAGTATTATTATAAATTGGAAAAAAAAAAATTTGCCCTGTTAAGGTTATTGGTCTATACATGTAGGTTATACTTCAGGGGTTTATTTTGGTTTTTATCCAGGTATCTATGGTAAATAGTACATGTTCAGTGACAATTAAGAAATTGAAGAGACTACCAGCTAGGAATTCAAATTTGGTCGGCAGCTTCTCTTTTAACCAAGGCAGTGTTTGATGCAGTATTTATCATTCTGATATAAGATTGACAGAGGGAAAGTACACGTCTGTGAGGATGGTTAATAGCTTCTATTATTCACACCTTATCTCCTTTTCCTACATGTCTAATGTCGATCGTCATTACTCCTTCAGTGGTGAATTGATTAGGAAAGTGCAGAGGCACTTGTCATAGGGAGTTTAGAAATTTGTTGGAGTTATAGCATCTGTTTTGGTTAAAGTTCAAGCATTTGCTTGAAGGTAATTGGACTATATTGCATGTGGGGATGGTATTTGACAAGGGGATGACTGTCTTAATGCAAGAAATATTTCATTCAGTGATTCTGCTCCACTGATTTTTTCCAAACATAGAATGTTGCGTTGACAACTCGCTAATGTCAACAATCTTCTCTTTTTAGGGAAACGAAGGATTGTCTTTGAATGGTTAGTCAATTCATGAAGGTTCCAATCTTGAACTAGGATTGCATGTTTAAGGAGGTTTGGTGTAAACCAACCATATGGTATTTTTTTTTTTCATTTTCACACCGTTTTGGCTTTATCTACGTCTGTTTGAGATTTATTATTCTCTTAGTGTAAGCCTTATTGAACGATAACTTGACTATGGCTCAATAAGCAGTGTTTGCAATTTTTACATAAATTATTGGATTTTTTAATTTAATTTATAGGGAGTGGAGTTATTTGTTATCAAGTGGCAGTGGCACAAGACTTTTCAACTAAAACATTTTTTTTTGGTGGTTTGGGTTTTTACTATTGCATGTTGCGATTTTTTGTCCTTCTACCTTAGTGATCCTTGAATTTGTAGGCAATGGAAGAATTGGACGGGTTGTGATGGCAGCTGCTGCAAAGCATCGTACACTAGTTCTACTGGAACTCGGAGGAAAATGTCCACTTGTTGGTGCAGGCATCAATTCACATGTAAAAGTTCTTTTTTCATGGTACAAAATAATTATTCTATCATTCCAATCATCCTGGAAAAGATTTTTCCACATCCATAATCCTTGCTATTAATCAGGTTACTATGACTGTCGTGTTTGTGTCTCATGTGCTAACTTAAATGTGGAGGAGTTGGCCTGGAAGATTGTATTCAATATGGTTTGCAATGACTCCGCTATAGATTTTCTGAGGGAAAGAGATTGTGGAGAAGTTGACACTTAGTTCATGTATTGTTCACATTCACACTAAAAAAAAAAGGACCTATAGCAGCAGTATAGGCCAAAAAAACGCTGCTATAGGTCATTTTGGCCTATAGCAGCGGTTTTTTAGCGGCGGTCGCTATATCTCCGTCGGGATAGATATATCGCGGCGGTTTTCGGAACCGCTGGTGAAGACCTCGGGTCTATAGCGCGGTCGTGACCGCCGCTATAGACTCGAACGCAATTTTGACTTCCTCGCAGCGTTTCGTGAAAACGCTGGCATAGACTTTTAGCGGCGGTCGCTATAGGTCTGTGCCAGAGTTTTTTTTTTTGCTTTTTTGCTTTTTTTTTGCTTTTGCTATCATTTTAATGCACTACTAATTTTTTCCTATATTTTCATATACATGTTTTTTTAATCGGTAATACAAATTTATTTTGATAATTATAATTTATTGGATGTAAAAAATTAAAGAACAACGAGAATAAAACAAAATATACTTCATCATTGATTAATAATATCTCACAACAAACACAAGAATCTCTAAAGTAATCTAAAAAGTGATGTCTTAACATATACAAGCTTGCAAGAGTTTCCCATGGTTGCAGTGCTCCTAGGCTAAGAATTCCTGTGAGTTTAATCTTGGCTTCAATCTTTCCATCCTGTAAAAAAGAACATTGATGAGAATTTACCTAGTAAAGAGGAAAATTTTAATTTGAACAATGCTTAGCTAACTGAAAACCAGTTATGAGTTCAAAGAATTGTGAAATGCATAAGTAGGATGTTGACAGCACTAATGTCAAATACTCACCTATCAAGAGCTTCCAAGTATTTCTGCTTCCTATATGAGACTGTCAAGGCAATAACTAAAGGCTACTACTTGACTAAGAGATTCACAAAAATAGAAAACAAGACAATTATCTAAATATGCGTGAGCAGGCTGTGGGCATAACTTATCATATACACTGATCAGCAACCATATAGCCAATTTAAAAATTCCACATGGTGGTTCCTACAGGCCTATAACAATCTACAAAACTCACACCAGGGATAAAAGTAGTTTAATGTCATCTGAAATGTAAGTGAATACCTGCCCAGCCTATTTGCCTTCTATAATTGCGGTTTGAGTAAATGCACTTATGAGGAAATCTGAAGGCAAACAAGGCAGCAAACATACCACCACAGTTGCAAAAGGGGGTCGGGAAAATCCAGCACCAAGTTTGTCGGCTATCTGATTCTCTGTACCCTTTTTATCAACAAAGCATCGCACAAACACTACAATGCCAACCCCGCATTCAACAACAAGCTGATATGCACACGAACAAACAAACGCAATAGAATGAATTTAGCTCAGATCGAAGGAGTTAAACACAACAACACAAGTCGTAATCCACAGACAATGAGAAATCCAAACGAGGATCTTATTCCAAAACTTACCCAGATGAGGCTCGCTACCATAAGGCACACGAATGTCATATAATTTTTCCTCCCCACACAGTTATTCAACCACTGCGCCATAGTTGTAGATAATTTTTTTAGATGGTCAACACAACAGCTAGAGATATAGGCAAGATATTACACACACTAAGCAAAACCAGGAATATCACCTTTGCCAAGTCCGCTCCCTGCCTATCAGTGAAGTGGAAGATAGAATGTATCTAAACTAAGTTTAATTGTCTACCTGTCCTTTTTGGACGAAACTAGAGCTTCGTGAATAACTCAAGGGCTTAAAGTTCATGAAGCCAGAGATGACAAGAAAAGAGATTAGAACACTGTTAGACCTTACCCGACAATGATGATCAAATCCATCAATGCATTTGTCACAACTTCTACAATGTTTGCTGAACTTGCGTACCTACAACAAAAATTAAAAAGAAAAAAGGAAAAGAAAATAAAACTTGACGTGACCCTCCTATCATATCTCAATAATGGTCTTATATGTAAATGAAGGTTAGACTAACTAAAGGCTCTAACGAGAAGCACCATGAAACATAATGCAACAAAGATGACCACTCCTGTTCTTGGACAAAGTACAACAACCGCTTACAAAACAAAAGCAGAGGTTGAAACCTGTTTTTGAAAGACCAAAGAACCTAATTGCATTGTGAAAAGAATTTGTTTTTGAAAGACTGAAGAATCTAACTACTGAATTTCGACACATGTTTGGAGAACAGGTGTATGTTACTCTCAAAAAGCAGCCAAAGAGGTCCCAATATTCCCCATGTCAGCAGATTCTAGTCTTCTCTGCAAGGTTCTACTTTTAGAACAAAACTGTATGTTACTTAATTGCAAATGAAAATTTTCTCAAATGATATGGTCAGCTGGGTAAAGAAGGAAACACTCTTTAACATATTTTCTGCTTGAAAACAGTAGTATTTAGGGCCGTGTTCCCAAATACCTAGTTTGCCCACCGTGCTATGACATTGACGACTACCGCTATCTGTGTTCCAGCTACCAGCGTAATAATTCTTGAGCATAATCTAGAAGAAACACCGTATACTTCCTTCTCCACTTTAAATCTCTGCTACCATAGACGCAAAATGGAACCCAAAATCTAACCCCAATTAAACCTTATACCCACTACCAACCAGTAAACGATACATAGCCAAGGTAATAGGATAAAACTTACAAAGATTCGGCCCTCAATCCTCAGGTCTCGCTGCTCAAAAACCCATATCTGAATGCGAGCTTTCTGTGCCAATTTCAAAACAAGATAAAGCAAGCCATAATCAGCAAAACACTTGTAGTACCCATTACGAAAAAAGCCAAAACGAAGAAAACTTCAGACAAAAAGCAAGCAAAATGAAAGAAATTTTTGGACTTACACTCTGAAGGAACCGCTTGCCAGAGAGCCTGAGCCTTAGTCATTCTCGAAAAGAGCCACACCGAAGCATAGCTCGGTGACCACGACGTGCACGCCGAAAAGAGCTTTCCGAATTGGGGTCATGGGCGCGAATCGAGTACTCGTAGCCAAATTTATGACCAAAAAATCGACACGTGCGCGAAAACTGCCCCAATTAGGTTAGATTCTGATTTTCTTGTCATCCTTGCATTGATGTACCCGCTAAAGGTAATTCAACGCCATCAAAATGAAACTCATGGTTTAAATTATATACTAATATAAATATTAAAAATAAAAAATTACAACTAATAAAATTTTATTTTGTTCATTTTGTTCATTTTTTTACAATTATACCTATAGCGGCGGTCACTACAAAGATCGTCGCTATAGGTATACCTTTCGCAGCGGTTTGTTTTAAAACCGCTGCTAAAGGTACGAGATGCAGCGGCGGTCACTGTGACCGCCGCTGTAGACCCTATTTCTATTGCGGCGGTCAGCCAGACCGCCGCTATAGACACCGAAGATTTTCCCTCTGCCGCTACAACGACCGCCGCTAAAGACCCTACTTTAGCGGCGGTTTGCAAAAAAATGCGACTGAAGAGACCGCCGCTATAGACCTATTTAGCCGCGTTTTTTTGCAAAACACCGCGAAAAATACCCTTTAGCCGCGTTTTTAGCAACCGCCGCTATAGACCCTTTTTTTTTGCAGTGTCAGTTCAAAACTTTCACTAGAGCTTAAAGCACTTGCATTGGAAATGCAAGGATTTAGCAGCTTTCAGCTTAGTTCATATATGAGAATATCTTGTTAATATTTTTACCATTCCAAGTAAAAACGAGTTTATTTGCATTCTAAATGTTTTGTTTATTTCTATTTCTCATGTGATATTTGTTTTCAATTACATGAATTCAAGAGTACTTTGATGTGTAAAAAGAGGAAGATTTTAATTGGTCCTTACTTATTTTGTTATATTTGAATATTTTCGTTGGTCCTTTCTTATTGATATTTTATATTAGAAACTTGTTACTTTTTAAATTACTGATCGAGATTTTTGTGTTTGTTGTAAAATGTTAATAATCAATGATGAAGTATATATATATATTTTTTATTATCCTTGTTCTTTAAGTTTTTACATCCAATGAATTATGGTTATTAAAGTCTATTTGTATTATCGATTAAAAAACATGTATAGGAAAATATAAGAAAAAATTAGTGGTGTTTTAAAAATGCTGGCATATACCAAAAAAAAAAAAATGTTGCTAATCACCTGTAGCGGCGGTCACAAAACAGTGGTGTAGATGTTAAAAGCATGAAAAAATTGAGCTATAGCGGGGTTTTTAATTAAAAACCCCGCTAAAGACATATAACGGCGTTTTAGGAAAACACTACTAAAAAAATCTCATAAATGCATTTTGGGTCTTTAGTGGCATTTGTGACTGCTGTTAAGTTACCGTTGCTATAGATCGACGTCTTGACCAGCGGTCGCCTAAACTGCCGCTATAGACATATTGGGACGGATTTTATAGGGCGGTTGCAACCGCCGGTAAAAAACCGCTGCTAAAGTTTTTGCAGCAATTTTTGACCGCTGCTAGAGCTTTTTTATTTTGTAGTGGAATTTGAAGGAAGGGCAACTGTTAAGGAAAATAATAATTTTTTTACGTAATGCAAAAAAGTTTCTCAGAGTTTAAATATCGAAAATTAAGGACTAAAAACATTAAGAATATTAAAATGGGTGTAACTTACTAATTGCTAAGACTGAGAGGTGGTAATTGGATCATACGGGTCTGCATCTTCTGAAAACGTTGTAAAATAGCTTCATTATCGATAGTTTCCTCCTTTCCCATCTATAAAGGTCATTATGGACGCTGCAATTCGAGATTCATTTTCCATTGTAGCAGCTGTGTTTCGTGACCATCAAGGGCTTTTTTGTGGTGTTGCAACTCTTAAGTTGGACTAATTAGATGCAGTTGTAGTTGAGGCTAATGCAGCACTGTTTGGTATCCCGGAGGCTCATAAGAAAGGGTTTTCTAATATCCTTTTGGAAGGAGACTCGTCTTAAATAATACAAGCGATTAACTTGTTCCCAAGACATGGGAGTGAAAAATTCATGAAATTGTATGTGCTATTTGGAAAGAACTGTTTTGATTTATCAATAAAGAGTTCTTGTCGAGAGGCGAATGGGGTGATGCCGCATGTCGAGAGGCGAGCAGGCTGAGTTGCTTGTGTTAAAGATGCTCGGGATGCCAGGGCTCGGTCTGTGCTCAAGATGCTCGATCTGTTCTTTGTTGGTGCTCTTTCATTGATGCATATGATGTCGCATGTACCCGTATCCCGAGCAGGCTAGGCTGCTTGTGGTTGGGATGCTCGAGCTGGTGCTGCTTAGACTGCTCGGGATGCCGGGGCTCGGTCTGTGCTCGGGATGTCGGGGCTCGGTCTGTGCTCAGGATGCTCGGTTTGTCCTTTGTTGGTGCTCTTTCATTGGTGAATACGCGGAAAATAATCTACGTCAGCTTCGGCCGTTAAGTGGGTCAACTAAAATCTTACGGGAGGACCAATTTGTTACAAGATGATTACCTCAGGGACTAGCCAGTACAAACTCATACCACAGGGACCAATTTGTAAAAAGGTGATACCACAAGGACCTATAGTGCATTTAAGCCAAAAAAAAATTGAAAATTTGACCGACGTGCTTCATATCGTGGCCTCATTTTCCTTGGGCTTGGGCCTATGTGAGTCTTTCATCATTGTTAGTCTCTTTGTAAGATGGACTTGTTCTGTCCAAATTGATTTGGGCCGACTGATTTAGTTTTGATATCATCATTCAGGAATGACCAGATGTAGCTCTACTTTTGCCTTACCTGATCCGTCCAAATATTGCCATGTTGGAATTCGACGGTAATGTCAAACTCCCTTTGTTCTATGCAGTATGTGAATGTCGCAACTCCTCTAGGAGTCGGTGATCAAACGATAACAATGATAGCTGTTTGAAAAATTTACGACGTCGTTTTGTCTTTGAAAAACGTCATACTCACTGTTGTCTACTTGTCTCTATGCTAAACGACCACGTTCTGAGGCGGACCCTTGCCAGCTAGTCGCCCCAAGCTCCCCCCGCCCCCTACCCCCAGCTTCTCTTATCCAAAATCCACTGTCTCTGAAAATGCCATTAAAGCAACTCTCTGCGTCTCTCTTCTAACGGGACAAAGCGTACAGACGTTAATGGCTCTTCTTCGTTTCTTGTACTCTCCGTCGACGACTTCCTTTTCCGCTGCGCAACACCTCTCACGGACGCCTTTATCCAATATTAGCTGCTACAGTCTTTCTTTCTCTCGGTCTCTCCCCTCGGTCTCTCCTCTTTCTCACTCCCATTACCATGCACATACCCCTTCCGTTAAAACCAAAAGAGTAAGAAAATTCGTCTTGCAGTTCTCGTCTACCGCTCAAGAAATTGCTCTTGATTCTTCTTCAGCCAACGTGTCCACTGAAAGCGATGAATCGGAACCAGAGGCTGAAGAGCCCTCACGAACCCGATTGATTGCCCAGAACGTACCTTGGACTTGTACCGCTGAAGACATTCGCTCTCTCTTCGAGAAGCACGGGACTGTCCTCGACGTTGAGGTTTCAATTATTTTTCTTCTCTATTCTGAGCAGTTTTTATCTATTGTCACTTGTCTCAGATAGACTATGATTTTTGCTAGCTTTTCTGAACTGAGTTTCTGGTATTTTCCTGTGGTGGTTAAGCTTTCTATGCATAACAAGACCAGAAACAGGGGTTTGGCGTTTGTCACTATGGGTTCGCCTGAGGAAACTCTTACGGCACTCAATAATCTCGACTCGTATGTAAGCATGCTAGATTTTGTTCTCAATTATCATTTTTCTTATATACCTCTAGTTTTCGACTGATCGGGTTGCTGAGATAAAAAGAATTGGGCTAAAAGAAAGCAATACAACTCGTAATTATTCAGGTCATGTTGATACACCTGAGAACATTTAGAAAAATCCTGAAGTCCATATAAAAATTGGCTCTTTCGTGACTGCGTGTCCTTGTTTTGTTGTTAAGTTCTTTTCTTTTCCCCTTTTCAGAATCTTATCTTTAGAAAGGAGACATTGGATTTAAAGCTTCCATTTACTGTTTTCTACTACTGTATGGGGGATAAGTGTTGTTTTCTCTTGTTGAGCTATTGGTTCTTCTCTATTGCATGCTTTTCAGGAGTTTGAGGACCGCACTTTAAAGATCAATTATGCCAGGGCACAAAAGAAGAAACCTTCCCGTTCTCGTCCTGTGCAACCGAACCCAGTAACATTCAACTTGTTTGTAGCGAATTTGCCATATGAAGCCAGGTCTAAAGATCTTAGAGAGTTTTTTAATTCTGGTAGCACTAACGTTGTTTCTGCACAAGTTATATTTCATGAAAATCCAAGAAAGTCCTCCGGATATGGTTTTGTGTCCTTCAAATCCAAGAAAGATGCTGAAGAAGCTCTTTCTGCTTTTCAAGAGAAGGTAATTGGACTGACTGAATCAGTCGCATTTGTTTGTTGTGAATATAGATGTGACCAATGTTTATTTGCTCTATTGCGTTCTGTTTGAGTTTTCGAAAACTTTTCGCAGTGGAGAGCTTTTGACAAAAAGTTGTACTGCAGATGTTTATGGGAAGACCAATTCGAGTGGCACGTAGTAGACACTTTGTTAAACTACAAGCAGAGGAGAGTGCACAGCCAGAGGATACATCAACTGAGTTGAACTCTAGTGGGGAGCAATCAGACACTGCTGATGGTAGTTGAAAATGAACTTTTGGGGACATTGAATTCACTTCATTTTCTTAAAATTTGAATTTAGCAGGTATAGCTTCTCAACTTTGATGCTGCAAATCATTCTAATAATTGACGTGGAATACCTGTTTTAGTCATTTAATGGCTTTGTTATGAGTTTGTTAATGAAATACAAAGCCTTCTTGAGTGAGATACATTGTGGTTCCTACTTAGTCACTTCCTGGAAGGCCTCTTCAAGTTGTTCTTTGTCCATGGGTTAGGAAGAATAAGCACTACTGTCGGCATTCCACTTCTTTGTTCTGGGTTAATCAATTTGACTTAACAGTTAGATCTCTGTTGAATCCATGTAATAAAAAAAAACACTTAACTCCACCAGACAACGATCTGGATCTCCAGCTGCTATGTCTAGATCACTAGGAAGAATAATTCTCACAATTTTCACAAGCACGATATCTTATATGTGTTTCTGGCATGGATGGTATACCCACTTTGAATTAAAGAAGAGAGATAAATGATAGAGATTAGAGTCTCAACCCCTTTGGATCACATTTTATCTGGTATTAGACTATTAGTTCTAAAACAACTGCCACACAATCGTGGGGATATATGCCTGCAATTAGAACCTTTAATCTGGACTCTGTATATCACTACTTGGGTTCAATTGCTTTAATTCAGGCTCGACTCAAGCCCTGTATGGGGTCATACTCTGTTTCGTATTAAGCCAGTATATGTTATATCTTACCTCGTTGAATCGGGATCATTTTTGTCTTTTGTTTTGCTTGTGGTTCCTACAACCTAACGGAAATATCTCATCGAACAGTCGTGATTGCACTCAACTACCATTTTAGAAGAACCTCCTCTCATCTTGGCCAAACTATGATTTTCCTCCAATGTTTTAGAGCATTGTTTCATGGTTATGATTTGGAATCCTCCATAACAGTCGGGAGATAGTAGAATTTCATAGAAATTCCAATAGTGACAAGTATCTGGTCATGATTTGCAGCAGTAGATTACAACTATATATGCAAGATAGCAGTCATATGCAGATTCATTTGCAGCCTTATTTTGGTAGAACTGGATGATCAACAACACTTTCGGTTTTTATGAGCCGTTTTCAGAGATCTGTCTGAGTAGACTGCTTTATAAACATTTAGGAAACCACTGCTTTGGCTGCGATGCCGATAATGTAGACATAATTCTTCTTTTCGCATCTTCAATTTTTTCTGCAGTGGATCTTGCTATTTTGTGCTATAGTTACAAAATCTGGAAACTCAAGTTGAAGAGGTTAATATGCGTTCTCCGAGAGATGCCAGCTAGTATGCTGCTGTTGGGAAATATATGGACCTTAGTTCAATCTCTCCTTTTGCTCGAATACCCTTTCATTCATCCGGGGATTAACAAATTATGATGGCTTAGGTTGTTTATTGTGATACCTTGAATCTCACATGGAGTGGGAGAAAAGAAGGAATGAGAGATGAGTTCTATGAGGGTTAAGTCCCACATTGAGGTTTTATTTGGTTGAACTGAGCTTTATAATAATTTCAAAGAGCTTTTAGAATAACCTTGACTAGTCTTTTTGAAGTCCAAGTGCAAATATGATTAGCGCTTACTTGGGTTGATACAAATGGTATCAGAGCGACCTTAGTAACGACTAATATGGGCTTGATGGACCTTGACGAGGATTTCAAGGATTTAGGGAGAGAGATTGTGATACCCCGAATCCCACATGGAGTGGGAGAAGAGAATGAATGAGAGAGATGAGTTCTATGAGAGCCATGACTCAAATTTGGGACCTTACAAGGTTGAACTGAACTCAGGGGCGGCTCTATGGTAATTAGGGCCTTAAGCAAAATTCTAAAGTGAGGCATTTTATAATAATTTATAAAATAATATATTTAAAAATAAAATATTAATAAAAACTAGTTAAAATTATTCTTATAGCTTTTTGGATGTAAAATTACTTATCAAATTAAGTCTTATATTCTAGATTTGTTAATATATAACTTATAATTAATAATATTACTAATCATATAATCTTTCTTGAGTCATACTCCATCTTAAGTATGATTTTATTAATTTTAATGATAACTAAAATAAATACAACTTAAAATAAATTAAAGTAAAAAGTTTAGAATAATAGTACGACTTTAGCGAGGAAAGATATGAGTTGAGAAGTTCCAATAAATGATAAGATTAAAAAACATAATGGTTGAGAGATGATTTTTCTATATTTTTTATACTTGATAGATATGTCTCAAATAAGTTGAAGTAGATAGCAATATCTAACGGTAAAAAATTAAATAAATAAAGAGATTGAATTAGACTTTAAAGGGTTTCTTTGAATTAATTATAATTATTATCTTTAAACAAGAAGATAATATAGAGTTGAACGCAGAATTTATAAATACTGCAAAAAGTGAAAAGTTAACACTCATTCTCTTTAAGTTTAGTTTTTGAGGCCTTAATATTAAATTTTCTTTCAATATAATATTAAAGAAAAATTTGAACTAGGGCTTCCTAAATTTAGTGAAAAATCAATGCTCATTCAATCAAAGGAGATTTAATAGGCATCTTCAATTAATATACTAAACGTTAAGTTTTTTAAGCCTTAATATTAATTTTTTTTAAAAAAATATACCATTACAAAAAATTTTAAATAGGGGACCTCCTAAATTTGGAGAAAATTTAATGTTGATTCAATCAAGGAGATTTAATAGGTCTCTTCAATTAATATACTTTTAATGTTAAGTTTTTGGCTTAATTGTATTGTAGGTCCCTATGGTATAACCTTTTTACAAATTCATTCATGTTGTATCACTTTGTACAAACAGGTCCATGTGGTCACCCTTCTAGGTAAAAGTTAGTCCCTCCGTCCATCATGCGTTAACACACTAGGGAATGCAAGCCGGTCGACCGGTACAAAGAGACATCTTGCAGCGGTCGACCGGTATAAAGAGGCATCTTGCATAGGTCGATCAGTTAATGTAGCGGTCGACCGGCTCGTCGTTAGTGTGTTAACGCCTGATGGACGACATGACTAACTTTTATCTAGAAGGGTGACCACAGGGACCTGTTTGTACAAAGTAATACCACAGGGACGAATTTGTAAAAAAGTTATACCACAAGGACTTACGGTGCAATTAAGCCTAAGTTTTTTGGGCCTTAATATTATTATTATTTTTAAATATACCATTACAAAAAATTTTAAATTGGGGGCCTCTTAAATTTGGGCGCCTATAGCTAGAGCCGGCCCTGACTGAACCTTATAATAATTTCAAGGAGTTTCAAGAGAAACTTTGACTAATCCTTTTAAAGTCAAAGTGCAAATATGGCTAGGAGTTACTTGGGTCGTTACATTTATGATTTGCTATGACAGTTTTTTTCCTTATGTGTTCATCGTTTTCTTCCTTTAAAGTACTTTGTTTAGCTCATAGTCCGGAATTGGAAAAAGAAGTTGAACAGAAGTCCTGAAAGCTCAATAGATTCATAATATTGGTTACTCTCCCTATGCTAAAGAACAAGAAATCCAGGGAAGGGGTAGAAAAGAGGGGAAGTGTGGGGTTTGGGAGCTTTGGCAGCAATTTCAATTATTAGACTACCATTGGTTTCCTTATTTCAGCACTTTTTTTTTTCTTGAGCGGATATTTCCTCTTTGCGAGATCGTCATGGACTATAATGTCTCTTTATCTCTGTCTCTCTCAGGATGTCTGGCGTACTTCCACTATGGTTCTTCCATTCTATTGCAGAAACAAGGGATGACATGGCAGGCAAGTTAGTACTAGCGGCTTTCATCTCCTCTTTCGTCCCCGAGCAAGGGGCTTTCATCTGTTGGATGTTCATACAAATCTTACACATTTTTGTTTGTCTGTTTTTTTTAACTATTAATATTGTCTCTCGTTCCTTGTTCTTGACATATTGACCTATCCGTGAAGTGTTATGGATCATGTTCAGTGTTATATCTTAAATGTGAGCTGCATCTTCAATTTGCAGGTAGCCTATAAGTTTTTACTTGTTCCCCCATGTGTTTCTGTGTTCCTGATCTCATTATTCTATCTTTCTAATGAAATTTTATATAAAAAAAAAATTAGCTATCATGAGGCCCAGAAGTCTTTTGATCTGATATGCTCGGGAAAAAAACAAGAGATTGTGAATCTATAAGATCCTTTTTAAAATAGAAGCAATCCAAGGCTTTTGATATCTACTCTTCATGTGTACGGAAGATGACGCAAATGTAGTTGAACACTTGATCAGAAACCTTTGCATGTACACAAGTAGAAGCGAGCGCTGCTAAAGCAACAGCAATCCCAACCTACACCCGGTCCATGCCTTCACCCGGATAACAACCATTTAAGCACTTCTGGAAGCAGACGCTAGATGTCAGCGTCAGCGCCTGTGGATTCAGACTGCGAAGGGGGGAGGAGGGGATACTTTATGCAAGCTAAAAACACTTCCTTACTGAAAGACATAAAGCCTTAATGTACTTCCCTCTCTTATGATATTTTGTTAAACCTCAAAGTCTGGGTTCAGAATCCATGGTGTTATTTGATGTTATGTGCTAGCTCTTGTCGTGGACAAAGTATTATGGTTATAGGAATAAATATTGAGGCGTGTTAAACAAACTTTCTTCATTCATATCATGGTTTCATCTCATAATAATCAAATTTGAGCTTTGATATTGGGTTAAATACACTTTGTACCCCATGTTTGGGGTCGCTGGCACTTTGTTCCCTTTTTTTAATGTTTTTTTACTTATCACCCATGAAGTTCTCATTGCCTTCAATTTGCACTCTGTCAAATCAGACCATCAAATTGCCTTCAATTTGCACTCTGTCAAATCAGGCCATCAAAGTATTATGGTTATAGGAATAAATATTGACGCGTGTTAAACAAACTTTATTCATTCATATCATGGTTTCATCTCGTAATAATCAAATTTGGGTTGCATTTGTTTGACCAAAATTTCTAACAAAACAAACACACTTCAAAATTTCCAACTTTTACATCTACATTTCAAATTTTTCACAAACTCCAATAAATTTCAACATTCTAAAGATTTCCAAAATTTCGGTAAACAAACGCGACATTGAGCTCTGATATTGGGTTAAATACACTCTGTACCCCCTGTTTGGGGTTTCTTACACTTTGTTCCCCCTTTTTAAAATTTCTTTTTGACTTATTTCACCCATGAAGTTCTCATTGCCTTCCATTTGCACCCTCTGTCAAATCAGCTCATCAAATTGGACGGAATTCTCGATTTCTTAAGCTCTCTACCTTAAAATGACTATTCTGCCTTTGAATTTCAACTTTGTTGACAAAATTACTCGCATGTTAAATAGATTCTAGACAGTTTTGGCTTAATTCTTATAATGCCTTTGAATATTAAAAGTTTGTCCAAATGTAGATGTAATTACGTTGAAACTTCACTAAAGGAATTAAGTGTTTTGTTTGGCACGTTATCGAGGATTCTGTCAAATTTGAGAGCTATATTGGAAGGAGGATGCAAAAGACTTCAGGTTGAAATGTGTCAAAAATAAAATAAAATAGGGTGAAAAGTGTATTTAGTTATTGTAAAAAATAAAAATTATTATAAAACATCCTTTTTTTTAATTCAACCATAAAAAAATTTCTAATTAAAGAATTGATTTCTCTATCCTACCGTGTAATTGATTTTACTAGATCAAATATAATTTTTATTTTTGACGTCATTTTGTCTTTTATTTTATTTTTATTTATCGTGTAATCGAAATTTCTTACAGAAAAAGAGTGACTCGAAATCAATTGAACGTCTAAGCTGTTTTCTGTTTTAGAAAACTAGCTAAAAATAAAAAAATTTCATGTTCATGTGTTTATTCAATGCAAGTTTTTCTCCTCGAATTGGAGGTATAGATAGAGAAAGAAGAAGGGGAAGAAAAACGACAATTTTTAGATTTGTGTTCAACAAATTTCAAGTCAAAGCCCACAACCTGCAGCTGTGGAACTGTGTTTATAGTCTACTTTTTATGATCATTTGCTTCTTTAAGCAACGTATTGACTTGATGGATGGCTGGATCAACGAATGACTCCACCTCCTTCTCCACTTCTTCAACCTGCAAATTAAATTCCACACAAATTTTAAACCAAGAAAACCGCTTTAATTCAACTGTCAAAAGGTACTAAACTCACTGCGATGGATATAGATTAGAGGCAAAGGCTTGGTAAATTGATATATATATTTTATCTTTTTAGCTTCAGGACTATCTATGGAAGGCTCCGTCCTCCAAATTAATTAAGATACGGGCTCGTAGGATTTGTCAGAGGAAGCAACGAAGCAGCTGCCCCTAGAAAATGAAGTTTTTTTTCTCGGTAGAAGGGAAATGAGGCAACCAGTGTAGTAACTTTTTCTGAGTATGACCATAGGAGTACCCCGCTATATAATGTGCGGAATGAGCCATAGGTACTGCCGTAAATGGTCGAACCCGTCACTAGCACCAACAATACTATCAGAGTCTCAAGCATGTTTACTACATCCAAGTTCAGACTTTATTTTGGAAAGTTAATTTAACCAGAGAACTGGTCAAATTACAGAAAAGCAGTAATCTTTCTTCTATGTGAAAAGAGGCTCACACCTCTGCACTCATAAGCAACCCAACTGGATCACGTAACATGTCCCTCTCTCTCTCTCTCTCTCTCTATGTGTAAGATTTTGGAGTAAATAAATGAAATAGGATAGAAAAAAAGTCAAAGGTAAGGCAATTGAAGAAATCGATGCCGTTTGTACTGAGATAATTTTTAAGGTACTAGAAAAAACCTTCTCGATCACATCTTCTGCTAGATGGGCATCCTTGATTGTTTCTTTGGCAATATTTTCGACAAATGTTGCTGCATCTTGAACCTTTCCGCCTTCTGGAAATTTATTTGCAACCTCTTCTGCTAACTTCTCCACTTCGCCGGCCACCTTTTCTATGACCTCTGTCGCTTCCTCTGCTGTCTCCACCACCGCTTCTACTTCCTCTATATGTATAGAATCCAAGCTTGACATCAAACCCTTATATCGATGACGATGATGAAAATGATACGTTGATAATATGCATTATAATTAGTAAAACGGATAAGGAGGCTAGCATATATAAGTTCCTTACGGTTAAGTTTCAGAAATGTCCCCAATTTGTTGGCCAAGAATGGTAGTATTACTGTCGCGAAAATTCCAACAGCCACACCTATCCTGCCAGGATATTGCCAGAAATTCTTTATTAACTCGATCAAATATGAGAAAATCTCAATAACAGGGGCGAACATGACAAATCAAGTTGTACCATGAACCGGGAGAAGGATTAGGATTAGGGGTAGGAGGAGGCGGAGGTCCTGGTGCTGCGCTGCTTTGGGCAGCCATGTCCCTACACAATTATATTCATATAGAACTTCAGCTGAAAATGATTGATCAAATCCTGAAAGTCTTGGCATAGAAAATAAAAAACTACTCCTACATCTTTGTTTTGCTGGCGATTAGCTCTCTCGGGCCGGTGCTGAAAAATTGCAAACCCTGCCTATTTCCCAGAAAACAGCTCTCGATATCGCGTCTTGATATAATCAGAAGACGAATAGGATTACGAACTGAAGCTTGGTATCTGAGAGTAGAGCCAATGCGAAGGGCAGTGCAGAGACGAATTGTTCTTGCTGTCGACATGAATTTATACAGTGATGCCGCAATAATAAAACTAATCTAATTAAGTTTCTGGAAGAACAGAAACTTGTCAATCAAGGTGCAGACTTGAAAGGGGTTTGAATTACAGGTTGGCAAATGCGAAGAACGTCAGAACGTGCCGTATGATAAATGTTGGAACAATATGACTTGCAGGAATACGGTTGAGAGCCAAATATACATAACATTATTTGCGAGACACGCCTTTCCCTTTGGATTAGTCATCAAGTCAATATTATATATATATTTCACAACGTCCTCCATTACTCTAATCCTCGTTTGCTTCACGTTACATGATGCTTTGAATTATATTAAAGATTCACATTAGATATATAGTTTCTTCGGACTTTCTTTGGGTTGCAGAGAATTTGTAAAAGATGCACTCATCCTTAAACCGAGTGTCTTATTAACCAACTTGCACATGGTCTTTGCATTTGTAAACACACGCTAATGTGAGACCAGACAAAACCATTCACACCATAATTAACTTGCAAAAGAGAAGTCTTGTCTCTATCAAGCAACCGACTAAAAAAATTGATTCACTTGGTTAATCTCTAAGTGATCATACCCCACTAGTAGCCTTCTGTCTCTCTGCTTCTTTTCTTATATAATAGTACATATACAATGAACTTCCATGTCCATTGGCTTCTAGGAACTACAGCTGGTTTATCGGTTCCTTTTACGGCCGGCCACTTCCGTCTTCCTAAGCTACTAAATAACTTGTTTCAAACGTCCTTCCTTAACCTTATCTAAATAGATGTTCCTTGAAAGTCACGTACGTACAGTTTTATCTGTTTGGCATAGCGTCTACGTTAATAAATTAATTCCACGTTGTGGAAGGAGAAAATAAGAACATATATTTTCTCCTAAGATACTTCCACTGATACTTTCAAATCAGAAGAATACGTAATGAAAACACTAACTATCTTCATTAGATGGCATGCTACCAGATAGACTCGGGGGAAAAGGGACCTTGCCAGGATAATTCCATGTTGCCAAATATTTTTTGTCAACTAAACGACAGAGTTGGGATGGGCATCAGAGATTCAGAGGATATTCCTAATATTTTACCAAGTCATCCAGTTGAACAACTGTTGATTTTTTGTCCAAATCGACCCGTTCCTCCGAACTTAATCACTTAAACCGACCAAATTATATACCCCTGACGCCCACCATGATAAATTTTTAAATTAAACTGAACGAAGTTACACATGATTCTCATCTTGGCATTGCACATTGTCTTGGTTTTCTTTTGACTATACACGAGTTCCATTAGAGTTATTAGAGTCTCACATTGTTAAAGCAATGTGAGCTATTGGAATCAAAGGCCTATAATAAACAAAGCATAATTGTAATCTCATCATTACATGAGTGAGTACACAAATCTGTCCAGTCAGGTCTTCCTATAGTTGATGTAGGTCTATGGACCGAACCACTTAAATCTCGTGTCTCACTTATCTCTCTTAGTCTATTTGAACACCTACGTACGTGTTGTCCGATATTGTGAACTTTTGCTAGAGAAAGAAAAATTATAAAATGAATGAAATCTGCACTTTATTGGTGCATATTAAAGAAAAATGACACTACAATAAATTATGCTTTAGGTGACAAAATTTTGGGTGTCAAACCAAATTTTGTCACCTATAGAGAAAATGAGGCTTTTTTTTTTTGCAAAATTCAAGAGATCAAATCAAGAGTGTTGCTCATTTATCATATCTCCTTGAATTATCCTTTGCCTCAATTGAGTTAAATTTGAATCAACCATATACCAACAAAATCTCCAATAATCATGTGAAAATAAGCTTCCTTATATCTACTGTTATCTACATTTGAATTTTGAAAAATATCCTTGATTATGTGAGGATAATTTTTCTTATCTTCCTTATGTCTCTCATTATCCTCATTCAAATTTTGTATGCCAAGTTGCTTCTCAATACCTGGCCTCACACAATCTGTGTCGCAGGGGATGTAGAATTTGGTTTGAAAATAGTGGAGTGCAGCTTTTGAGAGCAGTTTTGTAAAGATAATGGCAACTTGATCAGTGGCGGAGACATGTTTGGTAACAAGGAGACCAAGCGCAACTTGGACAAAGTGGGAATCCAATTAAATATGTTTGTTGCGAGCATGAAAAACTAGGTTGGCCGTTATATGGAGAGCACTCATGTTATCACAAAGAAGAACCGGTGGTTAATGAAGTGGTACACAAAGATCTTGCATGATGTGGACAACGTGAGCTCAGTGGTAGTATGTGTCATGACTCAATATTCTGCTTCTGTGCTGGATCGTGAGATTTTGTTTTGCTTTTTTGCACAACAAGTAATGATGTTGTGGCCAAGATAGATACAATATTTTGTAGAGAACGTCTTATAATAGGACATCAGGCTCAATCTACATAAGAGAATGCACATAAATCAAGTGTAGTGTGAGAAGAAAAATGTAAAGCTAAATGAATAGCTCCATTAACATATCTTAAAATACAGCTAACCATTTTCAAATTAGCATTTGTAGGAACATCATAAATTAAGAAATGTAGTTGACACTATAAGATAGATCTGGTCGAGTGAGAGTGAGATATTGCAAAGCTCCTACAATTCCCCTAAAATAACTTATGCCAACTAAAGGAACAGTATCATTAAGGCCGCAGGTCTTAGGGTGCGTTTAATTAACAAATTTTTCCCCAAAATACTGGGTTCTCTCAAAAAACTTGGTGAAGACCATTAGTCAATTCAAAATATTGCAGATCAAAATTTTTCATTCTGTTTTAGCCCCTAAATCTGCTTTCGAAAATTACCAATTAGACCCTCCCCACACATCTCCTACCATCTCAAAGAACTCAAATATTTGGATATCCAATTAGAACTCAAATACTTGGATATCCTAATAGAATTCAAATACTTAGATATCCTATTAGATATCTTATTAGAACTACTCTATTTGGATATCCAAAAAATAGAAGTTATCTTTATCCAACAGAGACGATCGAACTTTCGCAAACTAGTGAAGGCACTACAAAAAAATCGGCCTTCTGATTGCTACTAAAGGTCAAAAAATCGTTGCTAAGGCTTTAGCAGTGATTTTTTGGCGGTGGTCACGATCGCTGCTATATTACCGTCGAGGAGACTATAGCGGCGGTTTTAGCGACCGCTGGTGAAGACTTCCAGTCTATTGCAGCGTTTGTGACCACCGCTATAGACCCGAAGCATAATTTTTTTTATAGCATTTTGTAAAACGTTGCTACAGGTCTTTAGCAGCATTTGTAAAACACTCTATTGAATACTCTAATACAGGTTTTACAAAACGCTGTTGTAGATTGATTTTGGTCTGCATTTAAACATCTATAGCAGCATTTTTGTGATCGCCGCTAAAGGTCTTTGCCAGCGTTTTTTTTACCCAAAAGAAAACGTTGCAATTGCTAGGAGCAAGGATAATAAAGCAAAATATAATTCATCATTGATTAAATAACCAAGTCTTACAAGTTTTACAACACAAGAGTCTATACAATTATCTAACATAAAATAAAAATGACTTCAATCCTAGCATTAGCAAAAGTAACTTCAGTACACCATCAGCACCAACACAATCTTCATCAAGTGGTAACTCTGTCATTGAAGAGGAGAAATATGATATGAAAAAATGAATAATATGCCAATAGTTTGATCAAATGCAATAGAGAGATATATAATACATAGAGGCATTCCAAAATTCATAAACATAGAAGGACATTCCAAAATTCATAAACATAGTAGGGGTGAACAGAACCGGACCGCAGACCGGACCGGACCGGATAAATCCGGTTATCCGGTCCGGTCCGGTCCTCTTTAATAATAAATGCGGTCCGGACCGGACCGGACCGCATTTATTAAAAAAATAAAAAAAATATATTTTTTATATTTTTAATACAAATTATAAACATAAAACGTTTAATTTTTATCTAAACTAAAACTTAACATTTTTATATACACTTCCCATTTTAAATTAACCTAAAAAAAATTTTGAAAAAAATTTAAAAAATTAAAAAAATTGAAAAAAATTAAAAAAAAATTAAAACCGGTCCGGACCACTTAAGTGGTCCGGACCGGACCGCATTTAGTGAAACCGGAACGGACCGGACCACTTATAAGTGGTCCGGTCCGGTCCTATATTATTTAAGGACCGCATTCCGGTTGTGCAGCCCTAAAACATAGAGGCATTTTATAATTCTAGCAATAAGATCTGTAACATTTAGTTGCATGAAATCAGCACCACATACTAGACTTACAGACCACAAATCAAGTCCAAGATGTTGTCCCTCTGTGCTTCTTTGGTTTGGATTCTTTTAAATTAAATCAAGCAATTCGTCTTCCATGAGAACAGAGAGCATATGACCCATTTGAGCCCACATAGGTGACTTGGCTTTTTTCCTTGCTCAAAAGAATATTAAAAATAAAATTATTGAATGCACCAGGGGCCTCTTCCAAAAAAAAAAGACAGTTAAAATGCTGAGCATGTGGTAGATGGAAGCACACGAGCTGAAATCACTACAGTACATATCAATTAGCCTTCATGTGAAGTTTGAAATATAATTTCAGGCTCCTCAACATGAGCTACCTTTTAGGTACTTTGCATTTAATTAGAAACACAACCAACCCATAGCCACCTTGCAGGTCTTAATGCAAACTAGTAATTTCAGTTTGTACTTACTGACATGGAAAGTAAGCATTTAATGGACTTAGAATGGAAAGTTATTCCTTAAGGTGAATTAGAGATGCAGGTGAATAATCAACAAAATGAGTTGTAAGATCATAACAATCATCGGTTGAGATTCATATTGACCTTTTTAGGTTCCCCTTCATCAATGGAAATAAAAGCAGAATATACATCTCTAAAAACCAAGAATTGGAACTCTGTGGCTACCTGCATTAGCTTTGAAGCTTTGTCACCCTCAAACTTCTTAGGATAGACAGATGCAAAAATCATCAACAAACGCAACTTATTTTGAGGCGTTGCATCTTGCAGAAAGAATGTTCAGGAAGAGACATTAAGAATTAGTTAGGAGTAGGAGCACTGCTTTTATCCTGCCACGTCTAGTACAACACCTGCTTTGTCCTCAGAAAATTGATGACATCCTTGGCTCCCGCATCTCCAAAAACTAGATCCTGTTCCAGTTGCCCATGTTCTTGAAGTCCCATTTCTCTGGTAATTCTGTTAATTTTACCAGCAATCTATAATGGGATTATTAAGCAACATAATCAGAAAGGAAAAAAGGTAAACCAAAAAGAAAAAAAACCCAGTATGCTAACACTAGCAACTCTTTACAATCCATATCATCTGCTTAAAATGATGGTTATTTTTCTCTGTTTTCGCAGAGGGGTTGGGAGGTGTAAGAAATCTCGAAATCAAGCCTGCAAGCCTTTTAAAGTGCCTTGGACCAGCTATAAAACAATGGAACAATCGAAGATGGTGTTTGTTACGTAATGTTTTTTTTCCTCTTGGTACAAGACTACACGAGCTATAGAACTATTATGCAGCAACTTGAATCTTCTATAACTGTTCAATAACTGTTCAACCTACCCAAAAGTGGGACAACAACGAGCTCTATCAATTCGAAGCACAACATACGAACACTTTACTTGGATTTCTCTTGCTCAATTTTTATGTTAGCTTTCTAACACTTACAAATTTGATTTAGTCATGCATGACAGTGATTTCATGTAAAATTCAACCCCAAAACAAAACATATGCTTAAACAAAACAACCACCAATATAGCATTGTCTGTAGGTGTACATTAAGATTCATCATTTCCTATCACCTTACAGTTTAGGATTAGTAATTTATCATCAATCAACATACAACCCATACACGCACAGAAAATTGAACCCATGACCTCACCCTCCATCATTTTTATATGGCAAGGATATGTCATTGGTCAAAAGACCATTGGCAACGTACACTCATTAATGTTTAGTATTGCCCAAAACACAAAACAAACCCTACACCATTTGTTGCATGTTTTCCAAATATTGAGACTGTCGCATATCCACATAAGGGATAGTACTGGGGAAATCATGAAAAAAAAAACCAAGTTGTTGTTCCTCTCAAGTATGCCACAACACACCCTTTGAAATGCCTGAAATTTTGTGGGGTATGACCTGAAGATGCCTAGATTTTATTTCAGCCTTGATTGAGTTGAATTTGAACCACCATTATCACCAACAAAATCTCCACTGATCATTTGAGGATAAGCTTCCTCATGTATCCCGTTATCCACATTTGAGTTTGAAAATTATATATCCTTGATTACGTGAGGATAATTTTCCTTATCTGCCTAATGTTTCCTATTATCCTAATTCAAATTTTTTATGGTACTTCTCAATAGAGAGCATCCCAACAATACAAATGGGGACCAATTATACTTTGCCCCCCTTTGTTGCGTGCTAAATATTTGTTCACACTAGTTCGGACACAAGTACAATTAAAGCGTTCGAACAGTCCAAATGGGGACGAATTATATTAGTATTTCGTAACGGTTTACAAATTAAAGGTTAAGAATGAATGCAAGCAGTTCTAAATGAACTGGCCCTAGCTACAAATAGAAGGAAAAAAAATCAAGAAAACAATTACATTTGAATTTCTGTCATCAAATTACACGTCAAATTAAGCGCACAGCTAGCTAGCCTGCCCTGGAATGGTGCTTTTAAGATAACTTTTGGTCATTTGCTTCTTTAGGCATCTTAGGGGCTTGATTAATCAGTGGCTCAATGAATGAATCCAGCTTCTTCTCCACTTCGTCAACCTGCAAAGTGTATTTGAATTGTTAACTTCGTACATACGTACCAATGGTAATTAGCCAACCTCCTGTACTTAAAAATTCAGATCATGGCTTTGGGAAGTTAAAGAAAAAGAAAAATAAATATTAAAGAAAGAAAAAGTTCCACGCAAGTTGTGACTAGGAAGATGTGCTCTGGTTGCTTCCTTCAACTTTTTAATTATCCAAGAACCACTCCAAACTGCGTGTTGAGAAAATTAAATGAAGCTACCGAGCTTGTTATTGGTCGCAGGAAACAGCCAAGCTGCTTCCGAAAGGAAGTTGGATTAATTTTATTGGAGCAAGAAAGAAGAAGCCATTCAGCAAGTGGATATATAATATCTACTGTTCTTTTTCTGGCACAGTGACACAGAACCTGACCAGGAAACTTAATTAAATTACAGAAAGTCAATAATCCTTCTCCTTTATGATAAGAGGCTCGCTCCTCTGAAGTCAGAAGATGCAGATTGGATCCCATGGACCCAGTTGCCGATCCTAAAGGATACCTAAACCTATACGTCTCGAACACTTCAGCGGTTCATCGTTTCTTACATGGACTGTATTGCATTTAATCATCTCATATTAATAAAAGAGGACGTAAGAAAATTAAGTTAGAGTTAATGCCATTGAAGGAACTGGTGCCATATGCAGTGAGACAAAAAAACATAAGGTGTTAGGTAAAACCTTCTCAATTGCATCGTCTGCATACGAGCATCCTTGGCTGTTTCTTCAGCTATATGTTCAATCAAAGTTGCAACTTGTTTAAGTTTTCCACCTGCTGGAAGGTGACCGGCAACGAGTTCGGTTAATATGTGAAGCGCAGGTGTGTGAAGCGAAGTGAGGCAGCGGTGAGGATAAAGCCACTGCCCATCTGACGCTCAATATGCTGCCACCGAATAAATGAGTATCTGACAAGTCCAGCCATGTTATAAACCCGGTCCTCACCACAGCAGATCGAAATTTGTTCCAGGCCCTTTCGATCCTCCCCCATTAGGTTAGGGATTTCAAATTTCGATCCCCATTTGGCCTGCTCCTTGCGATTTGGAGACCAAGACCAGCACTCGGCTGATCTGCTCCTCCCGTTTAGGAGACCAGCTCTCGGCGTCCTCTGCTCCTCTCGATTAGGAGACCAGATCTCGGCGTCCTCTGCTCTCGGCATAGATCTGCTGTGGTTCGGTTCGTATTTCTTTTTTCCATGCCTTTCGTGTTTAATTGTCTCTTAGTAGAAATAATGGCATAATGTTTTGCGAGAATGACTTCTGGCATAAGGTTTGTCAATTTCTTGTATTTTTTCTTATTAGAAATACTCATCTCGTTTCTCAAGTATGGAATTCGTAGACAGAACCTTAAGTTAACTGTCTTTCCATTTTAGTGGATTGATGCTATTGGAGGTATTGTTTAGTTGTAGTGAACTTTCTGGATGTGAGTAATTTCAAGGTACTTGACTTATTATATACTGACAAATTATGTTGATAATCACTGTTCCTGCTATGAAATAGCTTCATCGTCTATTTAGACACCTCATTTTATTTCACCATTTGTTTTGTCAGGTTTTTACCGAGTCACCACATGAAACTATGGTAGAGAGTGATTTGGTAAAGATTAGGGTAGCAAAGAGTGCTGTCAAATAATGAGCAAAGTTCTCTGTGAAAGTTATTGACTTAGACAGAAGATAGTATAGGATATCTAGAAAGATAGTGAGGTTAGTCTTTTTTTTTTAAAGCATTCCAATAAAGTAATGTTGATAGGATTAGAAATAAGTTTCCATCACTGTAGTTTTACATCCAAGACCAGCATTAAGTAATTTTTCTGCATGTTTCCTGTACCAAGAGTCAACATCATGCAGCTAAAGTCGCTCGGACTTTATCGAACGTGCTTAGCTGGTACCAGTTCGATGCATTTTGATTCATCCGCATCAGCCAGCCAATGGGAGCGAGAAGTTTGGGATACGTTCTTCAATATTCTGCCACTGTCGCATACTTAGTGAAATTTGATACATTTCACAAAATGCCTCCTGTGGTATCTCGGCACCATAATTATGCCACAACGAAACGAAATTTTTCATATTTGCCTGACATGAAAATTTGTACTTGTGTTTTCTTTTACATGCTACATGGAATTGTGAGTTGTAAGGAATGCAAGGTTGTTAATGATGGAACCTCCATTTGCAGCCCATGTAGGGAAATATTCAAGAACATGAGCTCATAAAACACAAATCCTTGCTCTTAACTCATCCTGTTTGTAATTGTTCTATTGTTTCTCATTACTGGGTTTCGAAAAATCATTTTCTTCTGATCATTTAGTCTGTGGGATACAGCGACCTCTGACCTGTGGTACTCAGATAGCAAATTCTATGTTGTTCTGGGCAGCCTATTTAAATTGATAGGAAACCTGGATTAATGTATAAACTTTTCTACCCTGATCTATCTTTTTGTTTTATGTGTAGGAAAATGACCCCGTCAAGCAGTAGTCGAAGGAGTAGATCCAGTCAACATAGGGGAACCACATCCTCTAGTTCTGCGACAAGATCATCTGTGACAATGGGTTCTGCAGCAGATAAGAAGTGAGTTTGTATTACCATTTGGATTCCTAAAGTTTTTGTGTATAGCTACAGTTGCTAATAACTTATCCCAATAGTGATAGCTCAGGCACACGGCCCCAAACTTATGTGAAGAAACCTGTGTGCTTCTGTGGAATTGAAGCTGTCCAGAAAACCTCATATACCCCAAACAATTATGGAAAACAGTTTATGGATGTAAAAAATAAAAAGTAAGTAGTTTCTTGTTAAACAATTTTTTTTGCTCCTCCCTCTACTTATGTACTTAAGTTTCCATAATGAGGAATGTGTTTGGTGCAGTATGGGGAAAATCACCATTGCCGCTACTTTGCGTGGTGCGATTGGTGGGTTAGGCAAGACAGGGCCCAGGGGGGAGAGATGGCACACCATCACTTTGAGAAGGCTGAATTGGAAAGCACGAAGGCTGAGCTGGAGTTGTGTTGCAACCGAGTGGTGGAGGACCTCATTTTGGACCACGTTGTTGCGATGGAGCATGAAGCAACGCGACATCAGTTGGCAATGATTGCTCAACAGGATAAATATGAGAACCTCCTGTAGAAAGTGCATGTGGATATTGATGGTCAGAGGGCGAAGTACGTACAATTGAAGCAAAAGTACATCAAACTGCGTAATTCGAACCGACGGGCAATAATGTGGTTGTGGAGCTTTCTTTTTTCGGTTTTGTTGTTGCCTACTATGCTTCATCTAAAGGGAAGCCAAGCGGATCATTATTAATGCTAGTGTAAATGCTAGTGTAGTTTCTGTTTGTTGCAACTTCAGATGTACTCTTGTAATTACTTATTGTAGTTTCTGTTTGGAGCTGAAGAGACTGGGGTTATAATGTGTGTTGCTGATAGTTTTATACTGTGATTTTGTTTGGAGCTGAACATTTTTTGCCAGTTTTGCTCCTATCGTCACTCCTCCTGGGTAGTGTAGCATCTGTATTATTGAGATTTCTCAGAGATCTGAGCCACTAATGTCCGCCCCTGCCTTTTGTTTCTCTTAATTTGTAGCACGGAATTGTTTTTTCACAGTGGACAAGGAAAGATAAGTCGAGTCATCCAAATAACACTAATTACTCTTCTTTCTTAGTTGTTGATAACAGTATCAAATTCAATTAGTTTTGATACTTGAAGATGAAATTCCACAATAGTGTTTTGACATAAACTTGTTAGTCATAGTTGTGAAAACACCTTTAGCCGATGACTACCTAGAGATGGCTTAACGGGTGCTGTCATCCAGATTCTAATTTCATGTCATAGTTGCATATACGGCAACAAGTGTGAGATGCTCCTGTTGCCATACGGTGAACCTTGCGATAGGTACCATTTTAATGCTTGATTCGTGTGCTCTGCAGTATAAGGATTCCCCATCTTATTTTCCTGCTGTTTCGCGATGAACACTAGTTATGCCCCGTGCAATGACTATGGGTACTTCTATCAGTAGTTAGGAACAAATGAGAATGTTTTTTCTGATCATTGTGTGCATGCAATCATCTGCTTCAGTGTGCATCAGTAATCAAATTCAGCAATAAATTCATTCTACTAAAATATCTACAGAAGCAAAACAACCCTCATAGTGGAAAATGAGCACCTGTAAATTAGCTAAACATAGTCAAAACGTTCATCAGTAGTCTTGTCCTGGATACATTTTTTTTAGATTTTATAACAAAAAAATGCCCACAGGTTCCACCAGCATATAGATGAGAATGCCAGAGTACATTACAGGACCACAGATCACCCAATAAGAGATCACAGGTTCCACCAGCTCCTGTTGACCTCAGACATGAATTTCTTCAGAATCTCCTGTTTCTGCATCTCCTCACTAGTTGGAAGTCCCATAGACTTCTGCCTCTGATTAAACTGGACAAAAAGCAGAAGAAACTCCAGATTAAAAAAACTATAACATGCACGTTGATCAGAATCCTATAGAGCCAAAATTTCATGCACGTTCATTTTACCCCAGAGTTTCACCTAGTGCGGTTGCACCAATGACTCCTGACAACCAGCAAAAATAAAAAAGAGCGGTAAGAAAGTGATCATTGTCAATTTATAACTTCCTGAATTCCCTCCATCTTTGTGTCCTTTCACCAATCTCATTTTGTAAGTATACTGCTTCACTTAGTGCACAGCCTCCTATAACATAAAGTGTCCAGAGACAATTCATATAAACTGACCAAACACTACCACCACCCATTTCCAGATATATTCACTTTCTTCCTTTGGGCAATGGTACATTTGATCTGAATCACATTAACCTCCATACAGTGAATCTATGAACCAAGATACAGATAATTCTTACCCTTGTTACCAGGCCATCAAGCTCCGATAATCATTGCGTGGAAGTACTAACAATTTATTCAATATCTACACAATAACATCTTGTTCCAAATATGACTCCATAATGTTCAGTCAATTTATCGTGATGCAAAACAGTAGCTGTGATTGGTGCTTAGAATATAACTCTACAACTCATGAAGGCTCTTAAATAGGCCATTTATCGATTCGTCCTCGCCGTCGTCCTCCTCGTCCTTAGCATCAGCCTCATTTGATACCTATGAATAAATAATTCAATGTGAAAAACATGTAAAGGTAATAAAATACGCAATGAAGTTGTAAGTGCATCAAATTAAGGGCAATACGTCCAACTCATCGTTTAATTGTAAACGACGAGCAATTGGTTGGGACGACGCACGGGCAACCCCACGGCCACAAGCAATATATGAAAGCTGGATGGCTTAAGTTTGACTGTCGTAGAGAAACTACTGGGTTTGAAGAGGTTGAGGTACACGAATGCAGTCGGGACCCATCACATAACTGTTTAACGGCACGGCACCATGTCATCAGAACGGAAAAAGGGGTTCACCAGTGTAGTTGCAAAGGATTTGAGTTTGTAGGTGTCCTATGCAGTCACATTATATGGGTGTTGAAACAGAAGGGTCTATTCGCTATTCCTGATGTCTATGTCATGTCGACGTGGAGGCGAGATGCTAGGAGATCAGTCGCGTCGATTAGCAGGTCAATCAGTACAGTTGATCCGACCATCCTGAACGTGGTCAACAGCAGGAAATGTGTAAACAGGATTGCTTCATTGTGTCAGCGTTACGGGGGTAGAACGAAATGTTGGCCAATATTTGATCGTTACAATGACGAACTAGAAAAAGCACTTGAGTCATTGTCAGACGACGACGATCCTTCTAGGATGGGGAGCGCTTCTGGCCCCGTCAGCGTAGCTTCTGGAGTGGGGGTACAAATGGGAATTGTTGCAAAAGGTTTCAAGATGCGTGAACCGAAGCATAAAGGGAATAAGCGATTGTAGAGCGGACTTGAGCTACGGAGATCACGAGGCCGTGGCCGTGGGGTTGCCCGTGCGTCGTCCCAACCAATTGCTCGTCGTTTGCAATTGGTTGCGACGACGCGCGGGCAACCCCACGGCCACGACCTCGTGACACAATGAAGCAATCCTGTTTACACATTTCCTGCTGTTGACCACGTTCAGGATGGCCGGATCAACTGTACTGATTGACCTGCTAATCGACGCGACTGATCTCCTAGCATCTCGCCTCCACGTCGACATGATATAGACATCAGGAATAGCGAATAGACCCTTCTGTTTCAACACCCATATAATGTGACTGCATAGGACACCTACAAACTCAAATCCTTTGCAACTACACTGGTGAACCCCTTTTTCCGTTCTGATGACATGGTGCCGTGCCGTTAAACAGTTATGTGATGGGTCCCGACTGCATTCGTGTACCTCAACCTCTTCAAACCCAGTAGTTTCTCTACGACAGTCAAACTTAAGCCATCCAGCTTTCATATATTGCTCCATAAAAGCACGCAACATTGTGGGAGTATAGACTTCTGCCGCATGATGACAGAGCGGTTTCATCCGTTTGGTTACTTGCACTGTGTTAAGCATCTGAAAATCTGCCCGTGACTCATTGTAGCGCAACTCATCTACTGCTCTTTGGAAATTCTGCAGGAATCGATCCATATTCATCACTACGCTTAAATACCTACGCAATACTGCATTGAAAGATTCACTTAACTGGGTCGTCTTTTTCCCGGCACAAAAAACATTTCGTACATACTTTGGCGCCCATTGCTCCCGATTATCATATATCTTCTGCAACCATCCATTTTCTTGGAGTTCATACTCGTCAATCATTTTACTCCAACACTCTTCAAAATCATCCACCTCGTGGTCAAATAAAAGCCTCATCAAGTTACTTTTGAAGCCCTTGTTCCTCAGAAGTGACCCCAGATTCTTCAATGCATTTTGAGATATGTGCCAAACACATAAAAAATGACGCGTCTCTGGTAGGGAACGTGGGATTGAAACCGGCATAGCTGCATCTTGATCTGTGAATATAGATTTCGAAGTCTTCCCATTCATACACTCAACAAATGTTTCAAACAGCCAATCGAATGTCGGTGCCGTCTCGTCATACAATAAGCATGCCCCGAAAACAACCGACAATCTATGGTATTAACCCCAACGAATGCTCCCAATGGCCTGTGCTCATTGTTTGTCCTGTAAGTCGTGTCAAAGGATACAAAGTCCCCGAACATCGCATAGTCATTTTGCATTACGTGGTCCGACCAGAAGACGTTAGTAATGTGCTCATCTCCATCCATCATCACCCGAATGTAAAACTCGGAATCCTTTTGAAACTGATCACTGAACCAGTTAAGAAGAACACAGGCTACACCAATTTCCATGTGTTTTGATCTTATACCATTTAAATAATTTTTGAGGTCCTGATGAGTGAATCCAAAATTTTGTCTACCCCCAGCTTGCACCGCCATGAAATCCAAGGCCAGTTTAGGCCGAATGCCCGCTCTATCTGAATGTATAGCTTCCACACGCTGCAGCTCACTCATTTGTCTTTGAGAACGGAGCATGTGAACTTTCGAAGGAGTCGCCACATCATGATTATGTTCCGGATGCCATTCGGAGGTCCAATACTTCCCATTACGCTGCCGCTGAACAGTAATACTTGCGAGACACCCACATCTCGTATCCGGTCGTTGTCGCTTCACCGGCACAAGTGAATCCCTCTCTTTTTTTTCCCTTCTCTACTACAAGCAAAAACTTTTGATGTCCAATACCCATATTGCCTATGCTTGAACCCGGTATGTCTACGAATGCTAAAGCCTTTCATGGTTGCATATCGATTGTACCATTCGTACACATGGTCAACATCCGCCCACTCTAGGCTCCAAACATCAACTTTTTCCCCGTTGTCTGCCCAAACCATGTCACCCGCACGTACCAACCAAGAAATCCAACTGAGAAAAAAGTCATAATCACCAACTTTGTTGTTCAAATTAAGAACACCCAACTCACCTTCGGGGTTAACATTACTACTAGAGCTTCGGCACACGATATTGGGATTCATGTCTTCCATTTGGGCCATATTGAGAGGTCCTACATATAAATAGAACGAGTATCAAAAAGGGAAATCAAGCACCTAAGGAGTCATTTCACCTGTGCACCTTGACGAACCCTTATATCTGTTCCTTTGCTGTCTATTGATATGAGAGCAGCATCATCCACCTCAGATTCAACTGACAAGAGCTCTTTCAAATGGATGCTAATCTCTTTTAATTAAGCAAAATTTTATTGGGCCTTTCATATGGATCCATTAGCATTTAATATCTTATTATAGGGTGATCAATTTAAACTGTCAACTGTAAGGAGTAAATGGTTCCTTAAATATTTAATTGTCTCTTTTTGAAATAAAAAACTAGTTATAACTCTACACAAATAATTAAATGAGGAAGCTTTTAAGTTCATTTTTTAGTCTTTCTATAATATTAGACATTCTTTAATAGAGCCTATTGAAGAAAAATTGAAATTTAAGGGTTCTAACTTGGAGAATTACTAATAACAAGTCTTGTGCCCCTTTACTTGTCAACGACGCATTCCTAAATTCAATTCAACTTGCAAATTCAGTGCTAATTAAATTCTCCTACTTTAATTAAATACTGATTCACATTTCCACCCCTTGGTCTTCTCTAGTGATTGCTCAGTGACCTGACTCTTTTCAGTGGACCACATTTCCTGGCTCACGCGGATTAGCAACCACGATGAACACTCTTTTATTCAAGTGGGCAAAAGAGGAGGAATGGGACCTGATGTTTTCAAAAGAACAGCTTTAAGCATAGGGAATTTATTCAACCAACGCCTATTCAAATCTATAGTTGTGGATGCTTAGTTTTTTCTCCTCTAATACAATCAACTTAACACATTATATCAGATTCAACTGACAATTTTTCCATGTAGAATCATTTTTATATAAGAATGTTATATGCAATTTGTACATATGGGAAAACAACATATACCTGAACGAGAGAGAGAGCAGGTTCCAAATCGGCCGGGAGGTTCCAAATCGGTGGTGGTTTCCAAATCGGGAGGGGGGAACGGCAGCGGGGGGGTGGGTTTCCAAATGGGGGGGATTCGAATTCGAATCCCCCCTCCCGATATCTATAAACGGGACCGGGTTTATAACATGGCTGAACCGGGTTTATAACATGGCTGACCCGGTCAGATACTCATTTATTCGGTGGCAGCAGATTGATCGTCGGATGGGCAGCGGCTTTATCCTCACCGCTGCCTCACTTCGCTTCACACACCTGCGCTTCACATATTAACCGAACTCGACCGGCAACCTCTTCTGCTACCCTATCCACTTCCTCAGCCACATTTTCTATGGCCTCTGTCACTACTTCTGCTGTCTCCACCACCGTTTCAACTTCCCGTGTTGAATCCAAGCATGACATTAAAGCCCTTATATATATTGACCGTGTTGATGAAATTGATACATCTGTTGATACGGATGATGCTTGCGATACGTAGTAAAGATGCATATATAACTAATGCTAATAAGCAATTAAGTAGCAGAATGGAGAAGAACAGCTAGCTTCAAGTTCCTTACTTTTCAGTTTCAGTAATGGCCCCCATCTGTTTGTCAAGAACGGTAGAATCATGGACGCTATCATTGCAGCAATCCAATGTTTCCTTCAAGGATATTGACATTGATATTTTAGTTCTTTTGAGAATAACAGGAACGGGGATTAGAAATCAAACAGACAACTAGCACTCTTGAAGAGAGAGAGAGAGAGAGAGAGAGAAGGGGGAAGAAAAACAACAAAAGAGTCTTACCATGAACCAGGAGAAGGATCAGGAGGAAGCGGAGGTCCTGCCTGTGCACTGCTATTGGCAGCCATGTCCCTACATCGAAACATTCATATATAACTTTAAATACCATCAATTGTACATCGATCCTCAAGAAATTCTGTGCATTATAAGCAAAAAAATAACTATACCATAATGGTTTGCCGAGAATTAGTTCTCTAAGGCCGCTGCTCAGAAATTGCAAACTCTCGTGACCATTTCCAAGAAGACAGTTTGAGCTAATGGAAAGACGATTCGGCTTACGAACTGAAGCATGGTATCTGCGAGAAGTGCCACTGTAAAGGTCACTGCAAGGAAGAATCGATCTTGATGTAGACATAAGTACCAGCTGCTTTAAATTGTAGGACTCGGCACAAATCTCCGCAGCGCTGCTGTAATAACAGTGATCTCTCAAACAATTAGCTGGAGACTTGAAAGAGGTTTGAATTACAGATTGCTATAGAAAGTGCATTTGAGATGTAGGAATGGTTGAGCCAAATATATAATAATTGACTTAAAATATACATATATATATATATATATAATAATTGACAGACGCGTTGTTGTACGTTCGTGGAATTTGGATTAGTCATGAAGTCAATATTATATGTTTTACGGGGTCAAATATTATTATATGTTTGCCACGCTATTTGACGCTTTCAATTATATTCAAGGTTCACATTAGGCAGAAAGTTCTTAAAGTCATTGGAAGTTCTTATTGTCACTCTGGGTTGAAGACGTTAGTATAAAACGCACCAATGTCGAAGGTCGTTTCTTGGTGTCTTATTAACCAACTTGCACATAAAGTAATTGAATTATTCAGGCAAGTAAATTAAAAAAATAAGAGCTGGTTTGACCAATGACTATTTGACGAAAATTGCGAGGACAATAATATTCTTTTTTTTTTTGTAATCAGGACACACTTTATTCCAAAACAGGATCCCCTCTGGCACACGAAGAATTACGCAAAGGAGGATCAGTACCAGCAAACAACCAAGAAAAGTCAAGCAAATGCTCACAACAACGGAGAATGCCAACTGAACTCAATTCAGCAGCGGCCCAAAGCAAAGTAATGCACCAAAGAATTTGCATCGCGATAGACATGACAAGCATGCCAACTAAGAAAACATCGACCCAATTCATGAATATGCCGCACAACAGGACCAATGCGCCATTCATACACTTGGGGCCAACACCTGAGGGCCTTGACTACAGAGTCAGAGTCGCCTTCCAGCAGAACATCCCAAAAGCCATGACGAGATGCCAGTTCCAAACCAAGTTGAGCCGCCTCAGCCTCACCTTCCAGCACCTCAACAGCACCAAGCTTCTGCACTATAGCCGCTATCACTACACCCCTGGAATCCCTTGCTATCGCTGCAATCACCACATAATGCTCCCTGATAGCCACGTCCACATTAACTTTAATCTGTCCAGCTGTTGGGGGAATCCATACATTCAACCGGGAAGCTTGAAACTTCTTATTCCAGCCAACCTTGTGCTCCAGGCTTAGCTTGCGAACTACATGCTCCAACTGCAAAGGCCCACACTTGGTTCCACCATGCACCACATCGAGCCACACTAAATCAATCGCATTTAAAGCAAATAACTGGAACAGATGCTAGTCTTCAAGTGGAATACCAATAGAGAGATGGGGATGGATTACTTTTTCCATCCAGCCCACAACCGACTCGTCTCCAAAAACCGATATATCCATTTGCAAGGAGATTCGCTCCAAACCGCTCGACTAAAAGGACAAGTAAAAAGTAAATGTTGGATGGACTCAGGTTGATCTTCACAGAGGGGACAAACAATATCATGAATCTCCCTCGCAGAATCTCCAACCCGAGCTGCCACAACAAGCTTTGTTGGAATAACTCCCCAAGCTACCTTCCACAGAAGAATTTTAAGTCGGTCATGCACCTGAAGCTTCCAGAGAGATTTCCACAGACCCGGACGTAGTGGAGACACGTGCGTGAGACGATGGTTCACCAGGGTTCGATGAGAAGACCGGACCGAGAACTCCCCCGATGGATCCAAAAGCCAGAACAACCGATCATCAACTCCATCAGCAACCCGAAGTTTCAAAATAGCCTCCGCAGACTCTGTAGTAAAGAGATGTCTTACTAACAAGTCATTCCAGTGATGACCATCTGACATTAACAAGTCTCGAACCGTATGCACCTCAGTCATGCGAGTAGCCTCATTCCGAGCTTAAGGCAAAAATTTGGGAATATATGGGACCCACAAGTCACTACATATATTTATTCGACGTCCATCCCCCAAGTAGTAACATATTCCTACAGAGAGAAGAGGCCGAACTTGCAATATGCTCTTCAAAATCCACGAGGCCCTCCTGCCCACACCCAATTGCAGAAAGCTTCTCCCCTATACATATTTACCTTGCAGAACTCGTACCCAGAGGCTATTACAATTTGTATGCATCTTCCATGCCAACTTCGAGATTAGTGCTTTATTTGTTTCACATGTAAGTCGAATACCCAAACCACCCTCACTCTTCGGTACACAAATTGAGTTCCAGAATTTTAAAGATAAGAGATGATTAGAATCATCCCGAAACCCCCACCAAAAATTCTTCAATACCCTGTCAATACCCTTGCACCACTGGAGTGGCATGAGATAAAAACTCATCACACTACAAGAAATGTGGGCTTCAACGACAGCAGCTTCGGTAGATGAAACCACCAAATTCGTCGCAAAAGCTTAGCCCCCACGGAATAAGGTCGTCAAGGCGTGGTCGCCTCTACCGCGTGCAGAGAACCCTGATTCGACGATTGAAGCTCTCCGTCAGCACTAGTCCTGCAACGTCGACGAGCTCCACTTCGTCAAGAGAGGTGTCTTCGTCAAGAGAGGTGCCTTCGTCAAAAGAGGTGTAGTGTCGACGGAGTCCGTCTGGGAAAGTGGCAAAATTCGTCGCAGAAGTTGTTCACCCACGGCATTAAGTCGTCGAAAGTGGCTATTCACAATTTTGCTCCCCTATCACTGACGACTGTAGTCCTCGGGGAAAGGATTTTTGATTGAAAATGGTTCCACAAAAAGCTGTACTTTTTCTCATACGCAATAGAAATTCTGTATTTGTTTGGAAGACCCAGATATGTATAGTTTCATTTTGACTTTCTTCAGCAGATTGCAATTTAGCCACAACAGGGGATGTATACATGATGAACCGTGTAGAATTTGCTTCACACAACTCCAGCAGCCGACTCATCAAGTGTCCTCCAGGTCATCTACAGTTCAAGCATCCTCCAAGTCAGCTGCAACTTCAGATTAACCTTCGGGCATCACTTAGTGCTAGGTTGTTATGTATTTTTTGTGTTATTGTATTTTTATGGACTCTCTATATCTGAAGGTCATTGTAATCCTTCCAAACTTGTGGTGCACATCAAGTGTTTGAGAATATTCCTGTGAGTATAAGAAATCTGTTAGCACAGCAAGTGTAAAAGAGTTCCAAAACCAAACGCTACCAAAACTTAAGAACACGCCCAGTTAGTCACAAGTATGATTCCCACCTAAAAGTATTGCAAACCGAGACCAAGCAACCATAATATCATGAAGCAATAAACAACTTAGTTACTAAAAAATAATAATGTTTTCCTGAAGAAAATGGCATGCATGTGTAGAGATGGGACAGAGGAATAAATTTGTTTACTAAACTTGATCTATCTACAGATTTAGGCATAATTTTGACAAATAATACCTCTCCTGTCCAGCAGTGTCCCATATTTCAAACTTCACTGTGGTGGAATCTTGCAAGAATGAAGCTCCAACAGTTGTTGTCCTGCTCAACAGAAAATTCGGGTTCAGCAACGCAGCACAGCTCCAACTCAGCTTAGACATTAGCAACTTTGATACTTGCATGTAGATTTATCTGAGTTGGGCACCAAGAGAATAGAGGAATAAACTTCAAAAAGGAAGTTGAGGGATTGGCTATCTTCATACACAGCAAGAGGATCCAATACCAAGGTCAAATTGCAGAAATATCATTAAAAGAAATTGGCAAGGGGTGAGAATATAGGTATCTAACCTTCCTTATTGTTCCATAATGCTGCAGCATAGCTGTTGAGAGGACTCTCTGGGTTAGGCTTTGTATGAGAGAGTTCAAAAGTTAGGCCTTTAAGTGGAATAAACACAAATATGCAGGCTATACCAAACAGACCTCCCAACAGACTGTGCAATCATAAGCTGAAGGCCATTTGTCCCAGAGTAACATAGGTGGGCAATTGTGTCAGTTTTATATGACAACTGAAAGTAAAGAACCTGAATGCCGTAAGTGGCCACTCATAACAATGAAATAAGAATAAAGAAGAAGTTAAGAACAATTATATGGTCTGCCATATGAGTAGATCAAATACGGTCACATCAAAGGCAGCAGTTCAACTTACTAAAATTCCTCAGGATATCATAGTACACTAAAACAAGAAATAGCAGAAGGTGGCATCAGTATATGATGAAACTGTTAATATTAAAAATGCTACTTAATCCTCAGTCTAAAGCAACTAGAAGTGCCCGGTGTACAGAGTTCAGACATATGTTATTCACTTCCCTTCAAATACTTTATGACCATTTACAAGAGAACAAATAGATAATTAAGAAGACAGTAAAAAATAGGTTTTGCAAGGAGTCTTAGATTTCACGACATATGTATCTGTCCATTGACGAAACTACTCTTCATGTCTTTTGCATTGATAAATTGGCAATGCTGAAATGCCTTCATACAAAAACCCACAGATGGAAGCATCACGGAAATGTAAATACCAAGGCATATGAAGATTCAGCAGAGCAAACTCAAACTAGTGTACCAGACAGAAATATGAAGATTTACATGCTACTACGTAATAGGAGAACTCATTAATTAAAATAGTGGAGCTTGCTCAAACATGGATGAACAAAAAAGAGCATGCTTTCAGATCTTGCAGTGAAGCACTTTACTTCCTCAAACATGGTTGTCTTCAGTGGTGCCTGCGGCTTCAGCTTCCAACAAAAGGCTCACCACCCGGTGAACCAGCTCCTTGTCGATTATAGAAGATTTCACTGCCCCATTGGCCATTAACAGTCAGACAGTATAAGAATAAAGGCATTGGAATAATGAAAACTTAAAAGAAAAAGTACTGAAATTATGAAAATTAAGGGAGAGTACTGGATTCGTGCTCGAGTTGGTCAAGGAGGAGGTCAAGAGCATCGTCTTCGGCACCCTAGAAGCGGTTGACGAAGGAGAGGATCTCGTCCAGAGCCTCCACTTTGAAGGTGTACCCTCTGATCTTGCATTTCCTTTGTACCTTCTTCCTTATCGTCGAAGAATTCATCTCTCCCTCTATCTCTCACAGTCTCACTCTCTCTATGTTGGGTAGATCTGGGATTTGGCCGAAAGCTTCATTTTCTCGATGCAGGAAAGAGAGGCTGATTGAAAAAATGTGGACAGACCAAAACAGAGCAAGAGAACAGAATGTCTTCTGCTTTTTGCTACACTCTTTTGTACTCATTGCTGAACAAAATGTCTCCCCCATTCATGCCTCAGTTTAACTATTTTGTCTCTCGCTCTCTGCAGAACTGTTTCCAAATTTTGTTATGCAAAAATTCGACGGAGTTGTGTCTCCCGCTTTTCTCCCCTTTTTCAAATTTTGTTTTACCCTTACCTTCGCCAACGTGTATCAGCTCGTTGACTGTAAGACCTCGGTGAAAAAATATTTCGACGACGACCATCAGTGTCGGCTTAACAAGCATTCGTGACGAATCCAAGCGGTAGCAAAATGTTTAGAAGGATATAAAGGCAGTCACGACCTCTGACTCATCAATGTTACATGCAGATGCTTTCCAAGATGACGCAATTTTGATTTTGAACGTTCACAGATAACGAAACTCGTCGTTGACTAGCTGTATAGATAGTTTGTGTTTAACCTCGACAATTTGACTTAGCCGTGGACAAAGAACGCGCATAAATTTCTCCTTAATATCATCCACCACGCTCGACTGTGCCTGGGGGAAAATCAGAGGAATTCCCAAATGTTTAGCTTTAGAGGGGAGTTTTTTCAGACACAAACAATCAAAAATAGGCAAAATGGACTGATGATTTTCAGATCCACCAAAATTCTTGCCAAAATGGACTGATGATTTTCCTTATTCACCTTTTGACCAGACCAAATCATATATTTGTCAAGACATGCATTCATAGAATTAGCCTCTCGGGTATTAGCTCGGGCAAATAGAAGGAGGTCGTCCGCAAATAACAGATGAGAAATTCTGGGGGCATTACGACCCAGTTTAAGACCTCCACGTTGTTCCTCTCATATCAATAGCCTTGAGAGTACTTCCGAACATAGGATAAATAGATAAGGAGAAAGGGGATCTCCTTGGCGAAGACCTCGAGTAGGTTTAAAACATCCAAAAGGACTTCCATTAATAAGAATGGAAAACGAGGAAGTAGAAATACATTGCTTCACCCAGTTGGTCCAAATAGAATTGAACCCAAATTTCTCCAAAACTTTCAGAACAAAACCCCATTCTATTATGTCATATGCCTTCTCCATATCTGCTTTAATAGCCATCCATCCCCCTCGACCTTTTTTGTGATTCATACTATGGAAAATCTCAGCTGCCACAATATAATTATCTTTGATCGCACGACCCGGAACAAAAGGTAGTTAATAAGGAGATATAAGTTTTGGAAGCAATAGCTTGAGTCGTTCTGTAATAATTTTAGAAATAAGCTTGAATGTGACATTACAGAGGCTAATGGGTCGGAATTGGCTCACCTTTGATGGATTATCCACTTTCGGGATGAGAACAATATTTGTCACATTCAGATTTGGCAAAATCTCACCCTTTTCAAAAAAATCTCGAACCATTAGACTGAAATCCTTCCCCACCATATCCCAAAACTGCTTAAAGAAAAGAACCGTCATGCCATCCGGACCCGGTACTTTTTCCAATCCCATATTCGTCAGCGTATTAAAAATTTCAATTGCATCCAAGACTTGCGTAAGGAGTGCATTATCCTAATATGTGATTAAGGGCTCAATTAACTGCTCCAAATCCTCTAGAATATCTGGGTGACTCATGGTAAACAACTCCTGATAAAAATCAATCATCTCCTGGCCAATAGAAGACCTCCTCGATATCCAACCAATTTCCGATTTCAATTTCCAGATCTGATTCCTGCATCTACGAATAATTGTGGACGCATGATAAAATTTTGTATTCAAATCATTGGACACTAACCAGGTCTCTCTTGATTTTTGACGCCATAGCAGCTCCTCCCTATGCAGGTGCTCATCCAGCTCCAGACTTAATGAATTCACCAGCTGAAGGTGCTTTTTGGTGGGCGGGGCAGTTTGGTATTTGCCTAGCTGTTCTTTAATTCTTTTGAGAGAAACGTGAATATGCCCGAAATTCTTTTTATTCCAGCTGCGTAGTGCATTACGTGTACCCCTGATCTTAGCAACTAAAGCCCATGTAGGAGTGGTCCCACGCCCTTGTGCCCAAGCCGAGATGACTACGTCCTTACGAGATACATCTCTCAACCAAAAGCCCTCATACTTAAAAGCCTTCGGTGCACTCTCCTCAAAATCGAAGATGGACATCACTAGCAGAATGTGGTCAGATGAAGTAATAGCATAGTGACTTACCATACCACTAGGAAACACAAGACGCCAAGTTAAATTGGAAATACCACGATCCAAACGCTCACGGATGTTAGCCAATCCTGGACGTTTATTGCACCAAGTAAATTTTGATCCCATAAACCCAAATTAACAAACCCCAAGGTATGTATAAAGTGTGCCAGACCGTGAGAGGAAGATGAAGAAATAACTTTTCCTCCTTGCTTCTCCGCTTGATTCATGAAATCATTAAAAATCTCCTATACACACCCAAGGCATATTATCATCACAATTCAGATTTTACAACGTACTCCAAAATTGAGCCTTCTCCCTCTAAACCGACGGCCCATAGACCAAAGAACAAAGATAATTAGGGTCATCTCCTCCCGGAACAACTTCTAAATGAATAATATTCAGAGAGCTCTAAAGAATCTGGAAGCGAAAACCCGGGCGCCAACAAGAAACAAAACCACCATGCCTACCAATCGGAGGCACATAAAATAATTTGAAAAGCCAATTTTATCCATAACGCGAGAAACACAAACATCATCAATCTTAATTTCCATCAAAAAAATCCCCACCAGATCCACTGTTTTCACAATTTCCCGGATGACCCTAGTTGCCGAGGGTCTACCCAACCCCCGACAGTTCTAAGCAATGAGCTTCATTGATACGGGGTGGGGCATGGCTTGGCCCGCCTCCTCAGCCTTGGTAATAGTAGGGATATTTGCAGAACTGAAACTTCACTTTGTGCTAACTCTGTTTGCAAAACTCGATCTCCTCGTCGAAACCTACATTGTTTTCTAGACTTGGTTGTTCCTTCATCACCCATGTGAAACATAGTGGCCAACGAGTTATCCAAACTTGACCCATCACTCACTGCCTATTCTTTGCCACGTTTCACTGCTGGACAGATCAACATCTCATCATACTCCGAACCCCTTTTGCCACCTCCAGTATGTCGCTGCCCTTCTCCATTCTCTAGTTGGGGACCAATTTGAACTTTAGCACTGCTATTACCCCCAATACCCTCCAGCCCATTCAATCTCGTGTTCGGTAGTGGGCCCAGAGCTAGCCCGTAAAAAGAGGCCCGTTTGGATTCCAACGGAGACATATCTGGGGTTGACTCGACGTGCTCCTTCATCTTATCACCTAGATAAATATATGAGGGATCCTGGCTTATATTTCGGCACGCAATCGACGCATAATCAGATGCCCGATCATTCCTCCTTTTATCAGCCACAAATCCTCATTGTACATTATCTTCGCAGTAGACTCATTTTGAAAAAGTCTTTCCATATTTGTTTTCGCGCCCATCTGTCCATCGTAGATCGGAGGTACCACCGGCATAGGCGTTATCGCCTTTGTCATCCCAGGCAAAACAGTTGTAGAGGATGGTCCAAACCCACCCATCTGCAAGGACTTCCACCTATCCTCCGAGAGCGATCTGCTTTGGACTCCGGCCCCTCCTAATGCACCATCTGAACCCATTGGCGGAAATCCATGCATTCGATCGGTCAAAGCATAATTCTGAGGATGAGGAATATTGTGATAGCATGCTCAAATCGTGTGATCAAGAAGCCCATAGTGGAAACAAAAGGACGATAACGTCTCATATTTGAAACCAACCTAGACATCTTCCCCATCCTCCCAAGAGAAGAAGAAACCCGGTTCCAGAGGAGTAGAAGAATGGAATTTAATCTTAAGACGAATGAACGAATGGTGAGCTTCAATGTCGCCATCGCTACAATCACCCCAATCTTGCTTCCTATTAGTCGAGCATTATCCACATCCACTATCTCCAATGGAAGTCCATAGATATGCACCCAAAAAACCAATGCCGATAATTCTACTTCATCCAACGTCTGATTCTGATTCCATTCATGTAAGATCATGTAGGAGCCTTTAAAATTCCAGGGCTCCTGTGATAGAATACGTTCTTTATCTGCAACCGACGCAAAAGTGAAGATAAACCGATTTGCCCCCGCATCCTCAATTCTGAAGTCTGGAATAAACCTCCATCCTGACTGAATAATAGGTAGGATAATATGAAACGGGTAGATCTTCCTTGATACCATCTTTCCAACCAACGAGACCTGTCGAATGTCATTCGCCCTTCTTCTATTCGGCTTCAGCAATCCCGATATATCCCCCCCGACAGTTGTTTGGTTTTTTCAATAAGTTCCTCCATGTCAAAAAGCACAGAAAAACAGAACAATTCACACCAAGAAAATCGAAGAGAAAAAGGAAGAAAAAGAGGAAGGGAAAGATGCTAGGTTCCGCCCTACAAAGAGGAGTTAGGGGAGGAAGGGAAGGAGCATAACGCTCAGAAGCTCACGAGGAGCAGCCTTTTGAGAGAGAGTAATGCAAATTACAGGGATACTATTCTAGGCTGAAAACCAACAATAATATTCATTTTGCACGTGCATGAGGAATCAATATTATCTGCTCGGATCGCAACAATATTGAGAAAAAAGATAGCCATCTACTCCACATTCGGTTCCGTATCTGCAGAACAATGATATACGTTGTACAGTTGAGCTTTGATTGACATTTGACATGCATAAATTATCCAGTTACGAATGTGTGCATTTGGGCTAGTGATATTAGGAATCTCTCGCTAGTCCAAAGATTTTGTTCACATTTCTTGCTGACCCAAATCCATGCACTGATCTGCTACAACCAATTTGCTTCCACTCACAGATTGATGGCATTAGCTGTTACGAAAAAAAAACGTGATTCCCTATTTGTGGAATAACGAGAGAAACAAAAAACAAGAAGAATAAAGCACACGACATATGAGGTACGTCCACAGAGTTGCAGAGATTTCACTATTGATGAGCAAAGTACAAAGAGGCAGCCGTTATTTCTGCAACGGTGCAAAAGACAAATTTTTTCTGATTAATTAAAACCCTAACCCTTAGCACCACATATATAGGACTTGGGGCGCCACCTGACCAAAAATACCCCGGACATACAGAGCATCACAGGTTATCACAGCGCCTGGAGGTTTGCCGGGTATACAGAGCCTGTTAGGCTTGTCCCCGGTCAGCCCGGGAATACAAACATACTTGCCTTGGTCATTTCGGGCATACAAGCATATGGTGAGACGTCCTCGGGCACCCTATCAGCCCAGGCCTTCGCATCGTCTCCACTGTCTTACCAGGCTTGTCCCTGGGTACCCTATCAGCCCAGGCCTCCGCGTCTCCCCCGTCTTAAACCGTACACGCTCTTATCAAGTCGGGCACTGTCCGGGTCGAATATAGTAGACCAAGCTTCACATAGCCTAACAATCTCCCACATGGAGACTGGTTCGAATCACCACCATTGCCTTTCTTCTCATGCTTTTGTCTCTACCACTGGATTCTCCTTTCTACATATATTGTCAAGTATCAACTGTTCATTTTTAAGAAGAGAGCGAATAAAACGATACCTCAACTGGATATGCTTTGCCCTGGAATGAGACACCGAGTTCTTTGCAATAAAAATAGCACTCTGATTGTCACTGTGTAGAATGCCCTTTCATTCTTCTTACCCAACTCATCCAAGAATCCTTATAGCCAAACCATCTTCTTTCCAGCTTTTCTCACGGCTACGTACTCGGCTTCCGTTGTGGAGAGAGCAACAATCTTCTGCAACTTTGAGGCCCAACAAATAGTTGTACCACTAAGAGTATACATAAACACGGTAGTACTCTTTCTAATGTCAATATCACCTGCTAAATCGGCATCCACGAATCCCTGTAACTGTAAGCCTCCTCCTATGAAACAAAGGGATGTATCTGATGAACCCTTCAAATACTCAAAACTCCCACTGCATGGGAAATTTCCGGTCTTATATAGACCATAGCATACATCAAACTGTCGATAGCTGAGGCGTATGGTACTTTCGTCATGTAGGCCTTCTCTTCCTCTGTCTCCGGTGATTTGTCCTTAGTTAGTCTGAAATGACTACCCAAGGGTGTCCTCACTGACTGTGAAAGCTTCAATATCTCTTTGGTCCTATCCCTATTGATTCTCATACCGAGGATTTGTTTCGCAGCACCCAAATCCTTCATTGCAAACTGCTCAAACAACTGCCTCTTGAGATTGCCAATCTCCTTCATGCTTAAACCTGTCAGGAGTATATCATCTACATATAGTAACAAGATGATATAATAATTCTCAAAACTCTTCATATGACAACCATAATCACCATTGCATTTCGTGAACCCAGTACTACACATGAAACTGTCAAACTTCTTGTACCATTCTCTTGGAGCTTGTTTTAGGCCATACAAGCTCTTCCTTAGTATGCATACCGTATTCTCCTTCCCCGGCACTGAGAACCCCTATGGCTGATGCGTGTAGATCTCCTCCTCCAAATCAGCATGAATGAATGTTGTCTTCACATCTAACTATTCAAGATGTAGATTATCGACCGCCATCATTGCAAGTATCATTCTAATAGTTGTCATCTTCACCATGAGAGAGAATATATCAGTATAATCAATTTTTTCCTTTTGCTGGAATCATTTTGCAACCAACCGGCCCCTTGTAGCGCTTACTACCATCACTCTCACACTTTTATATTGTACACCCATTTATTATGCAGAGCCTTCTTTCCTGCTGGAAGTTTAGTCAACTCTCATGTCTTGCTAGTCATCAGTGAATCTAGCTCATCCTTCATGGCTAACTCCCACTTGATTGAACTCTCAATCTGCAAGGCTTCATCATAAGTCTCTGACTCTCCACCATCAGTCAAGACCTTCGGACAACAACTGTAGTTGTAATCTGTGCATCTACTTGATCCTTGTCGTGGATGATATCTTCGGCGATCTGATCTGAGTTGACATACTCAGACTCATTCAGTTTTAGCTCTGCACCATCAGATTCCGACTTTTCTTGTACATAACCTGTAACAGAAACACTTCTCATCTCCATAGCCAAAACCTATAACATGACTTCTCATCTCCATAGCCAATAAAAGAAACACTTCTTGGACTTGGCGTCAAGCTTACTTCTAATATCAGACTCAATATGGATATATGAAACACAACCAAAAACTTTTAAGTGCGAAATGTTTACCTCCTTTCCGTTCCATACCACTTCTGACAATCTGTAGTCCAAAGGACCTGATGGCTTTCGATTGATGAGGTAAGAAGTCGTGCTCACCGCATCTGCCTAGAAAGTATTTAGTAATCCAGAGTGCAATCGCGTAATTCTTGCACGCTTACAAAGAGTTTTGTTCATGCGCTATGCCACGCCATTTTATTGTGGTGTCCTGGGAATAAATTTCATCATCCTAATCTCGTTTACAGCACAATACTCCTTGAAATCCTTATCAGTGTAATCTTCTCCATTGTCTAATCTCAAACACTTCAGCTTCAAACCTGTTTCTGTTTCTACCGTGGCTTTCCACCATTTGAAACAAACAAATACATCAAATTTATTTTTCAAGAAATAAACTTATACCTTTTTGCTTGCGTCATCAATGAATGTGATGTAGTACCGCGAGCCTCCAAGAGATGCCAATGGGGAGGGTCCCCATCAGAATGGTAAAGTATCGCCGCGGCTGAAGAGAAAGACAGACGAATAACCACGTCAAAAGTCATTTTATGAAAAAAAACATTAATAAACTGGGATGCCGGAATCTTTTCAAGGAGCTTCGAAGAGGTACACCAAGCAACCAAATGTTCTTGTTGCAAATGGAGAATTTTGTGAAGAAGAACCTCGTGAAAGATTTTGTTCCTTGCTATCGAAAGAAAATCATCAGAATAACGACAAAAAGCTTAAAAGAATGACGGTCTTATTGGGTTATACCCAGGCCACAATGGGGATCATTAATACAGTCGACCCACTGTGTAGGAGAGTGTTGGGGAAAGAGTTCGATTTTGAGTGACCATGGAGAATTTAGCGACAAAAATTGGGAGTAAAAGCAAGTGAACAATAGATTATGAAGCGATTCAGTATTAGCCCCACATAAAAGACAAGAAAATTCACCATGAAAATTCGTAGATAGAGAAACTGCAAGCCTATGTCTAGTCGATAGAATGTCCCAGGAAATTTTCCACAAAAAAGCTTTAGTCGTGCATGGATATTTAGGCACCAAAAATGAGTCCAGTCAATGAGAGGAGTACTAGTAAAAGAGAAAACCCGTGGTGAAGAGACTTGTTGATAAGCAGACTTCTCAGTAAAAGAACCCTTCGAGTCCGGAGTCCACACTAAGCGGTCCGCTACATGTGATGGAGGAAGGTGAATGCGCATGATTTCTGCGACAGTAAGACGATCAAAAGCTTCATCAAGAAGATCAATCTTCCATGAACGAGTCGAAACTTCAATAAAATGACTCACCAAAGAATGAGAACTCTGAGCACTAATGTCAGAACGTGGAAGAGGCTGAAAAGAGGGGATTGATGGAATCAAGGATCCACTCAAGTCCGAATTGAGTCCCTATTTCCGAATAAACAACAGCGACCCTGAGTAATAAGATGGCAAGATTTTAGGAGATCTTTCCATATCCAAGAGAAGAAAGGTTTCCTTTCAGCTTGCAAGAACTCTGAATTTCAGAGATATTTTGCACAAAGACAGTTTACCTAGGGACGTTGAGAAGAAGAACCCATCATCCATCCTAGTTTATAAAAGAAGAGACAAATTCACATCTTGTACCAGTTTCAATCCCATACTGCCCTGGGACTTGGGAGTACATATTTTACTCCAAGAGTGCAAGGATAAATAACGATTGCTATCATTTTTATATCCCCACCAAAATTTATGCAAAGAAGAATCAATATTCCTACACACCGAAAAGGGGAAGCAAGAAAGATGACATACAATAAATAGGAATAGAGGCAGCAAGTGATTTAATCAAAATCGTCCTTCCAACTTGGAACAAAAGTTTCCCTTTCCAGACCGAAATTTTGCCATCAATAATGATATTGGAGGTTTGCAAAAGCACCTACTCTGGATCCTGTCATTAACAAACGTAGACCCAAAAGTGTAGAAGAACTGGTCACTCAAAACCAAAGAAATCACGAATAACCCGAGCACATGAAGGGATGTATTGGGAGTGATGTAGATGGAAGATTTCTAAGCATTTGGAGCCTGACCATACCACTGAGAGAAAAGATCCAGTAAAAAATTAATGTTCAATACTTCAGTATGGGATGCTTGTCCAAACATGAGCAAATCATCAGCATAGAGATGGTGGGTTATAGGAGGACCCCCTCAATTCAAAGTATGATTCATGGAAGGTAAAAGGCATCCAGTATGAAAGAAATCTTGCACCATCAGGATAACATCCTGGTGAATAATATGCCAATATTATTTGAAAAACAAAGGTGGAAGGTCGTCAGGACCTGGAGCTTTAGTTGAACCCAGAGAGTGGACTGTATGAAATATTTCCTTACCTGTTGGAATAGTATCCAAAAGTAGAGATTCATGAGGATCTAGAACTGGAGAGATGAGATTAACCAGATCAAATGGAATAGAGGGGTCCGTAGATTGAAAAAGAGGAACAAAATAATTAACGAAAGAATCGCCAATATTCTGCCTACCCAACACCCGACAATTATCCCCAAGTTGAAGCAAAATAATAGAATTACGATTGCGGCGAATAACAGTGGAAGTGTGGAGGAATTTGGTGTTGAGGTCTTTAGACATTAACAACTCAACTCTTGAACGTTGTCGCAAAAGCAAATGCTCTCTGGTCGACTGTTCATGAATTTCAGTTTTGAGAGAAGCTTCCAGAGATATAATATCCAAACTAGCGTCTTGCTATTGGGTCCAATCAAGAGCATGTGTTAAAGATCGACTACGATCCCTGATAAAGCCAAAATGATTCTTATTGCAAGTACGAAGAGCATGTTTGACTTTTGTACATTTTTTGGATAACACAAGAGCGGGCCGTCCATCAAAATGCAGGCACCAAACATCAGCAAAGGTAAAAAACTACTGGGTTCCCGAATCCACATTTCTTCAAATTTAAAAGGACGAGGGAGGAAATGACCATGACCCTCAGTGTGCAAAATCAGCCAGAGGTGATCAGAAGCAATAGAAGGAGAATGCAAAACGAAAGTATTAGGATATTGCACACGTCATTTCTGGTTGGCAAGTCCACGGTCGTGTCTTTCGCAAACATTTGCACACCCACCCCTCCCATTTTTCCATGTAAAGGGATTACCATGAAATCCCAAGTCCACCAAACCATAGGAGAGATGAAATGACCTAACCCACCAGCAGAAGAAGTAGAAAAGGGACAACCACCTCTTTTTTCAACTTGTGAAGCAACAGAGTTAAAATCTCCAATCAGAAGCCAAGGTTCTGAGTGAGCACAAGCCAAGCTGTGCAAAGCATCCCAAAAATGTGGCTTTTCAATGTAAAGTGAAGGACTGTAAGTCATTGACAATAAAAAAGCAGATTGTGGGAGATCAGGACACAAAAGCACATTAATCATCCATTGAGAACAACTGAGAATAGATACAGAGATGTTCGGGTGCCACAAACATAGTAGACCACCTCTATTTCCTACAAGTGGTGCAAAAGGAAAAAGAGAGAATCCAAACTATGCACGGTAGTAGTAGTTTGATCCTCTCTTAACTTAGTTTCCAAAAGAAACAAATAGTCAGGATTATAAGTAGCTATAAGGGCCCACAGAGCTCTAGCGATCGAAGCTTGGCCAATGCCTCGGCAATTCTAGGATATTAGGATCATGGAGCAATAGGAGGCTGGTTGAGGTCAGCGTCGCCCACCAGTGGGTCCTTTAGTACAGTAAAAACGATCATCAAACAAAGTCAGTGCTTTGGCCCTACGAGCTTTGGCCAACTTGTTGAGTCTGGTCTGGTTCTGTTTGAAAGAGGTCAACGCCTTCTTGGACTGACGTAAAACCTGCAGAAGGGGATCCTCTGGATCATTAGGAACAGGGACTGGTAAAGTCAGTGCTTCAGGAGCAACATTTATCAGCAAACGTTGCGCTACAGGGACAAAAGGTTTCTTAGCAGGAGCCTCATTGATTAGCAAAGGCAACTCAACAGGAGCCGAAGGGGGTGTAAAATCATCAACCTCTGATATTTTTCATTTGCCTTTAACGTAGCAAAAATCTTCAACGCTCTGGACAGTAGAAAGAGTTGGAGCAGGAGGCATAAAAATATAAAAACCACTGCGAACTGGAGCTGGAGTGGCAAAAGTAGGAGGATCTAGCACCGAATGAGGTACCACGGCCGACAACATCTTAGTATCATCCTCAAGTAGGACTCTCTTACCCTTGGATCAGTAAGAGTAATCAACAGCAAGAGGGACAGGGGTGTTAGTGAGTGCAGTGGAGGTAACCGAATGGTGGACAAACGAAAACATTGTAAAAGACCCCATTGCACCACGCATAGGGCATGGCTCAAAAGTCACACATGGTCTTGTAGATGAAAGACCATCAGCAGCAGCAAAATATTCCTCAAGCGTTGGGCCCTTATACTCAGAGATAGGAGCACCCATAGACTCAAGTGATTCAATAAAGTCACGGGTAGCACTCAGATGAAAAGGGAGTACCGTGTCCATTGGTTCAAACCACCCCACTGCTGCCGCTCGGGTGGAAGGGAACCCCCCCTCCACCGTGAAGGGTTCGGGATGAGGAGTCCCTTCTGAATCTGCGCTAGAGACCAACGTCCTTTCTTAGCAACGAGGCAGCGTCCTCTATAGTTTCATATTTGCAATTTCTCGAGAACTTGAAAATCATTGAATGCAATGGTTTGCAAGCTTTAGAAATTGAAGTCGTTCCAAAGCTTAGAAGCTCAACCATCCTTGATTGTTTGCAATTGAGATATCTTGATATATCATGGAACCTTAGATGTTTCCTATATCAAGGTCTGCTCCTATGGCTCTTCAACCTAAAGGATGCCATGCTAGATTTCAAAAAAAGGCCTCTGAGATTAACTTTGTGAGGGGGAGGAATTACTGTGGCCAGTTCTGGGCGGTTCAATAGGAGGGGGAGGAATCCCTCCTCTACCGTGAAGGAGTACGGGGAACACTCCCCACCCTCTAAGTTCCTTTCAGGTTTTTTTTTAAATTATGATTTTAAAATTTAGTATTATATTATAAGGTTTTAATTATTTTAGATTTTAGTTTTAGACTTTTAATTTTTAAAAAATATTTATATTTACTTTAATGACACGTGTCACATCACGTTTGGATGAAAAAAAATTCCGTTAAAAGCGTTGGGTATAGTATGTTTGATAACAAAATGTTAAATTGAGAGAGATTTTTTATTTTTTTTTTAAACTCAGTGAGCTTTTTAAAAAGGCACTAAAACCTTCTGAGTTGTTTGTTATTTCCGCTTTTCTTAAGTAAGTGGAATAAAACTTTTATTTAAGTATTTTATTTCCTCTCAAAGTATTAAGTGTAATCTTTTTGATAATCCAACAAAGTGTTATCAGGATAAGGTTCTTGATCATAGAAAAATAGCGGATTTCACATTTCTCTCTCCTTTTAAAAGATGATTTTGATGATAGGTGCTTTCGAGTGAAGGCATTGCTTGGATCTCATGATGCATGAGATATTGTAGAGAAATGCTTTGAAGAACCTCGTGATGAAGCTCATTTGGGTCCTACTCAAAGAGACTCTTTGCAAATGATTCAAAAGAAGGATCACCAAGCCTCCATGCTCATCCATCAATGTTTGGATGACTCTGTAACACCCGGGCCCAAACTCCATACGGATAGATTTCTGTATAAAATATAGATTTTTCACCATGGATAATTATTTATCTAGGCCTCAATATTTCAAAACTTATACTGTACAACCTCATGAAAATATTCATAAGCCGTAAAAAGACCCAAAAATATCAATACGAGCCGTAAAATTTACATTAGCATATCCAATATTTCCAATATCGATGAAGATCTCCCAAAATAATACAATATCGAATTCAATCTCCAAAAGTACTATTACAAAACATGCATTCGAAACACAAATCTATCTAAAACTCCTCGAACTTCTCTAATTCTGCCAACTCTAAAAATATGAGAATAAGGGGTGAGTTACGACTAGCTCAATAAGTAGTAAGTCAATCGGGTTGGGGAAAATATAATTTTATCACAATAACCAAAATCCGAATTAAAACACCGTAAGTCATACCAAATCCAAAAATACAAGTTTGTAACAAAAGTATCCAAGGATGCGCAATCTAGGAAAATCACCAATGGTCACACAAACCTCCAAATACCAGGCTACAAAGACCTCCAAATATCAGGCCACACAAACCTGCAGGCCACAAAGACCTCCAGGCCATAAAGACCTCTAAATACCACGAGGGGTATCAAATTGGCCACACAGACCACAACGATAAATTGTCCACAAAGACCATAGAGATATATCACCAGCGCAAGAATAATTTTCACAGTATACTCACCAAAACAAGTTATAAATATTTCAATTGTGATTCACAAAATATCAACAATCTCATTTTACCCAAAATTTGTTCAGTTCCCCAAATAATATATCAAAACCATATAAAATATGGTGCACGTTCAAAATCTCATTGAAGACCACTTACCTCGAACGTTTAACCAATCTTTAAAGCTTCTCCAATAATTGCCGAACAATCTCTTGGAACCTAGTAGCTCCATATCAATCCAAATTTTGGTTTTCAATAGACATTCTCTACGACCATTTATTAACCTCAATCTCTTCAACTTTTAAAATCCAAACATACCTCTATCCATCACTTTTAAATTCAAACAAAAGATCTTTATCTATATCTTTCAAATTCAAATATAAAAATAATCTTTATTCATATCTTAACATTTAAATTCAAATCCAAGATTAAATATCTATTCAAACCTTTAAATTCAAATATAGATCACATCTCCATATCAGCTCCTTTAAATTCAAAAATACGATTCAACCTCTATCAAAAAATCAAACATAGGATTAAACCATATCTCTTCGTTTAAAATTCGAATTACTCACTTAAACCTTTTTCGGGACGGGGTATTACAGACGCTATGTTTCAAAATGTTGCAAATGCTACCACATCTAAGCAAGCATGGAAGATTCTACAAAACTCCTACCAAGGACTGGACAAATTAAAGAAGGTTCAACTTCAAACACTAAATACGTGAATTTGAAGTCTTACACATAAAAGAATATGAGTCAATGACTTATTACTTTTCATGGGTATTGGCGATTGTCCCTCGAATGAAGAGGTACGAAAAAAAATTGGAAGATGTTTGTGAAGAGGTAGATCTAAAGATTTCGCCAAAGTAGCGGTGAATCTGGAGCTCCACTTTCTTGAATAAAAGGATAACGAAAACTAAAAGGAAAGGGAAAGAGAGAGTAGGGGAGAGGAAGAAAAAGATTGGCAGGTGTCGTGGACTATTTGTGTTATTGGTAAGCCCATTGGTTGAATTATTGTTGTCATAATGTTGCTTGTGAATTTGTTAGTTGTGTCCATGATCATTGTGATGAGCTTGGAAGCAACAACCCATAGAGTTGAATTGAGATCCATGATTTCCACTATTTGAGTATGGAGCTTGGCAAGTAAGGAGAAACCAATCGTTTCTTATGCCCATAAAAAGCATACTAAATGGATTGTTCGGTTGCTTTGGATGAAGATCCATCGAACAACTTATCTATTATATCATGTCTTTGAAGTTGAGAAGTAATTCAGAATATGAAGGACATAGGCGCTTCAACATAGTAATTATAAAATGTAATACCCCTAACCTTTTGAGCTACTTTTGAGCCTCTTGTGTTAAGGTTTTTCTTTTAATATCTTTAATAATTAGTCTTTATTTTAATATCTTTTAGTACCCCTAGTCTTTGTTTTATTTTATTGCTTATTTAAGTGCATTTAAATTTAAATTGGAGTTTTAAGCTTAAAAATCAATTCTCTGAGTATTCAAGTGTTTGCATTTGTTTTTATGTCATTTAAAATATGTCTTCCTTTTATTCTTTACAAATTGTGATTTCCTTGCATTTGGAAAATTTAGTAGTTGCATTTGTAAGTTTATTGAGCTTATTTAAATTGATACTTATTGTTAGTCTATGTGGTGCATGATTTTATCCTGACTCAGGCAGTACCCAACCAGAGCACAATTTAAAACAAGGGAGACTAGGAGGACAGGGTTGAATGGACTCCCGGGCTGATCGAGACTGCACTCCCGGGATGACTGAGACCTGGAATACAGGGCTGACCGACACCTGGTTCCCCGGCTTACTGAGACCAAAAGTACCGGGAGTACTGAGACCTGGTTCCCGGAATGACCAAGACCTGTATGCCCGGGAAAAGTATAAATTGTCGGGTTGACAGATCCATGTATGCCCGACTAATCTGCCTGCGATGATTGGGGATAAATACTCGGCTAAAATGCCCGGGGAATTTGGTCCAATGCCTTGTTTGCGCGGGAATATTATGTTGGTTTAGGTGGCATCGCCTTTTCTTTGCTTGCTATTTTTTCCACATGTCTTTAACCATATGGTGTGCATTAAATGCCTTCTGGATATCAAACTCGCCAAATTTGACGGCCCATTACGTCAATTGTCCTAATGTCATGATGTTTTGAAATTTCGTTTTTAACGGCAAGCTGGTGAGAACCACGACCGTGTGAGCTTGGAAATAGGGTTTTAGTTTTCGAGCCATGACAAGGAGAGCAAATGTTGCTTTCTCTATGGGGGAATACCGCTCTCCGGCCCATCGTAAAGCTTTGCAAAGATAGTATACAGGGCGTTGGTGTTCGTCTTCTTCTTAGAGCAGGACAGTGCTGAGAGCCCAGTCATTAATCACGAGGTATAGGAAGAGCGTGTCTCCTTGGTTTGGATGACTGAACAATGGTGGGTTGTTAAGATACTCTTTTAGCTGAGCAAATGTTGTGGTACACTCATCGATCCATGCAAAGTTGATACAAAAAGTTTTGAAGAACGGTAGGCACTTTTCGTAGAGCGAGAGATGAAGCGACAAAGGGCCAATATCTTGCCTATGAGACGATGCTCCTCCTGTGTGATGTGCGGGGTTGCATCTAGTTTTTAAACATGAGGTTGACCAACAACTTGTAGGTGGCTCTCGCATTCTTAAACCCAAAGGGCGAGACTTTATAACAATATAGGCCTCTATCGGCTCCCGTTTTCTGTTGGTCGGGGGTTGCCATGCGTATCTGGTTGTACCCTGAAAATGCGTCGAGGAATGACAACATCTCATGCTCAGCGGTGGAATTGACCAGCAAATCGATAAGAGGTAACGGGAAGCTGTCCTTTGGGCTCGATCGATTGAGGTCTTTGAAGTCCATACACGTCTGCCACTTTCCATTAGCTTTCTTCACCATGACTTCATCGGAAAGCCAGTCTGGATAGTGCACTTCACGAATAAAGTTAGCAGCAAGCAATTTGCCCATTTCCTCAGCAATTTCTCATGAAGGTCCTCCTTTTTCGTCGGATGGGTTTGGCGTCTCGCAAGATACTCAACTGATGTGCGATAATGTTTGGGTCAATCCCCTCCATGTCGGAGTGCAACCAAGAAAATGTGGTACGATGTTGCATCAAAAACTCAATTATAGGTGTTGTAATACCCCATCCCGAAAAATGTGTAGGTGAGTAATTCAAATTTTAAATGAAGAGATAGTGCTTAATCCTATGTTTGATTTTTGGATAGAGGTTGAATCGTATTTTTGAATTTAAAGGTGTTGATACAAAGATGTGATCTATACTTGAATTTAAAGGTTTGAATATAGGTTTGATCTTGGGTTTGAATTTAAAGGTTAATATATGGATAAAGATTATTCTTATATTTGAATTTGAAAGTTATGAATAAAGATCTTATGTTTGAATTTAAAAGTTGAAGCGATCGAGGTTATAAATGGTCACAGAGAATGTTTATAAGAGACCAAAATTTGGATTGAGGTGGTGCTACTAGTAGAGATTGTTCGGCAATTATTAGAGAAGTTTTAAAAATTGGTTATGCGTTTGAGGTAAGTAGTTCTTCAATGGAATTTTAAACGTGTACCGTATTTTTATATAGTTTTGATGTATTATTTGGGGAACTGAACAAATTTTTGGTAAAATGAGATTGTCGAGATTTTGTATAACTCAATTGAAATATTTATAACTTTTTTTGGTGAGTATACTGTGAAAATTGTTCTTGCACTAAGGATATTTCTTTGTGGTCTGTGTGACCAATTTGATACCACTCGTGGTATTTGGAGGTCTTTGTGGCCTGGAGGTCTGTGTGACCAATAGTGATTTTCCTATTTTGCGTGGCCTTGGATATTTTTGTTATAAACTTGTACTTTTGGGTTCAGTATGACTCACAGTGTTTCATTTTGGATTTCGGTTATTGTGATAAAATTGTCCTTTCCCCAACCCCCATTGACTTACTACTTACTGAGCTAGTCGTAGCTCACCCCTTATTCTCATATTTTTCAGAGTTGGAAGAATTAGAGAAGTTCGAGAAGCTTCAAATATATTTGCGTTTCAAAGGCATATTTTGCAAGAGTACTTTTGAAGATTAACGTTGGGAAGTTTGATATTGTATTATTTTTGTAGATCTTCGTCGATATTGAAAATATCAGATATGCTAATGTAAATTTTAGGACTTGGATTGATATTTTTGGGTATTTTTTCGGTGTATGAATATTTTGCTGATGTTGTGCAAATTTAGTTTTGAAATATTAGGGCCTAGATAAATGATTATCCATTTGAAAAAGCCTTATTTTATATGAAAATATTTTCATTTGGAGTTTAAGCCCGAGGCGTTACAGGTGTCACGTATGTTGGCTTTTGTGCACAATCGAGATTTTGATGATTCCAATAAATGGATGAGTTTACAAAATTGACATCTTCAAAGACAAAGACACTTGACGAAAAGAGTCAAACCTTGAAGAAAGAAGAATGAGAAGATGCAAGGAGCTTAAAGTGAAGATTCAAGACCTTAGGGTATAATCCTTGTAACACTTTATTTCACATTTGACAAGGATTTGAATCACGCACTTGCATATCTTTCAAAACGTGCATAAACCGTTTTACCTTTTGTTTGAAAGATTATAATTTTTTTTAAAGGTTTCAAAACACCTCAAATATATTCTCAAACCTTTCATATACTTATGGGAAGTATGTCTTCAAAATTTGGTGTTTAAAAGTGGTCAAAAACCTTATTTTTAAAAGAACCGGATCATGCTTAAGTTGAGGAAGTCGACCGGCTGTTCAAGCGGTCGACCGGTACTTCGACCGCCTCATGTAGCGGTCGACCGGTTGGTTTTGACAAAAGAGCCGTTGAGCTTTTGACAATATGACCGTTGGAGTAACGGTAACTTGAAGCGGTCGACCGGTTCATGTAGCGGTCGACCGGCTCGGTTTAGCAAAACCTCCCAACGGCTATAAACGGCTAGTTTTCATATGTGGCCTATAAATACACCTTCATTTCGTCTAAAAAGAGAACCAAACAACCACATATCATTTCTACTACTTTAGAAATATTCTAAACTTTCATATTCTATATTTCTCATAGCATTCACACAAAACACACTTTCATATTCTTGTCTTTGTGTGAATCAAGAGATAGAACCTTCCATTTTCATATCTACTCTATCAAAAGAGTTTTTGTTCTTTCATTTACCTATCCAATAGAGGTGTTTCCTTTAGTGAGGTTGTTCACTAAAGAAGAAGCTTTGAGAGTGTATATCTCAAACTTGGTGAGGTTGTGAGTGGTGAGCCTGAAAAACCACTTGGGTGGGTTTGAGTGTTGAGCCCGGGAGAAAACACTTGTACGGTTCACTAGCACCCGGAAGCTAGTGTGTAAAAGCTATTGGAAGATATTGGAAAACCTCATGGCTCGGTGAAAGAGCTTGAGGGGTGGATGTAGGCGGGTTTGCCGAACCACCTAAAAAATCGCGTGTTTGCTTTCTCTATCCCTAGTTTTTACATTTAGCACTTACATATTTGTTATATCATCATACTTGTGCTAAATTAGTATTTACTTTGCAAACACGGTTTTGGGGGGTTAATATCGAAAAGTTTAGAAAACCAATTCACCCCCCCCTCTTGGGTTGCCTTAATCCTAAAACTAGGACTCACAATTGGTATCGGAGCCTGATGCTCTTTATACATGATTTACCCATCTTGAGTTAGAATGACAACTACATGCTTCAACACTCATGTTGAAGGGCTTTCAACTCTTAGACCTCAATTTTTTGATGGAAATGATTATGCATATTGGAAACCTAGGATGAAAATTTATCTTCAATCTATTGATTATAATTTGTGGTTATGCATTTTAAATGGACCACATGTGCCTACAAAGAAAGTTGGTGAAGTAGAGTTTCCTAAGAGCGAAAACGAATATGATGCAAATGACAAAATAAAAATCTCTCTAGATGCAAGAGCCATGAACATTTTATATTGTGCATTAGATAAAGGAGAGTTTAATAGAATTGCATCTTGCTCAAATGCTAGAGATATATGGCATATGTTAGAAGTTACTCATGAAGGAACAAGTCAAGTAAAAGAGTCAAAAATCAAAATGTTTGTTCATAATTATGAATTGTTTAAAATGACACCAGAGGAATCTATTTCTAACATGTATACTAGATTTACCACAATAATAAATGCTTTGATTGCTCTTGGTAAATCTTATACTAACTCTGATTTGGTGAGAAAAATCCTTAGGTCACTACCAAAGGCATGGGAGGCAAAAGTGACCGTCATACAAAAAGCCAAGGATCTCACCAAGCTTCCTCTGGATGAGCTACTTGGATCACTCATGACCCATGAGATCCAAATGCTTGAGAATGAAGATGAGAGCAAAAAAGAAGATGAGGGTCGCTTTCAAATCTTCAACAATGAAAGACGAGGATGACAGAAAGGAAAACATAGTCTTGATGACCAGAAAGTTCAAGAACTTCCTCAAAAGCATGAAAGGAAAGAGAAGCCTCAAATACAAGAAGACATCTTGGAAGGCTAAGAATGAAAGTTCCTCCGAAGAAGAAGAAGAAGAAGAAGAAAATAGAGAAATAGCCTACATGTGCTACATGGCATTTGAGGATACCGATGAGGATGATGATGAGGTACACTCTTCCGATGATGAGCATGAAACTTCATATATTGATCTTCAAAATGCTTTTGATGATCTTTTATGTCAATTTGAAAACTTATGTTCAAAATATACATCATTGAAAAAGAAACTCATTTTGATCTCAAATGATATTGATTCTTTGAAAAATGAGAAAAAGAATCTAAAGCTAGAAAACTATTTGTTCCAACAAAAAGCTTTAGAATCTGAAAAGGAGAAAGTTGTTTTGAACAACAAAATTATTTCTCAAAGCAAAATTCTTGAGAAGTTTACTCAAGGAAAGAAATCTTTAGATTTGATCTTGGTAGTCAAAGATGTGTCTTTGACAAATGTGGCTTAGGCTACAAGCCTCCAATTTACCAAAAATATTTTAAGAATTATTTTTTGAAGGCTAAATCATTTAATGCACCTACTCAAACATGTCATTTTTGCAATAAAGATAGTCATCTAATTTTTTATTGTGCATTAAAGAAGCTTGGGAGCAAGACTCTTAAGAAAGCATGGGTTCCAAAGGGAACCAAGGCTAACACCGAAGGACCCAAGAAAGCTTGGGTACCAAAAGCATTTCCTTGATTCTTTTATAGGATTCAACAAGGATGGAGCAAAGAGAAAATGCGAAGGGGAAAACCTTTGGTAACATCTAATCCTTATTTGAGAATAAGTTTTTAATTGTTGGCTAATTATATTTACTTGGTTGTTAAATGTTATAAATACAAATATATTTATCCTTCACTTATTTTCCTGCATTTATCAAAATGGAAAATCTATAAGCTATCTCTTTTACAAAAATCCTGATCTTTGATAAGTTTTTGTGTGCTTAAACTTTCTTTGGTTGAGAATGACTTTTAAGTTGTCATTGGTTGCTAAGAGGTTGATACAAACCCACTCAGTGGGCTACTATCGTAATAGCGATGGACTCTTGAGTTCCCATTAGACATCCTCTATACCAAGCCAAAGAGATCGTCACTTAAAACCCAAACTTGATCTTTTGGATGAAAAATGAACTTTTAAATTCTATCCATGCATTCTCTTTTTTATTGACAAAGGGGGAGAATTTTAAAATGTCTACATGTTTGTATTCCTTTTGTTTTTAAAATGCATATTTGGGAAGAAATATGTCCTTTGTCTTTTTGATGTGACAAAGGGAGAGAAATGTGGTAATAGTTTTGATGACTATGTATTCTCCTTTTAAATTGGATTATGTTTTAATTGTACTACTATTTATGAATCCAATAGCTACTAATGCTTTGTCTTCATGTTTTTAAATGTTTGTCCAATTGCAAAAGACAGGGGGAGTCATCCCAAAACAATCACTTTATTGTCATCAACAAAAAGGGGGAGATTGTTGGCTTTTGTGCACAATCGAGATTTTGATGATTCCAATAAATGGATGAGTTTACAAAATGGACATCTTCAAAGACAAAGACACTTGACGAAAAGAGAGAAACCTTGAAGAAAGAAGAACGGAAGATGCAAGGAGCTTAAAGTGAAGATTCAAGACCTTAGGGTATAATCCTTGTAACTCTTTATTTCATATTTGACAAGAATTTGAATCAAGCACTTTCATATCTTTCAAAACGTGCATAAACCATTTTACCTTTTGTTTGAAAGATTATAATGTTTTTTAAAGGTTTCAAAACACCTCAAATATATTCACAAACCTTTCATATACTTATGGGAAGTATGTCTTCAAAATTTGGTGTTTAAAAGTGGTCAAAAACCTTATTTTTAAAAGAACCGGATCATGCTTAAGTTGAGGAGGTCGACCGGCTGTTCAAGCGGTCGACCGGTAATTCGACCGCCTCATGTAGAGGTCGACCGGTTGGTTTTGACAAAAGAGCCGTTGAGCTTTTGACAATATGACCGTTGGAGTAACGGTAACTTGAAGCGGTCGACCGGCTCGTTTTAGCAAAAACTCCCAACGGCTATAAACGGCTAGTTTTCATATGTGGCCTATAAATATACCTTCATTTTGTCTAAAAAGAGAACCAAACGACCACATATCATTTCTACTACTTGAGAAATATTCTAAACCTTCCTATTCTATATTCTCGTAGCATTCACACAAAACACACTTTCATATCCTTGTCTTTGTGTCACTCAAGAGATAGAGCCTTCCATTTTCATATCTACTCTATCAAGAGAGTTTTTGTTCTTCCTTTTACCTATCCAATAGAGGTGTTTCCTTTAGTGAGGTTGTTCACTAAAGAAGAAGCTTTGAGAGTGTATATCTCAAGCTTGGTGTGGTTTTGAGTGGTGAGCCAGAAAAACCACTTGGGTGGGTTTGAGTGTTGAGCCCGGGAGAAAATACTTGTACGGTTCACTAGCACCCGGAAGCTAGTGTGTAAAAGCTATTGGAAGATAGTGGAAAACCTCAAGGCTCGGTGAAGGAGCTTGAGGGGTGGATGTAGGCGGGTTTGCCGAACCACCTAAAAAATTACGTGATTGCTTTCTTTATCCCTACTCTTTACATTTAGCACTTACATACTTGTTATATCATTATACTTGTGCTAAATTAGTATTTACTTTGAAAACACGGTTTTGGGGGGTTGATATCGAAAAGTTTAGAAAACCAATTCACCCCCCCTCTTGGGTTGCCTTGATCCTAAAACTATGACTCACAACGTAGAATTCCAGTCAATGCGGTGCTTATGCGCACTGTCTTTCCAGCAGCCACTTCGACTTCGTCTAGATTCTCTGCAACTTAGGGTCAGGCCATTTTCTTTTGGTCCTGGTTGTCAAGCTCGAGGTCGATGTTTATTTGAAGAAGTTTGGCAGGAGTGTTGCTGGTTGTTTTGTGGCCTTTTTCCGCAACCTAACAAGATTCACCTTTTAAATCAAAATAGTAGCAACCCCGAACGACTTTCTAATCTCCTTTGACAACACCCAGCCCCATAGCAATGAGAAACTTTAAAGTCAAATGATAGATGGAAGAGACGACCTGAAGAGCTGCTAAGGTAGAACACCCAATAATGGCGTTGTAGGATGATCGTTTATTGACCACAAGAAATTTCACAAGGGTAGTGGCACAAGATGAATAGGTGCCCAACAGTTCTACCTTAGCTGGTTATATGCCTTGGAGAAGATTATATCAGTTGAGCTGCCGCTATCTACAAATACTCGTTTGACAGCAAAGTTGGAGATCATGACTGTGATAACAAGTTGTTGTTCTGCAAGGTCGCTTGGGATATTGTTCTGCAAGGAAGACTTGTTGATGTTGTGTTTGTTGTACATAATTCGTTTGTGCCCTCCTGCTAGAGCCGCCAATGTTGAGTCCCCCTGTGATTGTTAGAACTTCTACTCTTTGAGGAGGCGGGGGTAAATATGCTGGTGCAGGCAAGTTGTCCGCGACAAGTTGTGGATCCTGGTGTGCAACGCGTTCTTGAGGTCGGTTTCGTCGGGGAGCACCGTGTTCTAGTATGAATCGTCATAACTTTTCTTGCTGGAGAAAATACTCAATCTACCGTTTAAGCTCAAAGCAATTGTCTGTGGTCGTCATGAAACTCACAGTATTTGCTCTAGTCTCACTTTTCCGGTGGAGTTCTTTGTTTTGAAGGCCATTTGACACTTGGGTCTTGTTTTATATGCATCAGGATTTCCCTAGGGGTAGCTTTAAGAGCCGTGAAGGGATGCCACCCAGGAGGTGGTTGTTCGTGTCTTATGTGCCATGGTGGGCATGGTCTCAATAATGGGCACGGTCGGTGTCACGGTCTCTCTTTTCCCCTGCTGGTGGGGAGGTGCTACATGTAGTCGTGCAGCAAACATGTCCTCAAAATCCATTTATTCCTGCGCTTTAGTCGTGGCATCTGCAAAATTGGTTGATACTTTCCTCATGAGAGTTTTGAGAAAATCGTTTGGTAGGAGGCCTGTGATCAGAGCCACAAGTTTGACCTCGTTCGTAGCATGGGAGACCATGAAAATCTCACGATTGAATCGCGCTATGTAATTGCACAAGCTTTCCTTATTTTTCTGTTTGACGCTGCACAAGTAGGAAGAAGAACGTTTGATCGATCGGTTGGATATGAAGTGGCTCAGGAACTGTGCGCTGAGGATGTCGAAGTCCTCGATGGTTCCAGCTGGTAGGCCAGAAAACCATTGTTACAATGATCCCTTTAGGGTTAGTGAGAATGCACGGGAGAGGATGAAATCCGCATATGATTGGACGTGCATGTGCAGACGAAATATCTCCAAGTGGTCGCAGGGATTGCTAGAGCCATCGAATAGGCCGATCTGGGGTGGTCGGAAGCTTGGAGGGAGTGGGCAAGCGAGTATAAATGGGGAGTTACCCACATATGCTACGATGGAGGAATCGTTGGTCTTTGGATTCTCCACGCTGCTAAACTTTTGTTGGAGTAGCCGAACCTGCTATGCCTGTCCATTCATCTGCTTATGGATGAGATTGGAGACTCGGGTGGTTGTCTGCCGTTTCTTCATTCGAATGAGACATATGTGAATGTTGAGGGGACGGGGGAGGTTTGGCCTCCTGGATAATGCTGATCTGGTGAGCAAGGTTCTCCACTATTTGGACCAAGTTGGCCAGCAATGCGTCGTTGTTGGGAGAGAGACCTGAGTTTGTCCTAGCATTGTTATTAAGGACAAGTTCTGTGTTTGCGATCGGAGGTGGTTGGTCGCCGTTTGGTATTTTAGTGGAGGAAGTCATTGTGATGAAGGAAGGATGCAAAGGATGTGGTAAAAAATTGTTGTGGTGGAAGTAAAAGTGTTTGAAGGTGGATTTTTTCGAGAATTTCCCATAGACAGCGCCAACTAATGATTCAAAAAATCACAAATAGTCGAAGCTAATCATACCTGAAATGAAACAAAGAGAGGGGCGACATCAAATATGGAGACTTTGATGCCTAAGTCAAATCGAGACTTTGATGCCTAAGTCAAATCTCAATAATGTTTGATTATTAGAAGAGCAATTAAAGCTTAATGCAATATGAAGGGGATTGCTTGCCTATTTATATGTGGAGGAATTAGAGTCCTAAGAGGAGTCTTAGTACCGTGAGTATTAGGACTCCTTAAATAGCCGAGAAGAGTCTTAGTACCGTGAGCGGGCCGGGGGCCTTGGGCGCGCTTATAGGCTTCGGTGGGACTACAGTTGGTCCTAGTGTATTTTTGATGGGCTGGGCTGGTCATATACAAAATTTCTTCGTAATGCAAAAAATATCTTAGAACTACAGTATCCTATACATCTTTTCAGTGGCATGACAGTGCCAAAATTCTCTTGTTTTTCATTATTTCTTCTTTGTTTCCCTTTCTTTTTGCCCTCTCCGCACGCCCAAAATTGCCAAGATCTATATGTAATTTTTTTTTTTGGGGGTGCGAAGGGTGTCGGCCGACACCCTTCGCACCCTTTTGGTTCCGCCCCTGTCCATGAGTCGAAAGATTTGGAAGCCATGACAATTTTTTCAGCATTATATATTCCTTCTCGGTTAAGGCATGATTTTGTGTTTGAACCCCCTTGAGGGAAGACTTGAATTTTCCTTTCAATAATGGATGCTTAAAAAAAACAAAAAAGACAAGCAAGCCAAATGAGATGCGTAAGCACTTCATGAGTAATATTAGGTACGGCCTGTTCGTTTAACCAGTATTCTTAGGATTTTTTTGAATTCTCACAGCACAAAAAATTTTACAACCAAACATCATTTTTAACACTACATAAAAATAATTACAACACGCATCCCAATAAAGTTCTTCTGCGACCATAAATATCCTTATCATTTGACAATTACAACAGTTCTTTAGCACACCAAGGCACCAAACAGCCACCCTAAGTGCAATATAACTGCAGCCTGTGAATCCGAGACGCAGATAAAAAGTCGTTTTCCCTTATTAGTTCATCTTTCATGTATGATCATTCGATTTCTTCAAAGCAGAGGCACCCATTTCTGCAACGACAGGAAGACACAATCCTTCTGAATCAAAACATTCAGCTACATCCGATACCAGTCAGCTGTCTCAACTACCTCACCTTCCTAATCCGATTAAAATGGGGTTACTTCTGTCGCTAGTTACATCCTACCTGCTCTATGAATAACCCACTTAACCAATTCCTCGAGCAGGAATAACGGCCTCACTTTCTAGTAAAGGCCAGCGAATGGAAGCCAAATCCAAATTTGCCTACTAGACTTTCTCGAAGATTATTTTCTAAGAAAGCAAGTTGGAGTTTCACTTGCTAACAAAATTTGGTTCGAGTTTTGGGCGAAATGTTTGTGTGAGCAATTCTTCGTCCAGTTTCCATGATTAGACTTACCACGATTAGTCTACCACTAGCCAACCTAAACGTTTTCAAAACAGGGCAGCAGAACATGCAATTTAAAACGGTACGATCGAAAGTTTGCCTGAGACCAAAAGTTAAAATGAAAACAAAAATTGGCTAAACTACTAAATCGTCTTTGAGTTTTGAAGTGTCATAAAAATGATTTCTGATCCTCGTGGTTTTGTAAACTATGGTCAAACCCCTAATTCCATCTGTGTTTGATAGAAAATTTAATGGCCTTTTTTCGAATGTTGTTGCAAAAGCACATCAGAGACCTACCGCTAACACAGGTAATCAAGTAATTATCCATGTCAAGCCTATGAAAAACACAAAAAAAAAAGAAGGAAAGGGACAGCCACCGACAGCCACCCCGTAAGGGGAGGCTCCACTCTTGAAGTAGCCGGGACCGAGAAACTTGTCAATTTCAAAGGAACTTTTGTCAAATCCAAACTTTTTCCACTCTTGTACGGTGATATTTGATCGTAGAAATTTTTAAGTGTTGGAGTTAGTGAAAAAGTGAACTCAAAGATGATTTGAATAAATTTTTTATATTTATTTAAAGTGAAAAGAGATAATTTGACGAGGAGAAATAAAATTTTAAAACATTAATTTACTAGGGTGGAAATTTTTGGGCACTAAATTTTTTGCAACCAAACATCAATAGGCCGAAGTATCTACAACTTTGCAGATGAAAAACATACTGTTATGTTAAAGCCCAAACTGCAAGCCCACTCTATTCAGCCCTCTTGAACTTGCTGAACTAAAAATATTCCATAAGAAAAGTCTAAAATCTCCAGCCCAATATATGCACCCGTTTATGCTGTTGGTCAACTCGGGAGCATAAACCCCGCGTTTTTTGGATCCAACAACGTTCCTAGTCTCCACACTTACCTACCACCTTTGGGGCAGCAACTCTGTGCCCAAACAGACGGGGCAGATAAACCTACACGCAATTCAGAAAGTGCATTAAAAAAAAAATGCGTTCCTTAAACTTATATATATTAAGCTGTATAACGACAGCTGTTTGATGTGTTAGATACAATCGTGTGAGGGATCCTCCTCGAGTCAACAAGATTGATTTGGGTTGGCTCCTATCTTTGAATGACTTGTGTGACATCTCTTGCTGAATCTTGGAAGCAACCACTCCACATCTTTTTTTAACAACTCATTAATGGATGGTCTTCGTGAAAACATGTACTACATTGTCAATAAGTATATATATATATATGTCGATTGATTTTGCTTTTCACATGTTTCTTCATAAGGGACACAGCTGAGAAAATCCTATGTTGATTCTCTCTTCCTTTCTTTAGTACCGACCACAGCTCTGATTCATCACACATGGAGCATATTTCGGTTCAACTTGACCAGATATTCCAGAACAACAAAAGCTCAATATAAAGTGCAATGTACAGAAGAAACGGGCTTGTCATTTAGACTATAATATCCAGCTAAACATATCCTTCACAGATATATTTTTGCAGCCTTTTATAAACCTGCATTTCGTCATTCGACCGAAGAAAACTTCTCTCATCGAAGTTCGATATCTACAATGATATAATTTGCTTCCTAATACCAAACATATCTGTTAGTTAATGACAGTGCATCTTTGACTCGCATACTATAGCCGGAGGACCTCAATAAGGTACTTGCGAACAAGATTTACTTGATATACCCAATGCTGTAGACGATGTGACTATGGTCCAGATCAATTCCCCCCTTTGTTTTTTCACCTAATTAATCGACGATATTGGTCCATAATTTGCTCGACCCTGACATGCTTTTTCTGAGCAATCAACCTTGATATGTTGCTAAATGAAGAAAGAAACCTTGGTGAATGATATGTGACATCTTCAATTTCCTGTCACACTAAAAAAAATGGGAGTCCAAAGTAAACATTAAGGCTAAATATAGTTACGAGTGCAGAAATGAATTGCATGTTATCGTTGCGATTAATGGAGGAAGCCGAACAGCTACGTCCATGGGCTGCAGCCCAGCTTGCTCGTATCGCCGTCCGTTTATCTCTCCCCCACCCAACCTTCCTTTTTTCTGTTTTCTTCTATTGCGATGGATATAACCCTAGTTGTGGTTTCTCTTATATCAGCTTGCAGTCATTCAAATCAGTCAGTCGTTTTCCAATTTTTCTTTCCCTAAGCTTTGAAAGAAAAGATAACGTGCATACATAACTGAAATATAATGTGGAGAGGAATGAGAAAAAATGAGAGAGACAAAGATATAAGTGATTATGTCTAAAAGATTTATATCCATTGTAAAAGTCCTATATGAATGTATTTTGTATTATAAGTTAGATGTTTAGTTTAGGCATAAAGATTAATTTCGTCTGAGTTTGTGTCATGATATTTAGAGAAGATTGTAAGATTGTTTTTAAATACCTATTCACCATTTTTATTTATAGATTAAGTTTAAACTTGGTTTTGAATAGTAATTACAGGAGAAATAACTATAGCTATGCAGTCATAAAAGATAAAAGGGAAATTCGTACCCATTAGTGGGAGCTGTTACATTTTGTGTTCAACATCTAAATGATTTTAGATTCGCCATCATCACATTCAGGAAACTTCTTCGAACCAACTAATGTACTTAGCACTTTATAAAAGTAAAAGAAGAATCTGGCGTCATATTTACTAATTGACAAGCCCATGGCAGCTGTATCCTGACATCCTCTATATATATAATGACTTGTAACCCATAAAAATTGCGGGACCTTCAATCAGGAGGAGATGAGGATGTTAACAGGACCGGGGCTAACTATTTTCAACGTTAAAGTTAGGGTATCAATCAATGCATGGAGTGAATGAAACAAAAGCCTTCCTGATCATGTAAAGCTGTTCACGACAAGTAGGCTGCTTGTTTCTCGTTTTATAGCTTGCTTTTGTAGCTCTCCTTTTTCCCTAAAGCAACAAGCCAAGAACACTAACCTAGGGGATCATCTTTATTACTACTGGTTCTTATTTCATTAACTTTATATATATAAATTAATTTATAGTTTACATTGCCTTAATCATGGTGCAGTAAATCGTAAATTTCATGATTAATTTGGAGGCAAGTAGAGTAATATTCAAACTTCACAAGACAGCCATATATGAATGAGTGGAGTGCATTAATGTTGGCTAACAGATTTTTAAAATGATAAAAGAACTTGATAAAAACAATTTAGTGCTGGGTGTAGTCTTTTCCTATATTTTTTTATACAAATAATTAAGTGCCGTTGTCTGCCAAAAAAAAGATTAACTATAAGGAAAAGTATATATAAGCGCCAAAGCCCATACTTTAAGGGATTGACATCAATGACACGTAAAGGGTCACTCAAAAAAATTTCATGAAGGATTTTCGGTCACCACAATTGTTTGATGAAGGATATTTGTATTGATATGGATTGCCTGATGTTGTAGGATTGTTTAGGCTATAATTTTGTTTTGTTTACTGTTGGTTTGAGAGAGTTTTGAAGGTGGGAGAGAGGTTGGTCATGGCTGAGTCGACTTTGTCTTCTTCTCCATGACACGTCGGAACGATTTGAAGTCGTCCGGAAAGATAGTTTTAAATTTTCTACGGTTAGTTATTTAAACGTTACCGTTTCAAGATTGTCGTGCATACGTTATTAATGTGACGTGCGGACGACCTTGGCTTTATACGCCGCCATTTAGTTTAAGATATGTATTTGTGTTTAAGTATTTCGAACTATGTCGTGTTTCAGCTAACGTTCGGACAGCAACTTATTAGAGTGCCGATGTTGAGCCTTTAGACGCTGTCATTTTGTCTAGGATATATATACATGTTTAAAATTTATTTTATAGGAGTATTATTGTTGCGAACAGAGGTTTGTTCATTAAAATAGGTCATTTTATTACCCATTCATACGGGTTATTTTAGCGTGCAGACATTTGACCGTTATACGCTGTCGTTTTGTCTAGTATATATACACATGTTAAAAATTATTCTTTAAGAAGATTTGTGTTGCGAACAGTTATTCTAGTGTGCACATGTTTATTCACTAAACTAGTTTGTTTTATTATACGTGTAGACGTTTGTCCGGTATACTTTGTCGTTTTGATTATGATATATACACGTTAAAAATTTCTTTTTTAGGAGTATTTTTGTTGTGGACGGTTATCTTAGCGTGCACACGTATATTCCCGAAAACTAGGTCGCTTCGTTAGTCGTTTAGACGACTTCTATATGCGTTCGGACGCTTGTTTGCATTAGACGACATCATTTTACATGTTGTGCGACGCTGTGTTACAATGTGCGGACGGTATTAATTGATGGTTTATTTTTTTTGCCTTATGTAACCAATTAAAAAATATCTAAACGTCATCGTTCGTCATCTCTCCCATTTGTCGATACCTTTACACAGCAAGATCCTGAGAGTCATGAGGATTATATAACACGAGAGGAACAGTGAGAGAAGCAATGGATTAAGATACTTAGCCGATCAGTTATTGTAGAGCACGAGGTCACCTTTGTTGACTTCAAGGAGATGAAGTATATGGGCCAGAGTATCGGCTACATTAAGGATGACCAGGATTGGATCAGGTATTTGAAGAGAGATGACGTAGCCTCTGTAGATGACTCACTCTAAAATGAGCAGCGCATAGGTTATCCCTGGTATATGAGTTCTGTTGTGTAATAATTGGCCCAAAAGGCCAGATCGTCTCCTCAGGAAAAATATTTTAATTTCAAACTTGTGTAAAAGAAATAAAGATAAAATAAAAAGGGTTTACTGAACACAGTTCAGATTCATATTTTTTTGGATTTTAGAAAGTTTGTAACGAAATTAAAACAACACAAAACATAAACTTAGAATATAACAAGCATTAAAGGAATGACAGAAAGTAAACAACGGTAAATAAATGACAGAAAGTAAATAACAAGAATTAAATGACAGAAATTAAATAACAATAAGTAAAGGAAGAAAATTAAATGATGGAATTTAAATGACTGTAATTAAATGACAAGAAATAAAAAAACACAAGATTCTTGGATTAAATAATATCATGTTATTACAATCCAAGATTCAAGTTAAAGGATAAAAAATAATAATCAGAACATAATCCAAAATTGAAATAGAAATTACAAGAAATTAAATAGCAATAAACTTAAATCTAAATCCTAGGAATTGAATTACAAGACATTAAAATAATAAAGCATAGAAGAAAACTAATCTAAAAACTTAAAATAATTAAGAGAGAGTAGAGAGAGTAGTGATGGGAGGCTAAGAGAGAAAAAATAGGAGAAGAGAGAGAAGGAAAAAAGAAAACGTGAGAAGTAGTGAGAGAAAAGAGAGTGACCACAGAAAAATAAAATTAAGAGGAGGAGAAAAACTAGGGTTTTTGATAGAGAAAATAGTGAATGAAAGAGAAATGAGAGAGAGAGTAGAGAGTAACGCATAAAGAAAAGCTAGAGAGAAAATGTAGGGTTTTTGGACAAGAGAGAATATTGGAAGCAAAGAGAGAGAGAGAGAGAGAGAGAGAGAGAGAGAGAGAATAATAGAGAGAGAGGTGCGGCTGAAAATTAAATGGAGAATAGAGAAAGTCTAGGGTTTATTTGGCTAAGATATGAGAGAAAAAGAAGAGAAACGATAGAAGAAAAGGTGCGGCAAAAAGGAAAAAGAAGGGAAAAGAGAGAGAAAATAGAAAGAGCAAGTGTTGTGTGGCAAATAGAGAGAAAAATAAAGCAGGGAGGAGAGAGAGAGAGAGAAAGCATGCTAGACAAATAAAGGGGAGAGGTAGAGAGATTGTAAGAGTGTGTTTGAAAAAGAAAAAAAAAAGAGAGAATAAATAGAGGAAAGAGTCGGCCAAAGAGAGAAAAAAAAGGAAAAGAGAGAAAAAAATATGAAAAATGAGGCTAGGTTAAAAAAAATTGGGAGGAGGAGAATAAGATGCTAGGTTAAAAGAAGGAGTGTGAGAAGAGAGATGGATGAATGAGATTTAAGTGTCTCTCATTCTTCATTGAATTGCAACACTGTCATTAATTAAACATTCTTGCTCTTTCATGTATCCTAGTAGACTGCTCTTGTTGTCAGGGAGTCCATGAAGTAATTAATTTTATCACCCTGCACAAAAATATTTAATTAGTTCATGGCATCATATGACAAAATTAAATTCATAAAATAATTATAATGTCAATAATATAGTGCAAGTGATAAAAATAATAATTTTAAAATGTATCTGGATACGATATGTCTTAAGTACAGGCAAGCTAAAGATGAGAAAAATTGCATGTGCAATAAATTATATCTAAAGTCATATAAATTCAATAATTAAATGCACAACTTAGATTTATACATCTTGACCATTTTCCATCTAAAACCAATATATATAACATTAAACAATTAATATTATATTAGTTTTAGATATACTAAACATGCAATATTCTAGCTCAAACAGTAGATCTAGTCCGGGAGTTTTACGTAGCACTGTTGGATGTTGAAGATATTGAGGCACTGGTATGGACCGTCACTGTACGCTGGGAGACTTTCAGTTGTCACAAGACACCCTAGCGGCATTTATGGGGCTGTAGAGGCCGATTGGAGCATACCCTACTGTGGAGATGAGGAAAAGCTAGATGTGTAAGGCATTTTTCGTACTTTCACGGGCCAGGACGTGGTGGTGTTGGACCTTTCAAAAGACAGAAGTACATGCTCCTTTTCTGGCGTATTTTGCACCTCATCTTTGACTACTATATCGAGCCGCACGATAGAGTTCCTCCATAGTGTGGGCTGCATGTATAGTCCCAAAAAAGGAATGAAAATCGTCTATCGGTCCCATCTGTCATACCACCTTGAGTCGTTCCGAGGCTAAGCTTAGGTGGCAACAGTTACCGCGGGCTCCTGCAGCCGGAGAGCCGCAGCAAAGGGAGGGGCCCCTCGTCGTGGGCATCAGGAATGACATGCTTGGGCCGATGCTTGGATGGCGGACTTGAAGGGGATGAGTGAGGTTGTTATTTCGCCGACGCATAAGTTGTGCGTCGACATGGGGACTCGAGTCACCTCTATGGAGACTCGGATGACGAGATTGTTGTCATTCCTCACTACCACTCCGGGCACCTTGCGTGTGATGTCAAGGTGGTTGGGCGCCATTGAGGATCAACTCGGGAAGATGAGCGAGTCCACAGGAGAGGGATCCAGTAATCCCGGTCCCTAGCATGATTAGGACTTTCTTAATATTTTTATCCAACATTATGGTTTTTGGACATTTGTTATCATATTTATGTTTTTTGTGGATATTTTTTTTTGGGTTTGTATTTTAGATATTTTATGTTCATTTTGTTTTATGATGATTATTATTCATCTTTTTTTTATTATGGTTTAATATTTACCTTTGATGATTTGTTTATGTTAATACTTCAAATGTAATGCTCATGATGATCTGTTACTTAGAATGTTATTAACCGTAACACTTAAAATCTTATGTTACAATTTAAGATGAAATACATAAGTAATTAATTTATAAGAAATTAATAATTAATAAATGTAGTATCAAAATTATTGAAGTACACACACACATATATATATATAATAAAAGGACATGTTTAATTTTATTTACATAGATAGGTAGCGTTCAGACGTCTGCTTAACCATTCGGACGGTTGTTGCTGAATAAACAACGTTGTTTATTCAACGAAAAACGGTGTCGTGCTTTCTAAATGAGGCATCCGCACGTTTTGCTGGCATGTGCACACGCTCGTTTTCTAATACGACGTCATGAAGTTGGATGTAAAATGGTGTCGTTGGCCAGTTCGAACAATTTATTGTATTTAATTCATAAACCTTTCGGACGCCGTCGAAATTGTGGATAACAGTCCAGACAGCTACGAAATTGTTGGCAGTAAATTTTCACGCCAAAAATTTCAGGGAATCATGTTCGAACGTAACTTATTACCGTCCATACGTGTTTTTCGAGTCATGAAGTTGGATGTAAAATGGTGTCGTTGGCTAGTTTGAACAATTTTATTGTATTTAATTCGTAAATCGTTCGGACGCTGTCGAAATTGTGGATAACAGTCTAGACGACTATGAAATTGTTGGCAGTAAATTTTCACGCCAAAATTTTCAGAGAATCTTGTTCGAACGTAACTTATTACCGTCCACACGTGTTTTTCAAGGAATTAAGAGGCCGAAACCAGAAACTGGTGTTCATTCGGCAAGTCTCCCAAAAACACTCAAAATCCTCTCCGATTTGTCTTAGCTCTGATTTCTTATTGAAGAGTCATTTGAATAATTGATGAGGAGTTTCGGGCATAAATTGCTCAAACTTTGGGTGGATTAGAGCACATCTTTGCGATTTGGAAACTTTGAGAGATACGAATTTTTACGGTTTTTGTGAGTTTTGAGTAAAAATGTGTTGTTTTGCTTGATTGATTATTGTTCAATGCTTGGGGTAGCTTAGAAACATGTTTCATGTTGATTGGGTGTTAAAATGGTGATGTAAAATAGCTGTTTTTTGGATTGAAATAGCTCTATGCATGGGCATTGGATTGTCGAAGGATCTACTCTTCGACAATCGCAGTCCGGACGTTTACTGTAGCCGTTTGAACGGTGTTTAGCTACCTCAATTGTCCAAACGACCTGCAGGGAGTGCAGACGTTTCTTTATGAAAAGACAACCTTTTATTTTTGGAAGTGCGGACTGATGTTAATTCGTCCGTACGATTTTGCTTGAAGTTTATTTAATATTTGTTTTCTTAATTCCCAAATTGTCCAAGTTATAAACAGTTTGATATTAGACTATCCGTATTGTACGTAAATGTTGATCTAGTTATTGATCAGTTTTTGTTGATGTTTGGACGGTTTTTGTTAGGTTGGTCATAGATCGTTCTGGGAAAAGTATCACCAAGGTCGGGGCACAAACTAAGCGACCAGCTTGGGCAAATGTTGTGGTAGATGTTGTGGTAGTGGAGCTGAAGGAGAGTATGCGGACGATAGTGGAGCCGTCACATATGTTGTGCATGGATCTCCAGACCCGCTTGACCACTCTGGAGACTAATCTGGCTCTGACGGATAAGGGCCTGAGGGAGAAGCTGAATGCTATGCAAATGAAACTGATTTATGTGCGCGAACACGTTTCCCAGTTGCACTGGTCTCTCTGTTCCATTCCTACAGCTCCAAACACTCATCAAACAAGTGGATATTATGGAAGAGCGGTTGGAACATGTTCATGAGGTCATCGGACAAGATCTCGACAAGCCAGATCGTCATCGTGATTCAAACTAGTCTCTGATTTATGTATTTTTGTTAGTATTTACTTATGCTTTGTTAGTCTCTAGTTTGTACTAGACTTTATCATTTTGTTTTTCGTTTGTTATTTCTATGTTTGATATTTTATATTATGTGATTAAGACTAGTCTCTGATTTTGATTATGTATTTGATTTACTATTATGTCGGTTAGATATTTGTAGACCATTATTTAATTTTATCGTATATTTAATATTTTTTATATTAAATGCATAATTAAATAAATTAACTTTGAAGATTTTGTATTATAATTTAGAGCGGTCCGGACGCATTAATAAATTCCTGACGTCCGCTGATATGTTACTCGTCCACACGGTTACCATTACTTAACGTCCGAACTCAGCTCCACCGTCCTCATATCCTTATTTAAGCAACGTCTGCACGTTCTGGAGCCGTTCGCATATTATATTCGTTCCAATTTATTTTTTCTTAAGATAAAAACAATAAGCGGCCGCTCATTGTTTATTAGCGTGCAGACGTTGAATCTGATTACAAATTTTACATTTTTACACAGAAATTCACTCAGTGCAAACCTATATTAGAGACGTTCGCACGAGTTTCCATGACAGAATTGATTTTATCATGTAATACATTGACGTTCGTACGGGACATGCGAACACAAAAAAAAATAAGGAATTCGTGTCGTATTTATAAATGTCACACAAAAATGAAAAAACTTTTGAACCGTCTAAGTTGGCCTCCTGACTCTATTTCCTGAGGAACCTCACAAATTGTCACCTAAAAACAAGGGTGATATGTTTCTCCTATCATATCGGGTGTCAAAATTCTTTTGACACCAATAACTTTTGTTGGCAAATTTGTAACTTTAGATGACAAAAACTTTTGTCACCCAAAACTCATTTTGTTGTAGTGATATAGGTTGCCGAGTTACGTACACTTACCCAGACATTTGTGGGTTTAATGTCGGCAATGAAGCTCAATAATGGACCTGATTTTGAAGGATTTTATACGAAGCACTTGAAACCCAAAAAATACAAAATGAATTATAAAAGACATGTAGGGTTAAGTACTAGCTAGAGGAGCACAAGTACTTATCATTGTACATGTACCAACCAAAGTATTTTATGCCCTTTATCTTTTGTTTGTTCCACAATGCCTACTACATTTTAGGTACAAAGAGACAACGACGGAAAGAATCCAGAATTCAGAAAATCAGAGAGAATATGTTTTTTTTTTTTGGGGGGGGGGGGGGGGCCTCTGAAGACTCCGGAAAAACAAAGGATGGTCGAATAGGAAGGGCAGAGGATCTTATTATTATGCTGTGGAACCCACTGATAGTTTGGAACTTGAAAAGCGAATTTTGTTACCTTAGCTTTGAAAGTAGATACAAGAAAAGGTGAAAGGAGATGTAGCAGTGCTTCTTCATAGAAAGAGCACAATGTTGTCAGAAAGGGAACTTGCGCTAACTTCTTCTAGCTAGGACGGACTACGGAGCACGTACGATACGATCTTGGCGGGAGAGGGTGTAGACTTATAGTTAAAGTACTCAGCTGTGAGAGGCCGATCGAGCCTCCTGTTGCATGGGCATAGCTTTTCCGGTCAAATTTACCGGGAGAAAAAGAGTTGCATTTTTCAATCAACACCTTAAATTTCAGTTTCCAAGACAATTTCCGGAATTGAAAATAAGTTAATATAATCGATGATTATGCTTTCCATCACTGTTTCGGCTGTGGCGTTACGTACGTTAGTTCAAAAGCCCAATATTCTTTTATTATCATGAGACCAGCGGAAAACATGCACTGATTTGGGAAAGATAATGTATTCTCAAAGGAGAACAGAGAAGAGAAGACGGACTTGTATAAAACAAGAACCCAGTCCATTCATTCTGATGTCTGAGAGGGAGAGAAACCCAATTACAAAACAAAGTTTAAAAGAGAAAAAGAGAAAAAGAAAAAAGAGAAGGAAAATTAAGAAAGTAGCTAGCTAGTGGTTTCAGGTTTCAGGTGAAAGCAGCTTCTTCCTGAATTCTTCGTAGCATTTGATTTACAGCCGATGCTATTTCATCCACTGTATAAAGCTGGCACCCTTCCTCAACCTGCATGCCCAATTTACACGCACATATTTAACCATGTCTTCTTTGACAGAACTATAAGATTGGCGAAAAGAGATCATTATTGAACTAAAAGCGTTTTGTAGCAGAAACTAACCTTGACGCTAACCGAATAGAGGACCATTTCGTCGACAGCCGTAACATTAAGGTGGAGAATAGTGAGTCTGAGAGTTTGAAACCCAGCCACCATCTTCAAGAGCTGTCTGGGCTGTTTCTTTGAGAGTATCTTGAGGTTGGCATGGTTCTCCACCATGGTAACTTCTATGTCTGCCACAGCCCATTGGTTCTGGGCCATGGAATCGTTTGCTGTAGCGTACGGGTTGTGACACTGACTTGTGCGTGTCGAGTACTGTGGGAAGATGAAGAACTGAGCAAAAGGTGAAGGGGAGCAAGAGTCTGGTTCTTGCTTTGTCCTCTTGTGGGCCTCCATGGACTGCAACATCTGCTCTAGTTCCTTCACAAAATTAATTGCGCCTCCAATTATCGACGCTTGGTCGCCCTATAATAGAGTTACATTTATAGTTAATGCAGCCAGAAAAACAAAATTCACTGATCCAAAAAAATTGTCAACTGGCAAAAAAATGGATGTGAGGAAGCATGCATAAAGATTATGAATATGAAATTTATGCGCAGAGAAAACCATTATCGATGAATATAGAACGAAGTCTTTTTTTTCCTAAGCGATGAATATAGAAGGAAGTCTTTTTTTTTCTAAGCGATGAATATAGAACAAAGTCAATTGCGAAGTAGTATAAGCATTAAAATCTTGGGTTTCGTAAATGGTTATAGCCATCATAAAGTAATCAAGTAGTCTCCTTAATTGGAATCACAGAGAAAAGAGGAGGGGGGAAAGAACCTAATTCAAACCTATATGATTAGGGCTTTAACAATTATTGCCGCTGTCATTGGGAGACGAGAAAAGGGATAGGAAAAAGAAGAGGCAAAAAGCGACTCACCCTTTGAACATATGAAGTTGGCATCAAGGACCGAAGCATAGCGAGGTACTCATTCATCTGTTTACGGCGATTGCGCTCAACAGCAATGTGGGTCATCCTCTGGTTCTCAATCTCCTCCTTGTTCTTGCTGCTCTTGGTCCGCCTTCGTTTGCGCCGACCGGAAGTCGTTGCCGGAGGTTCCTGTGGTGGGTAAACTACTCCCGTGAACGACTGATCATCCGTGCAGGCCTCTGGGGAAGAATTGGGATCCCAATCCTTAACATTTTGCATCACTGAAGGAGATGGCGAATCCCAATTTGCATGGAAGCCTTGGTCTATGTTGTTATGCTCGAGAATTCCAAGAAGGGCTTTATCATCTGCAAGTTCGTCATAGCCCCAAGCTCCTCCTCCCAAAGAGTAAAAGTCTTTGCAGCCATAGCCAAATGGATCTTGTGGGTAAACAACTGCTTCTAACGCCATTCTTTTTTTTTTAAATCGTTCTAATGATTCTTTGGCACTCACAAATACACAAACAGGTAAGACAGAGCTGAGCTTATAGACCCACTTAATTAAAGGTGAGAAACTGTGAGAATTCCAAATCTCAATGAAAAAGCGACCTTGGTATGAGCCCAAAGAACTACGTACCCAATAGACCAAACAAACTCACCTTTTTATCATATCCACCCCAAGAAGAAAGCTCAGAGCCTTTAAAGACGTTTAATCAAAGGAACAAAAGCTACAGCATGTTGCACGTGAGATTGCATTGTAGACCAGTCGGTAGTCAATTCTCGCCTACTACACCAAGAATGTGAGAGGAGATTCTCTTGGTAATAGGAAAAACCAACACAGTTGTTCCGCTAGACTGACGAGACAAGTTTAATTCTTAAACAGACCGTCTGCTTCTCCACCACATAAATTTTTTAAGCATGGTGGCCAACTTGCTTGTTTTTCTCGCATGCTTCCATACATTAATGCACTCGTCAACACGTTCTATATACGTGAACCAGAGGTCAGTTACGGAGTTCACCTTAGAAACGAAAATTTGACTCTCAAAAGGAAACTTAATTAGTGGCTAATTATATGCCTGTGATTCCGATCCTAAGATGTATGGTTGCTGTTGTTCTATCATTTTTCTAATTAGAGCAATATTGTCTTTAGGCGATCCTCAACATCAACGACGTCGGAAAAACTCTAAAGGCCCCGTTCACTTTTATTTTAATCTTGATTTTTATTAATTTATTACTTTTTGGTTTTATGAGGAAGAACTCTGAACACCACTAGAGGAACATTCAAGCACTGAGAAAAAGGAAAGCTAAAATGGTAGGACCTCCTTGAAGACATTTGGCTACCTAGAAAACAGATGAAAAATATTAATCTACCTTTTTGAAACATACTTTTTATATTCCATGTTAATCTTTTTATTAAAACCGATTGATTCAATTATGGGTTCGCCATAACCTCTTATTTTACCCCTACAATTATTGATCAGATGCGATATATACTAAAAGATATTCTCTAAAACTTTATATTTTGATATTTACTAGTAACAAAGAGATCGCGAATGTATAAGAAAAAAAAGAAAAAAAAAGTATATACATCAATGAGGCCGGTGAATTGTTTATTCATCAATGAGGCCGTATATACTGTTAAAAGAAAATTGATGTGACTATATATGGTTTCATTTGGTAATGATGTGGTCGGACACATGGACGTGAAAAACAGAAAGATGACGAAAACCTGGTGCGAAGCCAGAGACTCATCGGGTGAAGATCTACAACGCAGAGAAAGAGAAATAGAGAGGAAAGAGTAAATCAGCTTGGTTCAGGTGTCGGACATGCTCAGAGGAATCCATGTGACGTCCTCACTCCTCCGAGAAGAGCTACTCTGCAAATCATCTACCATAAAGCCTGTGTCTAATTCCCTTTTTCCGAGACTCACTGTTCCATTGGAGTTATTCTTTAGCAACTCTTACCGAAAAAACATTAAGTTGCTATAAGCCCACGTTAACATGACATTCTCTATTGTTTCTTCTCTTCTTTCTGGGGTTTCTTCCGCGGAATATTGTTTAGTTGTTTGCGCCATAACCGGTCATTATTCCCGGTTTAATTATTCTGATTTGCTATTTAATTAAGTTATTCCCTTCATGTTCTTAGTTTATTGTTATATTCTCTAATCTACCGAGTTTTAGGATTAAAGAAAGATGAAAAATCCATATCCAACTGGCATTCCTTTGAATGTATCACCAAAATTGTAGTTTATGAGATTCGTCGACAGATCAAGTCTTGAATAGAATGCAAGTTGGTTGTTCTTAAGTCTTTAATCTAGTCATTATCTTCCTCTGTGTCTCTTTGGAAATCAATTGTTAATAAACCCGAAAGAATATTATAAAAGACGTCTGCTTAATCCTTTCGTATTTTCTCGAGGAAAAAATAAATTCTGTTTTAGGATGAACTGTCTGTCATATCAGTCTTCAGCATGATTTTTAGGGTGCGAATGGATCAAGTTTATTCCCGGAATACTCTAGCTAGAATCAATTAAACCTAATTAAAATTTACTTGAACCATGCTGCTGCAAATCCCATCCAGATTTAAGTTGTCTTTGTTTTCTGTTCTAAATAAGGGTTGAATTTGTGGTTCTCAAGCTCGTGACATAACCCTCATAGCAACTAGTCTATTTCTAATCCATTCAAATAGGTCTTCGGATAGATAAATATTATTAGAAAGATCGCCATTTAAACATGACAAAACTCGACCAGCATCGAGAAAAGATAGCTCTATCAAGCCCGGTGGTTAGTCTTTAAGAAATTCCAAGAAGCAACGTAATGCATGCAATATCAATTCATCCAAGTCCCTACATGAGTTTGAGGAATTGATGTGGATTATTCACTGTCGAACATGGCTACACACGGCTGGCATATGTGTCCTAATTCCGTCAGGGCATAGATTGAAATGGACAAAACACTATGGTCTATGGGGGATCTAATTCATCAGCTCTTTTGCTTAACAAGCCGGCGACACAAAGCCCTAAACCTCCAATCTAAGGCTTAGAATCTTGTCGATAAAAGGAGCCAGTTGCAGCTATAGAGTACATGTTAGCACAACTCATCGCCTAACAAAACACCAAGACTAATCTAGATTTAGAGGGATTTAATTACGCAGCATGTGGTTTGAGCGTAAAGTACGCTATAGCTATATCACTGGAAAACTCTAATTAACCTTTGCATGTGGGCACAAAGTACAACTCAGCATTATATAAAAATTGCTTGCTTTGTGCTGAATAGTAAGCCAGATACGATCTGCTATTTGGGGGGTTTTTAATAAATTCCTAATACGTTATTAGCATGTAGGGTTTTGTTCCCTTGTTCAAGAAATTAATCATCTATCGTGGCACCTGCTACTTGTTTGTTTGCTACCACTTGCAGTTTCATGAGATTCTCCAATCGGGTTCTGCTCCTATGCGCTCAGCGTACTGTACAGTACGTAGTTCCAAGTTCCAATTTTCCAACCAGCTAGGTAGCTTCCTCTGACCAAAACATAAGTAATAAAACTGGGTTGAGCGTACGTACCACTTCACGGGCTAACTCTGGATTTGGGATGCTATCCATGCATGCAAGACCACATGGGCCAAGCCGGGTCATATGGGTACATCCAATATCATAAACTTGGACTTTATTGAAAATATCTTTTCCATTTTGGGAGTAAATTAATTCTACATTTATAAGCTTGTCCTGCCTCACTAGTTAAATCGGATCGAGATTGAGCATGAATTCAAATCCTACCATCGAACGAAATTAGAGAAAAGGAGAAAAACCGATCTGAATCCCTTGTGGTTCCCACTTAAAGAAACTCTCTCCTACCATTTTTTGTCCTTAACAATATCTCTAATTCCATTTTGTACAAAATAAGTCGCGATTGTCATGTCACTGATGCCTAGAGAGAGCTGATAGAGAGAGACATAGGTCTCCATCATACTGTAAAAATAATGCCACCATATAGACGTCACACCTCACCTTACATGTGACATTATAGGGGAATGACGTTAAAGCTAGAGTAGGTAACTGATCCAATTACGATGCAAAAGTACCATAGAGTAGCAGATAGAATACTACACAATTTAAGCACCAACTAATTCGTAGTACTTCTTTAGAAAAAAAAAAAAGCCTTCAATGCACCCCATGCCCCTGGGGTATGCCGAAATAATAAATATGCTCCTGAGGTAAATAAAGTCTTTTTCATACTCCTGAGGTAAACATTCAGGAGCAAATATGCACTTCCGTTATGTGCCGTTTGAAACACTAACGGTAAATGCTGACGTGTCAAAATTTGACACGTCAGCACCAATCACAACTCGACACCTGGCATTTTAAAAAAAAAAACTCAGGGGGAGAACCCCTGAGCGGCTAAGGGAGCCCACGCCGCCGCGAGGAGTGGCCGGCAGGGTGCCACCCCGGCGACGGGGGTGCCCAGATCTGGGCTCCCCGCGTCGCGCGAACGGCCGCGCGCCGCGAGGGGTGGCCGTGGCACCCTGCAATTCATCTGGTAACCCAATTGGTCCTGCGGCCGAGTACCCAAATCTTGACCCAATTGAGTTTGGAGCACTATAAATCCAGCCCATTCTGGCCTACGTGATGGTTCTGGGCTCGAAGCACAGACATAACACACATCTTCAAATTGAAGTGTGTCGGTCTTCTCGATACAGAGTAGTCGTGAAACCGACAGCGAACGCCACCAAACCCATCGGGGAAGAGAACGATGTGCCGGGCATCCTCTCATTTTTCCGGGACAAAAAAAATCCTTCTCAAGCCGAAGGGTACGTATTGCAGCACATGACACGTCTTATTTCAGAAGGATTTTGTAACTTAGCGTTCTCAAATATCCTGAATAGAATTTATAATTTTCTTGTTTCATAAAGTAGGTATTAATTTTGGATAGTGAAAGTATCCCACTTCTCAAGTGAGACAAACTCTTCGATCATTTGGTAACAACACTGCACGTTATGATCTTATGACATAACATTTGTATCCCGCAGTACTACTCGAAATACATTAAAAGATCTACCTATTATATTCATTTCTTTTTGAATTTTACCATACAATTCAGACAATAAATTTTCATCTTTTCTTCTAATCTCTCTCTACCAACGCTCCAACCTTTCCATCCTTTCTTCTGGTCAATATGTCATCGTTAGGGAACACAGACTACAGTCAAGGATTCCAAGGGATTTTAATGTCGAGTCAAGACCTCGACCTCTGATGCGGAGAATAAAATCTCGTGCACACGAACTTATTAAAAGAACAAAGAAGTTTTGCATTTGTTTTGAAAAAAAAAATTAATTTTCTTTTCGCTTCTAATTGTCTGGATTCTTTTATTCTCTTCATTACTCCGCCGCATGCACCAGAAACAGTGACTGAACTCGGGACCAATAGAAAGCTTAAACAAATTCACCTCTTTGAATGATCAGTGTATAATAAATCACATTAATTGGTGTCTCTTGTTATGACTCATTTATCCTAAATATATTGGGTTAAAGCAAAAGAAATTAAGCAACGAATATGGTACCGCCGGCGCTACAAGTTTTACGCTCATCAATAATATATAGCACGCTAGAGCTAAACGAGAAATTAAAGGAATCTGAACAAAGTGGCGGAGGCATTGATGTCCGGAATACACGAGTGGAATCAGAATGCACAAACAAACCAAAACAGATGCTTGAAAACGCCAAAGTTTGGGACAGACTTCCACCCGGAGGATTCGTCTGCTCCGAAAGGACAAAGAACCTAGTTTTGGCCATTAGCAGCCCCATATATCCACCACAGGCGATGCAGCGGGCATTAAACCACGGCCACCGAAAACCAGGGGCTTCCCTCTGTTGCTCTCATATTCTCCCAGTTGGTGTTTTCCTCCGACCTCCTAAACCAAGATTGCCCGTCATGATCATAGTCTCCGACAAAAAAAGCAGCAACAGCAAGTATAATAACCATTCTGGTTGTGGAGAAATAAAATACTGCCTTGTCTTTGCTGAGGAAAGAGGATATGATCGAGCTTACTGTTTGTCTTCATTTTTCTCAAACGACTCAATCTTATTAGTTTAAAGAATCCCATACGATTCCTAAAAGGTATCTATCCATTTTCCATGATCCTATTCGCGACGGAAAGAATCATCAGCGGAATGGGATGTTGGTGTTAGGTATGTTTCAAATGATTGTTCCTTTGAACAGATGTTATCCTCTAAATAACTAATGTTATCTTTGTTCACTTTCTTGACTTAATATTTTAGACAAATTTAAAATTAGAGATTTTAAAGTTTACATAGCAATATATAAAATTTTATTTATTAAATAAGTAAATTAATGAATAGCCTACAAAAAAGAACACTAAAAAGTTGTCTAAAATTGTACTCCCCTGTTTTGAGATGTCAACTACTCGCAAACAAAATTAATAGACTTTATATATATATATATATATATATATATATATATATATATATATATATATATATATATATATATATATATATATATCTTGCGTAGCTACATTAATGATTTGAAAATTTAATAAATTTGTTTATGACAAATTTAAATAAATATTTTTGACAATTAACAGTTTTATTTATATCATAATAGTATAGAAAATCCTTTGACAATAATTGAAAATATCATTGAACATAAAACATGCTCATATTTAACTGC